>OZ024864.1:40253907-40301407 GCA_964017155.1 Oasisia sp. SBJ-2009 | reverse complement strand
TAAGAAAGGCATAACCATAGATATAAATAGAACACACCACGAGAAACCAGTCTATAGGGGACAGATTAATGATGTAACTCTGTGGGTATAACACAATATATATATATATATATATATATATATATATATATATATATATATATATATATATATATATATATATATATATATATATATATATATATATATATATATATATATATATATATATATATATGACCTGTCCCCAATCAGCTCCAGTCGCACGGAGTCTCGCCATGTATCATGACCCACTTACAGGCCCAATAGCTTCTGTGAATGCACGCACATTTGTTTCTGTACTGCCACAGGCAATCCGCTGTGCTCCGCGCCGAATACAGATACAATCAAAGGTAACGAGACCGGGGTAAATACACTGCGTGTACAGCGAATACAAGAGAGCTAATCTGATGAGGCACAATTACTACGGCAACCACGCATTAGATACGCCCATCCTTAACATGATATCTGGTAAAATCCATGATTTTTTCAGCTGAGCGTATGGGTATCTTGCTATTTTATTAACATGTTCAAAGTATGAAAGGTGTTATGATTTTTGTTCAAATGCACTTGTGTTTTATTTAGTGTTGAGGACACGGTTTGCTGTCCGCGACTGCTACGATCTACTGATGGACGGCAACAACGTGAGTGGTGTGTACGAGGTCTACCTGGCCAAGGCAAGGAAGTTTGTCCGTGTGTACTGTGACATGGACTCGAATGACGGGGGTTGGATGGTACGTACACCCCCCCCCCCCCCCACACACACACACACACACACACACACACACACACACACACACACATATACACACACACACAGACACACACACACACGCACGCACGCACGCACGCACGCACACACACACACACAAACACAAATACACACGTGCCGTGCCGTGCCGTGCCGTGCCGTGCCGTGCCGTGCCGTGCCGTGCCGTGCCGTGCCGTGCCGTGCCGTGCCGTGCCGTGCCGTGCCGTGCCGTGCCGTGCCGTGCCGTGCCGTGCCGTGCCGTGCCGTGCCGTGCCGTGCCGTGCCGTGCCGTGCCGTGCCGTGCCGTGCCGTGCCGTGCCGTGCCGTGCCGTGCCGTGCCGTGCCGTGCCGTGCCGTGCCGTGCCGTGCCGTGCCGTGCCGTGCCGTGCCGTGCCGTGCCGTGCCGTGCCGTGCCGTGCCGTGCCCCATATACACTTTAAATGCTTCCTGGATTGTAGAGGGCGAAATGCGAACTGGTCTTCAGGTTTGCAGTTGTGTGTTAATTTGACATTTGACCGCCTTCTGCAACGCGCATTTCTCCTGACGTTTTCCCTGTTTCCGCTTTTGTTCTCCGCGTTCTCCGCATATACGAATAATCAGAAGGATTATGGACCTGTACGTCTACACAGTACGTCTACACCTGATCTGCATCCCAATAATGCCCACGTTATTCTTTGCGATATTTACCTTCGAAACTAGACAATATGCACTTTATGTATGCATTCGTATACATACGTAAAGGAAAAGGACATAGGATTAACTACTAGTGCTGATGTGAAGGTATCAGAGTAGTGTGGAATTGCAGCAGCGAAGGGAAACAAAATTCTTGGATTAATTAGGTGAAATATAGTGTAGGACGTACAAGAAAAAACTAATAATACCACTGTACAATACAATAGTTAGGCCTCATTTAGAATGTTGTATACAAGCATATCAAAAGAAGGATATTGATATGTTAGAAAGAGTACAAAGGAGAGCAACCAACGTGCTACCAAAACTCAGGAATATGAAAAGTGTTAAAAAAAATGTGGCTTAACAACACTGGAAAGAATGAGTTTGAGACGAGATCAGATAGAAGTATCTAAACTATTGAACGGGTGTGAAAATATGGAGAGAAAAGTTTTTTTTCTCGGTTAAGGAAGAGAGAAGGACTAGAGGACATGGAGTTCCAATAGCAAAGATGCAGTGTAGATTATATATTGGAACATTCTAATTTTCACAAAGAATAGTATATAAATGGAACATATTGTCAGCTGATTGTGTAGGTGCTAGTAGTGTTAATATATTTATCAATAAAATCGTGATATACCTAAGAACGGCGGGATACACTTAGATAGATAGGTTGGACTATCGATACGCCAAAGGGCTCCCTAGTCCACCTGCCATCTAGAGTTGATTCTCTAGGTATCAATCTTGTTAAATGTTGTCTTGTTAAATATGGTTTAATTTGTTAGTTGGCACACGACGGTTTCCAATGTAACGGTCAGGTATTCGTTGTCGCATGTTGCTAGGTGTCCGTTGTCACTTGTAGTTAAGTGTCCATTGTCACTTGTAGTTAGGTGTTCGTTGTCACTTGTAGTTAAATGTTCGTTGTCACTTGTAGTTAAATGTTCGTTGTCACTTGTAGTTAAATGTCCGTTGTCACTTGTAGTTAGGTGTCCGTTGTCACTTGTAGTTAAGTGTTCGTTGTCACATCTAGTTTTATGTCCATTGTCATTTGTAGTTAGGTGTTCCGTGATACTTGTAGTTCTTCGATTTCATATCCAGATATTCTTTGTCATATGTGTTCGTTACGCATGTAAATATTCGTTTTCATATACAGGTGTTATGTGTCAAGTGTACGTGTTCGTTGTCACCCGTTGCTGTCGTGCAGGTATTATTTGTCAAGTGTACGTGTTGGTTGTCATCCGTTGCTGTTGAGCATGTGTTATTTGTCAAATGTACGTGTTCGTTGTCACCCGTTGCTGTCGTGCAGGTATTATTTGTCAAGTGTACGTGTTGGTTGTCATCCGTTGCTGTTGAGCATGTGTTATTTGTCAAATGTACGTGTTCGTTGTCACCCGTTGCTGTCGTGCAGGTATTATTTGTCAAATGTACGTGTTCGTTGTCAACCGTTGCCATCGTGTAGTGTTATTTGTCAAGTGTATGTGTTCGTTGTCACCTGTTGCTGGTGTGCAGGTGTTCCAGAGAAGGCACAACGGTTCCGTCGACTTCTACCGCGACTGGGCCAGCTACAAGGAAGGATTCGGCGACGTGGCTGGTGAATTCTGGCTCGGTGGGTAACATAACATTATTACAGCTACATTGCTAGGTAGGAAAGGTGACGGTATTTATGATCACTAGTGGTACAAATTATTTTATCTGAATATATGGTTTGTATGTTAATATGTAGGTATTATTTTCAGGCAACGATTACCTACATGAACTAACAACGCAGAAACGATATGTCCTTCGAATAGAACTGACAGATTTCGAGAACGAAGACAGATATGCAATTTACTCCAACTTCGCCGTTGCTTCGGAAAGAGACAACTACACTCTTTCACTCGGGACGTACAGCGGGGATGCAGGTACAAAGAATATATATATATATATATATATATATATATATATATATATATATATATATATATATATATATATTGTCGATCATGTAACAAAATCGTTCAGTTAGGCTTGTTATTATGTGACATTTCAAGCAGTGAATGCACCATTTAGGCGTAGCTTGTCGTTGAAGTATCTATGTTCGTTTCAAACCTCAAAGACGAGAGCCCAGACAGAGTTTTTACAACGACGTTCAGATTAGCAATTTGACCACCTATTTGCGGCCTCACCGTGATGTATGTGCTGATCTCGTGTCGAAGATAGCATTACCGCCATGAGCCAGACAACTTGTGATATGATAAAAAGCCGCCTTTCCACGCCAAGTCTCTAAAACCTAGAACTTCAATCAAGAGCAAATGGCTCAACTTTCCACACCTCTTGCGATGTGCCGATATACCTAATTCCACCGCTTGTTAGCCGTACTGTTGTGTACATGTCACGCAGCGAGGACATGTATTCGATAAGTATATTCACATGGAGAAAGTTATGTTTTGAAATCGTGTACTTGTTGTAACATATCAAAGTTATGTTGTGCGACGGTCGTGAATTCATGGCATATTTTTATGGCACAGGTGATTCTATGAGCTACCACGCCAACCGGCCATTCAGCACGAAGGACCGCGACAATGACGAGGGCGCTGACCACTGCGCTCAAGTCTACAAGGGCGGCTGGTGGTACGTGGCCTGTCTCCATTGTAACTTGAACGGCGCCTACCTCGGGGGAGCTCACACATCGTACGCCAACGGCATAGAGTGGGTACTGTGGCACGGCGAGTACTACTCCCTCAAGAGAGTGACCATGAAGCTGAGACCTTAGAGAATCGTTCCCCAAACCCTGACCCGCTTGACAAAGAGAGTGACAATGAAGCTGATATCTTAGATAATGTTCCCCAAACCCTAGCCCGCTGGACAAAGAGAGTGACAATGAAGCTGATACCTTAGAAAATCGTTCTCCAAACCCTGGCCCGCTGGGCAAAGAGAGTGACAATTAAGCTAAGACCTTAGAGAATCTTTCCCCAAACCCTGGCTCGCTGGGCAAAGAGAGTGACAATGAAGCTAAGGCCTTAGAGAATCGTTCTCCAAATCCTGGCCCGCTGGGCAAAGACAGTGACAATGAAGCTAAGACCTTAGAGAATCGTTCTCCAAATCCTGGCCCGCTGGCCAAAGAGAGCGGCAATGAAGCTGAGAAACCTTAGAGGATCGTTCCCCAAACCCTGGCCCGCTGGACAAAGTTATCCGTGTAAACGGTCTTTAGTTGCCCCGCGGACTCCGCTCGAAGATACGAACATTGTTCCATTGTATAACAGTGATCAACGAAACTCAACCTAGTGCTTTCTACTACCATTTAAATATTTATTTGCAAATATGTATGCACAACCTAAACGAAAATTTGTTATTTGATGATATCTGCTACCACAGATATTTATCTCTGTGTCTTTTGATTCGATAACATTTTGTATTTGCTAAATTACCGCCATACCCGATTATTGAAATGGCAATCATATTGGACATAATACAACAGCTTGGTTTCAGAATGTAGGTGTTTTCTAAAAGTGCAAAGGTTTGCAATATGTTACATGTGTACGTTTTCCACTCGAGCTTCAGACTCCGACCATCTTCTTTGAAGCACAAACATAACCAGTAATCTAACCTTAGTCTTCTGTGCCGTTCCACCTCTGTTGTCGCGCTGCTCGAAACATGTCATCGGAATACTAGAAGAGGAATGGAGAAATGTGGACAACGTTTCACCACCGTTACTTCTTCTCATTGTCGACTGGGTTCCTGATTTATATACACGAGAATCTTCAATCGCCAACATTCTTATTAAACATAATCCTATTTCCAGTTCCGTCCCCAACAGAACTTCATAAAATAGCCCCAGTTTGGAAGTAGGGTATCTTCGGGGAAGACCTACCGGCGAAACACGAGACCGAATCAAACGAACGATGAATTCACCCACTAGATTCTCAACAGTGGCGCCACTAAACGGCGTTTTGGGAAAGCTATTATGAAATCTTGTCGTCCGTGGAATGGCGTAGTCTACGGTAAACTGATAGTTTTCGTAGAAATGTACAGGCGTGACATTCTTGCTTGCTGTTGAATACGTTTCGTCTTTATTAAACCCTCCATAAGCGTAAACATGACAAAATATCTTTTCTTTTTTCTTTTCACAAAAACACACACGCACACGCACACGCACACGCACACGCACACGCACACGCACACGCACACGCACACGCACACGCACACGCACACACACACACACACACACTCACACACAACACACACACGCACACACACACACGCACGCGCGCGCCCTCACGCACACACACACACACACACACTCACACACACACACTCACACAGAGCGCAGTGGCTCACGGGTGGAGCTTCGGACTCTCGACTACGAGAGCCTGGGTTCGAATCCTGGCTGCGGCGTTAAAACCTTGGGCAAGTTTTTTCACTCTACATTGCTCCAGTTCACTCAGCTGAATAAATGACAGTGGTGGATATGTATATGTGTACGAGCAGCCTTCGCGCATTAATTGTAGCATATGGCTGGATGCTTCCCAGAGAAGCCGAGATGGTGTCTGAGTGAACAGGTCTATCAGGGAAGTAAAGTGTAAAGCGCTTTGAGCGGTCCTGAGGACTGGATATTGCGCTATATAAGAACTGCCTTTACTTTACACACACTCACACACTCACACAACACACAACACACACGCACACACGCACACACGCACACACGCACACACGCACACACGCACACACGCACACACGCACACACGCACACACGCACACACGCACACACGCACACACGCACACACTCACACTCACACACACACACACACACACACACACACACACACACACACTCACACACAACACACACACACGCACACACACACACACGCACGCGCGCGCCCTCACACACACACACACACACACGCACACACACACACACATACACATACACTCACACACACACTCACACACTCACACACACACACGCACGCACACACACACACACGCACACACACACACACACACACACATACACATACACATACACATACACATACACATACACATACACATACACATACACATACACATACACATACACATACACATACACATACACATACACATACACATACACATACACATACACATACACATACACATACACATACACATACACATACACATACACATACACATACACATACACATACACATACACATACACATACACATACACATACACATACACATACACATACACATACACATACACGTATACACGTATCCACGTATCCACGTATCCACGTATCTATACACGCGCGCGCTCGCTCGCACGCACATAAAGAGGAAAAGGGAGAAAGGAAAGAGGGTAGAGAAAGGTAATAAAAGGAGTAGCGAAAAGGGGAGATAAAGAGGCGAGGGACAAGGAGAGATGTGGAGAATAGGAGAGAAGGAAAGAAGAAGAAGACAAAGAGAGGAGAGAAATAGAGAGAGAGAAGGAGGAAGAGAACGAGAGAGATAGAGAGAGAGAGAGAGAGAGAGAGAGAGAGAGAGAGAGAGAGAGAGAGAGAGTTATGGGGAAACTGTTGGTGGTGGACCAAATCAAAGGAAAATAACAATCTCGAATATGATCTGGTAAACGAACTGACGTAAGGCTTAAATTTTGATAACGATGCAGTTACATACATATACCAGGCTTGAACGTTGAACTGACGTCGGTTGAAGGAACAGTAGATAGTCGTGTGGTTCACTTTACGCAGCACTCAGGCGGTGACGTATCTAAACGCAGGTTACATACCAACATACCAAAGCCACCACATTGTAAGAATCGACCCCCTTGGGATTGCGTGAGCGCAGGGAGGATATCTCACTGGGTGGTTGGTGTGTGTCGGATGTTTGCGCTCGCCAGAATTTGAATTGTAACCCATGATTCAGGGTGAAGTAAATAACGCTCATTCCATGGTTCGACCTCGGTTTTATCCATGCAGAATAAAGTTCACGTTCACACAAGAATAACATGACAAACATTACGTTGGCAATACAGTTTACATAGTAGCATCGAAGTATCTGAGTGCCCTACTCCTGATTCGAGACAACTACAGTACCTCCACGTTTTACATGTTTAAAATGTGCCAATAATTTTAAAGTTCGTGTATAATATGAGCAACCGTCTCATATTAGAATTGTAATTTAGAAGCCAAAAATGGTAGACCGAAATCATCTTCGTCAGCCCCGGTCTCCTTGATTAAAACGACGTTCTGCCTCTTTACAGCGAAAGATAATTTACCAGTATGCATCTCGTGAGCATGGGTAATTGATCAAGTCCGGTAGAATCTGTCTTATCCACGTCGTAGCATAGAGGACGACATCTTTGTTTTCCTCAAGCCACGCGTTAAGCTGGCGTCTTGTCTGCCACAGGAGGTGTTCATTGGCGTCGTCGTTGGACTCTAAACAACAGACGACATTCAGTTGAACTTTTAACGGGTTTATTTTAACCTCTTTCATATTTTTATGCCATTAACAGGCTAGATAAACAAATGTTACATCGCATCTATGAACAAACCGCTTCACTAAGATTCTTAAACGCTTAAGGTAAGTAAGATGTCTCTGTTTAAAATCGATTTCGTACTTTAGCATATGATGAGTTTAAAGGGAAACTGAACTAACCATGTTGTTGTTATGCACATAAAAAGCTGAGATATTGTTCATGACACAGACACTTGATCGACAAGTGGGCAGTAAGCGGCGTTTCCAACGATTCGTCAGCTCCATCTAAGTCCTGTCTTGGAATACGATTTAGATTAATCTTACAAAGTCGGTTTTTATTGTTGTTTGCGATATGGACCCAGCGTTCCGCGTCCTGTAGTAGCAACAATAACATGAAGAATGAAGAGCTTTACGAAGTTGTCACGTTGTACTAAAAACATTACTGCTGACATTTTAAATATTCAATGACATTTTAGAAAATTTGTTTCAAATATTTTATCTTACCTTATTTTTTGTTTACACATATGTATTGCAATTTATATATCCCATCGTTTAGTATGTGTTTTGCATATAAATAACGTACTATTAGTTTTATTTATTTATTTATTTATTTATTTTACTCATCGTCGTTAATTGTATATGATATTTAATTAACAGTTTTATTATTAATAAGTTAACGTTTCTAATTTTTTTTCTTTTTTTCTGAAAGTAAATTTTACAGTTGTATTTATTATTATTAATATCAGTTTTAATACATAATGAATAGCTTTATATTTTAGTGCACAGCGCTTTGAGCATATTTGAATATTGCGCTTTATAAATAATAATAATTATTATTATTATTATTATTATTATTATTATTATTACTAAACATATCTGTCTGCCACGGGGGTGTATGATCAAAGCAGGGACGGATATGTTTATGAAGGCAGCCATTTTAAAGAAACTCCTGTCGAACATTACATTATATTATATTACACCAGTGTGACCAAGTTTCAGGTCTGAAACAGGAAATCCGTCCAAACACTCTTTTTTACGAATGATCAAAAAACGACCCGTTCGCTCGAATATCAAACTGTTATCCAATTGACCCAGCGATATATTAAAGACAAGTTATCGCCAGCCGCGCCGTGTGACAACAAGACGAATTGACAAAATGTGGCACAACTAGCCAACTCTTCCTCCCACTTTTATTACCCCCGTGTCCAACAATGATCCCCTTCAGAGCACCGTGCACAGATTCCTCCCAACTACGTGGTTGTGAATGATGACAACTGTAAGTTGTACCGTGTTAACTATATAGATGTATAAACATGTAAACTTTTACATATAACAATTCATGGCAGTCAGCTTTGACTCCACTCTCGGAGTCTACCTTGACCATAAATCCTTCTGGGTCCGTTGCTGAAACGGGGTCTTTAAACTGCGATATTCAAACATCCCTATACGTAACAGGAAGAAATAGCGAGTCTTTTTTATTATTGACAAAGCTTATTATCGACTGGTTTGCGGGAACCCTGCTAAACACAATAACATGGGAGGGCAGAGAGAGATGATGTATAATTGTACCGAAAGACCTTTCCTTGCATGTTTACAATAGCACGTCGTACGTCACGCGATGTAACGCATAAGGTAATATTCTCGCTTCTAAAACCGCGAGAGTTATGCAACTCAATGATTGGCTCCGTCTAACTGGTTGTTGACGTCACGAAACGTCACGGTAACAACGAGTTGGCGGTTAAGAATTTCACAACAATCGCAACAGCCAAAGGCAAAAGATGTATCGAGAATGACACGAAGCGATACCAACAACTGTTCACGATGTCAGAACACCTCGTACGCTGGCGACAGGACGACACAGGCTACGACATCGCTACCGCCAAACAGGGCGATTCGCTACGACCCCTTCGATGTCAGCCAATGCCTGTCAACCGAGGAGGGAGGGTCACGTAAAAGCATTGCAGGAGTGTGGAGTGCAGCCGTTGACGCAGTACTCCACGGTTCATTCCACATTCCGAGGTAAGATTTTCTCATTACTTTGTTTTTGAAGTAGTGACATTTATTCCTTCTTTTCGGTTTCGGTGTTATCTTTGTGTACTGTCTCAAAGTTAAACAAAAACTCTCTTAAGTAATAGTTCTATACTAGCTTCTACTCTTTTCTTCAATTTGTGTTCCTTGAGAGTCATGTGAGGTACGATAGAAAGTGCACGTGACTGTAGGTTTCATTGCTTTTATTTCGTTTCTGTTCAAATGCTCTCACTGTTAGTGTTTACGTTTGTTAGATGAGTTGTGATGAGGTCTGCTTTGGATATTTGGAATACCGCCTCCAGTACTGCTAGTTTCCCTGCCTTTTCTAAACACATTAAAGTGTTCTCGGAAAATGTCTCCGATTTGAACTAAGGGATCTAACTATGACTGTTCGGATGATTATGTATGGATTATGTAGGTTGTTTAGTATTTCGATGCCTACAGCTTTATTTTTAATGCTTTGGCAGTTTATGAAGATGCCCGGAAGTTTGGTCTCTTCTTCTGTTTATATGTGTTTTTTGGTTGTGTTACTACTAATTGTTTCGTTCGAGTTATGATTATTTGCAATTGAGGGGGTCAAAAGGATCAGCGGTCTGGATTATCTTCGAAGAAGGAATTCGCGAAGTTGAGGTTTTTGCAGTCAGAGCAAAACCAAGAACATGTGGAGTATATTAATCATCATGGACAGAAGGCTTCCACACAGAAAGAACTCAACAGTTTGTAACCTACTCAACAATCTCACTTCAAACGTCCGCCTTTTTGAAGATGACTGCTGCCTATTATATCCGCTTTGATAGATTCAAACGATTCAAACTATAGGCCCTTCTAGACATGTTCAATCGAACACCGCTATAACCACAGTGCCACTGCTCTATCCACAGTGTCACTGCTTTAACCGCAGTATCACTGCTATATCCACAGTGTCACTGCTCTAACCACAGTGTCACTGCTCTAACCGCAGTGTCACTGCTCTAACCACAGTGTCACTGCTCTAACCACAGTGTCACTGCTCTAACCACAATGTCCCTGCTCTAACCACAGTGTCACTGCTCTAATCACAGTGTCACTGCACTAACCACAGTGTCACTGCTCTAAACACAGTGTCACTGCTCTAACCACAGTGTCACCGGTCTAACCACAGTGTCACTGCTCTAACCACAGTGTCACTGCTCTAACCACAGTGTCACTGCTCTAGCCACAGTGTCACTGTTCTAACCACAGTGTCACTGCTCTAACCACAGTGTCACTGCTCTAACCACAGTGTCACTGCTCTAACCACAGTGTCACTGCTCTAACCACAGTGTCACTGCTCTAACCGCAGTGTCACTGTTCTAACCGCAGTGTCACTGTTCTAACCGCAGTGTCACTGTTCTAGCCGCAGTGTCACTGCTCTAACCGCAGTGTCACTGCTCTAACCGCAGTGTCACTGTTCTAGCCGCAGTGTCACTGCTCTAACCGCAGTGTCACTGCTCTAACTGCTCGTTAATGGTACGTCAGCAACATTTACTTTTGTTTACCTTTAAAAATTAACGTTACTGGTACGCCAGCAACACAGAGCTACCGAAGCTATACCCCACATATCAATCCTTGCCTGAGTTCATTAAGAGACACACACGCCTATACACGCGTATCGGTACTTATGCAAAGGCAACCATGCGTGTCGCCAATTTATATCGCTCTGAGGGCCTTTAAGTCGTGTCGCCTCACTGTGACCTGCATTTAAACTGGCGGAGCATCCACTGGGTTGTGTGTGACACCACCATGAGTGGGAGTACGTTGTATATCGCTCTCATAGTCACCGTTGCCGTGTCCGGAGTCTTGACCATCAACCGGACCTTGGACGACAATCCCCATGTGGAGTTTCGTCCGGCCAGATTGAACGACCTCGTGATAGGTGAGACGGCGTCCATATTCGTGGAGCTGACCGTCGTACGGACGGACTGTATAACACTGGACTGTGCATTGGTCAGTTGTGATATCGCGCAACTAGAGCAGGGCGGTAATGTGACAACATGTGGGGACCTGAAGACAAAGACGACCCTAATATTATGAGGACTGCGCCTGGGACGCACCAGCCTGGAGTGTCGAGTCGACCACGGTGAAATGGCGTGGGTGCGTGTGGGACATCCCGTAGATCTGTTTAAGAGAGCTTTTTCACTTTAAAAGAACAATATTTTAATATCCGAACATTTTTAATATGTACTATTTATCAACTATTTTATTATTTATTTATTTATTTTTATTGTAATATAATTAACAATTATTTAGTTTTAATATCTACTATTTTTAATATATATTATTTATCAACTATTTAAATATTTATTTTTTACTTTGTAATATAATTAACTATTATTTATCAGTATGAGTATTTTAGTATTATTAAGATTAAGATTATTTATTTATACTGGATTTTTGTTTTTTGTTTTTTACGGATCTATTTATTTTACAACTACGTCTCTATTTTTTTTTTTTTTAGGTAATCTGTATATTCATGTAAAGTGTAATGCGCCTCTGAATGGTTTTATTGCTAGATATATGGCGTAGAGAAATACTGTATTTATTTATTTATTTGTTCTGATTATTCGTATGTTTAGCATTCATGACTATATATACTATTCACATTTTGCTAGGATCATTATTTAGGGCGGTATTATATTTTACGGCATGTGTATCAACTAAAAACAGCGTGTATTCGAGGACATGTTTATTTCCTGAATTTCATTGCTATATACCAAATGTGAACAATAGGTAACATGCGTTCTGTCATCAAAGAAGCAGACCCCCAAAAATGGAGGTTTTCCTCAGACCCCCCAAAATTTAGGTTTCAGAATGTTACTCCAAGTCCTGAAAATATCCCAAACAGATCAATTACCAGTAGCAACAACTGTCAGTAGCTTGTGTGTGACCCACGTGATGCAATCACAGCCTGGTAATGGCGTCTCATGCTTCCAATGAGTCTCTGGGTGGCTGCCATTTCAGGATTGTTCCATTACAAACATTGTGTGAAATGTTGAGTAGTATACATCATACAAATTAGACGCGAGGCTTTTGTGAATACCTTTTTCTTCAAAATGTGAACCGCAGTGATTTCATCATTAAAAGACGTGCGGATAGTGTAGTGGTTAGCACATCCGTACGCCGCGCCAGCGCACCGAGTCACGGCAGGCCTGGTATAATAATTACAAATATTATTTGGTGTTAAACCTTGCTCTCAATATTGGCAGTGACCATTCACGGTGTCAGCATAGAAAGGTCGGTTTAGCGTAAATGTTCTCAAAAAGACTGACTAGTTCAATGAGACCTCATAAGTGCATAACGTTGTAGCCACGATATATACAAACTAGTGAACCTTGCCGAGTGTTGGAAACAGCTAGAAAACGTAGGGCCTCTATTACTTTTCGTAAACGCTACGTTTCTCAAAATCGTGAACCACCCTGAAGAGCGCTAGATGTTATTCAAACATTACCCAGCATAACCTGCTCATTTTATTGATGCGTATAGTTAACGAAGCACCCTCATCTGTTAAGAGATCACCAGTGAATGAACGGGAAGCCTAGCAAAGGGTATGTCGGCAGTGAAAGAAAAAACAGTCACTAGACGAATGCATTAACTTAGCCATGAACTTCGTTTTTATAACCCATTCCCATGGCGTGTAAGCTCGTGGGATAACGTATGTGTACTAACTATACAAGAAACCATTTTTGGTCCGAAGGTAAATTACTCGATCCACACTGTTGCTAGGTATAACTGGAGAGGTTTATAACCGTCATTGGATCTAACCAAGTAAGCAGGTAGCACCAACTGTCCCTTAAATCTTCTGTCCCTTAAAACGTCCAGTCCAGCAAAATTTGGTACAATGTTGGCCAGACACGGATATATAAGTTATGAAGTCCATTTTATTAAAAGACGCATGGTAGAGTATCCGGTACAATTAACTAATTAAAAGTGTCAATGACAATCGAGGGGAACCCCGACTTTGTTGCAACACGTACGTATATATATGCACTCTAACAGGCTTCTGACAATCTCACGCGTTGCCGCTGTGGTGGTCCCAGTTTCGACTCAGTCCAGGATTCGACTAAACGCATATCACGCATGCGCGCGCATGCGCAGTGACCGCTTTTAGCTGTTTTTGACGCGCTGTGACGTAGTGGCAACGGCATACGTCATGCCCAGGCCGAGATTCGACTAAACGACATTGCGCATGCGCAATGTACGTCATAGATTCGGCTAAACGGACATTGCGCATGCGCAATGTACGCCAGAGCCCGTTATGACGCAAGCTTGTTGCAACGACCCTTCCCAAAGTGCAGAGGCTATTCACACAGATGCTCAGCGCATACTACACAAAACAGAACAATCTTTCACAGTATATCAGTGTGCTATATCTGTAATTCCATGATTGTTGTTCATAAAAAAATAGTTAAAACATTCTTTGGAGTGATGTACTTATACGAATATAAAACAGTAAACATGCAGATGTTGCAATATATGCTTGCTCTCTAAAACCGTGTAACGGGCCGAGATTCGACTAAACGGACATAGCGCATGCGCAATGTACGTCAGAGCCCGTCATGATCCGAGTTTGCGTTGGTGACAACCCAGCCAGCAGTCACTCCGTTTAAGTATATCTATATTGTAATTGTTCCACGAGAAGTGTGTAAATTTTCTTTAACAATGGAGGACGAATATACTGAGTATATGACTTGCTTAAAAGAATTTCTACTTCACGGAACGCATCGCCGTGGAATCGGCAGATGTCTAAGAGACGCGGTCGGCAAGGCTTCGAAGGCTCAAAACTATGAGGTAGACGGTAAGTAAAATACATGTTTCAGTCATATTAGCCTAATTTTGCCAGCATAGCCTAAGTAGTAATTCAGTAGATAATGGAGTACAACTAAATTAGTTTTTATGTCGTCCCATTAAATGTAATTGAACTTGGAATTAAAAATTACGTGCAATGACACTTCCAAGTTCCCGAAGCGGCGAAGGGCAGAGGCTATTTACATAGATGCTGAGCACATACTGGTAGAACTAATATTCGCTATACCTTGGCTAAACCACTTTATTGCTACTACAAAAAAACAGAACCATCTTTCACAGTGAATCAGTGTGCTAAATCTTAAATTCCATGATTGTTGTTAAACAAAATCGTTGCAGTGATGTACTTACAGTAATATAAACCAGTATAAATGCAGATGTTGCAAAATATGCTTGCTCTCTAAAATCGTGTAGCTTGTCTACACTGTGTGACCAGGGAAAATGTAATGTATTTATATACCTACCTTGGTGACAATTTTATTGTCGAAACATATACTTTCCAGTTTACCACTTTAAACTTATTTGCATAACTTAGTCATACTCATAACGTTAGTGAATGAATGTGACAGCTGACAGGGACTATTA
Organism: Oasisia sp. SBJ-2009; assembly: GCA_964017155.1. Classification (NCBI taxonomy): domain Eukaryota; kingdom Metazoa; phylum Annelida; class Polychaeta; order Sabellida; family Siboglinidae; genus Oasisia; species Oasisia sp. SBJ-2009. The sequence goes on along the minus strand of OZ024864.1, from coordinate 40,286,085 downwards.
CATTTTGTTCATCACAAGGTTGCAGTACACAGTGGTTATGTGAGATGCTGTTATATATGTCTCTGTTGCTTTGAAAGTTTGATGCGACTTGAGCAAGACACCTTAAGGCTTATACTGGTGAGTGTCACAAATTATTACCCCAAAATTGTGTTCTTGCTATCATCGTACTATGATATGTCGTACAAAGGAATTGGGTATCACTGGATAGTGTCAACATTCTCACAACTAGTGTTAGTTAATATTTAGTATTATGACAAGTGTTATTGTCACTCTCAGCTCACGGATATAGGTATGACTTTATCTGTAACCATTAATTAATTGTAGTTTGTTAAGTATTCACGATGTACCATGTCAGCATAATATTACATTGACATTGTATAAGTTGGTAACTTAGGGTTAACAAACTGTGACAAAGTATGAACTGGATGTATTCACTATCTAGTGCATGCCCCACTGGGGCCAGACAAAATATTATTAATGATCACCTGACCTGCTGGGTTTCACTAGGGTTAATAGAAAACACATATGTCCAATATAGGGTAGTAATAGAGATGCACAGCCATGTTAATGACATAGATATACAGTGCCAAGAGGGGAGGTACCAATTAAAACAAGTCCAATCAAGATTAAATACTACAATCCACTTTATATCCTCAAATTACGGCCCACTGAGCTAGTCACATCTACATAGATGTCCAGCCAGTTATAACACAAGACTTTTTAGTGTGATTACACACAGACAGACACCCAGCATGCTCAGCTCCTGCTGACCAACTCCCTCAACTTTATTTTCACAATCTTCTATATCTAAGCTAGCCTGACTACACATTCAAATTAACCAATAATTCCCGCCAAGCATACACAAAGACAAAGACATCAACTAGGCTATTGGTAATGATTAATATGTGGTTTGGGGGTCTTCATATTTCCACCAAACATACTTAAAGACAAACACACTGACTAGGCTACTGCTAATTATTGACATGTGGTTTCTGGTTTCTCTACCACTACTTAACTCATCACTGGTCTAAACACCTACTCACTAATTAATTCCTAACCTAATAATTTATAATAAGCCATACCTACCATACCAATACAGCATAGCTAAAATATGTTTATAATTGCTAGCTGTCTTATTTTTGTTGCTGTAGTTCGTATTATCCCTAACATTGCTAGTTTATGTAGAAGGCGCAAACAAAGAGTGTGGTCAGTACATTGTATAACAGACAATTGCATTTCATCATATTGTTTGATGTTGACTTTACATAATATCATTTGCAGATTAGTACGCTTAGGAGGCTTAATGATGTGGGTTCTTGTATTAAATTTTGTTATGTCTGTTTCTCTAGGCAAGGGTGGACAAGGCAAAGCATCAACAGGTTGAACAACGCAAAGGCAGGCTGACCTTGAGCAGATGGACAACAATAGCTTGTTCTCGGTTAACCACGAATACTAGTAGTACTAACAAGTACTTGCCCCCCCCCCCACCAACTCTGTTCAAAACCAGACACTGCATTAGTAAATAATTTTGTCTTCTTTGCATGGATGTATGTTTCACCTATTAAAAACAGAAAACTGTTATTGGTAATTGTGTTGTGAAATCGTGAAAAAATGAGTGTGTTTATTAGCTTTAATAATAAAGGAATGAAAATGCTATGTTGTGAATGTTCTTATTTTAACAACTTGTTGTTTCATTGTCTGTTGGACTTCCTTATGAGAACATATGTAGTTGTTAACTTGTTTCTTCATTAGATAGATCTTCTACCTGTTGTAAGTCACCAGTACTGTTCACCAGCCTGGACATTGGGGATCCAAGAGAGAAGCTGACATGCATTCACCAAATATTGTAGTTTTATAAAGATAATTAACTTGTCATGTGGATTTATCAATTGATTTTATAAATTTGCTTTGTAATTAAGGGTAAATACTAATGTTTCGGTTTCAGTAGTTGGTTCAATTCCAACTGGTATGCGTTTGTGCACAAATACCCCTGGTATGGGCTTATTGACCGAAACATTGCATTTACCCTTGTAATTATGCTGATATTCAGGTGAAAGTTGTATCAGATCAGTAACAACTGAAGCCAAATTCCGTCATTAGGTCATTCCAGTCAAATCAATCACTTTTTGGCCATTTGTGCATCACCCGACTCCAAATTTAATGAAATTTAGTACAGTTGTTGGTTCACATGAGTATAAATAAAATGAAATACAAATCTAGGTCAAGTATCATTGAAGATATAGGTCACTGAACTTTGACCCTAATCGCATACTGACCACTACAGTAATGCCTGTAACTCTGCTATCAATCAAGCTAGAAGAAAGCTAATACACATGTGCATATAATTTTCATAAAATGTAAACAATAGTGTAAATAAAAATGTTGTAATTTTAGAAATTTGACTTGACCTCAGATACCCAAAAATGTATCCTCTGATTGTTTTATATTTTGTACACAATATCCGATACTATTGCAGAAGAGTCCCTGAAAATATTAGAGTGGTGCAGTGGGCAAATAATAAGTTTCAGAGATACATTAAATTAAGTACACCCATGGATGATAAATTGCACCAGTATAGCACTGTATAACTGTATAAAACATGTTCTGAGTATCTGAGGTCAAAGGTCAAATTTCAAAAATTACAACATTCTTATTTACACTAATGTTTTAATTTTATAATAATTATGTGTGCATGTTTATAGGCTTTCCAATGATATATTGATTGTTTCTCTGGCTTAATTAATAGCCGAGTTACAGGCATTAATGTAGCAGTCATTATGCGATTTGGGTCAATGTTCAGTGACCTATATCTTCAATGATACTTGACCTAGATTTTTATTTAATTTTTTATTTTCATATTCTCGCATAAGCCAACAACTGTACTAAATTTCCTCAAAATTGGAGACGGGTGATGATTTGAGTGATTGATTTGACATGGCTAGGCTAACAAATCATATATTACCAAGTGTAATTAAGATTGACTACAATACCACCTGTTAGTGCACATGCATCTGGAATAAATATGTTCCGGCCATTCATTGTTAACAATTTTACGTATGCATGCACTATCATTACATAGTTGAATATATATATATATATATATATGTATATATATATATATATATATATATATATATATATATATATATATATATATATATATAAACATGTATTTATTATACATATGTAATAAAATTATATATTATGTATATCATGAATGCGTAGAAACGACCCCATGAATTCTATAGAAAATCTATAATTTCCTATAGAATTATATAGAAAACTATAGTTTCTATAACTTCTTTAGACAAATTGATAAATTCTGTAGAAAACTATAGGCCTGGTAAAATCTATTGGAAAGTCTGTAGAATTTTATAGAAAACTATAGGCCCTGTAAAATCTATAGAAAAATCTGTAGTTTTCTATAAAAATCTATACTTTTTGTGTGTAAAACAACAGGCCCCATAAAATCTATAGAAAAATCTATAGCAAAATCTATAGCAAAATCTATAGTTTTCTATAAAATATTCTTTATAAACCAATAGACCCCATGAATTTTATAGAAAATCTATAGTTTACTATAGAAAACGATAGACCTCAAAAATCTATAGTAAATTCTATAGAATTTATAAAAACATAGAAAAATCTAAAACATTATAGAGAAAACCAAAGCCCTGTAAAATCTCTAGAAAAGTATGCAGTGGAGGGGTAGCAAATAGCCATCTCCCAATAAAACGAAGCAGGACACCGCGGCTGTGCATATAGACAGCGCCACGCGCCTTCTAATGATGTAGCCTCGATACTAATTATAACCTCGACTGACGAAAATAACGCTCTAAATAACACAACACGTTCGAGTGAGTGAAAATGATCACATAAGTTTATCTATTTTTATTTAAGATGTGCGTGATGACAATATTATTTCAATATTTGACGTATTACTAACGGAAACTACGTTAGTAACAAAGGCGAATCCTGGACTGGGTCGAAACTGGGACCGCTACCGTCGCGGTCCCAGTTTCGGTCGAATCCTGGACTGGTCGAAACGTGGACCACCACACCGCCTAGATGTCCCTACACCAATGCTGTCCGAAAGTGTCTACCGTGAAATCTTTAGGAAAGCTCGTGCAATTACTGCTGATTTTGATCACCCGCTCCATATATACGTGCATGTTCTACTGTTCAAGTGTAAAAGAGCTCGTGACAACAGATTGGCGCCTGCGGCAATTAGATTGTTAAGTCAGTGATACCGATGTCTGCGGGTTCGCTTTTGTCGTGGTTACATTTTACACTTCATTTATGTTCTTTGACAGTCATAATCATGAATTATGTGGTACACTTGTAATTCACTATTTCACTATTTTAATTAACTAGTTGCACTATTATGATGTTGCTGTATAGGTTTTTGTTTTTATGGTTCACGAATTATAATTGTTTCGTAATTGTTAAAATACATAAATAAGGAAAATAAACACTGTTCTGTTGCTTAACTCCAATTGTTACATTGTAAAATGTACTTAGACATGTAATTATTATTTTACTGTTGCTGATTATTATATGTAAATGAAATTATGTAACAATTAAGCTATATTATTATTATGATTATAAAATATTTTAGTTACGATTATGAGTTGCGTAATTAATATTCTTGTTATGACATTAAAGTGAATTGAATTGCTCCAGGCAACTCGACCCTACACAACAAGTATCCCGTCGCCGTCATCCGGGAGCCAAAGGTGTTTGACCAAGTGTTCGCAGTTCTGCAAGCCGCGTCCGTCGTCATCAGCAACATCGGCATGGGCTGTGCCATCGACCTCAACGAGGTGAAGTCTGTCCTCGTGCGCCCGGTTGCTCCAGCCGTCGGCTTCTTCTCACAGTTCGCCGTCATGTCTCTCGTGAGTAAAACTCGTCCGTCACACCTAGTAACGCCGTTGTAGCGCTTACATTTTTCCGGTCGCTAAAAACGTTCCGATTGACGTTTCTGCGCATGCGCACTAAATGTAAAATCATCAATGTCCAGTGAAACGACAAAGGATTTTCGGTGTAAATGCCACGCGCTGTTCGTTAATTCTCCTGTGATGATTACTGTGAAGAGTTTCTTAAAATGTCGTTCAATGCAATAAAATATTACGTTTTTATATTAATCACTGTCACGGATTATGGCGCACTACAGTCACGTGATTTACGCTTGCTATTAAAATATGCCTCAAAACTTGTTTGCCTCGTGTTAATTTGCGACAAATAACATCGCTGAGAGGTTATATACATCCTAATGAACAACCCGTGGTATTTATGCCACAAATGCTTTGTCCTTTCGCTGCACATTGATGATTTTAAATGTATTGCTCATTCGCAGAAACGTCAATCGGAACGTTTATAACGCCGGGAAAATGTGTTACACCGTACTGGAGAAAAGGACAATCATATGTACACACATCACAAACCGATCCCAAATATTTCTACTTTCTACTACTATGGTCTACTTGTTATGCTGGTTTGGAATTTCAGTCCAATCCATGCAAAATCAATTGAAACGTGAATATACAAACAGAGAATATTATTCTTAACTGGCAAACTGATTATACATTTTGTATGATACTTGAACATGTATTTGCTTACTTCTATGTGTATTTATTTATTTATTTGCTGTTTTTGCTGACCATTTCAATCATCAACGCTTGCATCAGCACATTGAGCACATTAGAACATTGACGCTTTTAAGATGCTCTTATTAATATTATTATCTCATTTGTATAATTTTATTTGTACATTGCATCGATCCACCAAGTACGAGTCAGTGCTTTAAACGTATTACTATTGCTACTAATATTACTATGAGTATTATTCTGCCAACACAATAGGCCCCATTTAGCGTTCATGTGCCCTTTCTACTCAATAATTATCTTATTTAAACTATCGCCTCCATTTTTTGTTCTGAGATTAATTACCCGCATCAAGTACCCGTTTCCCAACATGTTGATGTTTCTAAAACAAACTCAATATTACCAGATGTGCTACCTCTGTAGCTGCGCCCACAGTTTAGAACCATAAGCTGAAACTATAGCAACATTTCGAAAATCAAACTAAAGACACTTTCTTTTAAAGATACCCTAAAATGGATCAGCCGCTCCGCTCTATACGACAACATTTAGCCGACGCCGTTATTTATAGAACACGCTCGCGCATGCCAACTCGTTTCAACCAGCGATGACGTCCCGTTTTCCCGAGCGTTGATTCTTACTTGTCCCCATTCATGATTTCGTTCAATGATTGCCTCTGAGCATGGGTATCAGATGATGTAGGCGCGATAACATTTTATGTTTGCACTACTTTTACTAAGTGGGCCTAAGTGTATTCGGCTGCACGGTTGTACCCGCAATTGGGGTCACCGGTCAAGGTTGGCTGGTCAAGAAATTGCTCCGATTGTTGGAGCACAGTTCAAGAGGGCGCGGGTGGTCAACCGGTGAATTATTGTTAAATACCCTGATCTCTGTAATCAGGACAACGCCACACAGTAAATACGTATGCAGTTGTTGTCCCCACACTCTGCCGTAGGGTGGATTCAGTACATTACAATAAAACTTTATTGTCCCGGACAGGGAAATTCGTTTACAACTTTTGTTAATAAAAAAATTAAATGCAGGAGTAACAAATTACAGATAAATTCATTATTAAAACAGTATGTGTACCTTAATCATGATAGAACAAAAAACTAATATATATATATATATATATATATATAATTGTAATTATAGTTATTGTTGTGGTCATCCTTTCACAAATATAAGACAAAAGTAAACAAAATACACCATACACACACATAATTAATGACGTGGGTGGGATCGGGGCTTCCAAAAACCTTCAACTGTACGGGGTCTCTCCTCGAGCCGATTTTGTTTGCCTCAGCCGGGGTGTTGATTTTGTATGCATCCGTCGCACATAGCCCGAGGACAAGCGATAGTAATTATAAGCAGAGTACGCATGGCTACGAATCGTGAATGGTGCATATCAGTCATCTCACCAATATTCATGACACGTATTACACAGTTATTTGAAGCCCATTTTATTTCGGCCTTATTTTGAAACTTACTGTCGCGCGCAGCAGTAGGAGTTGACTGTAGGATGCTCTTCTATACAAAAGAAACATATCTGAGTGATTCTTGTGTGTGTAATACCACACGAAACACATTATATATGAGAGTTGGCAGTGTACATATTGCTGTGGGCGTTGTGATTCTGATGAACTATCTGTGGTAAATTTTGACTTTGACTGTCGTGGTAGCAACAGTTGGTGGACTACGTGCGTGTGTCCTTACTTGATCGTGTATGACTGGTCCTTACACGGTCAAGTATGACAGTTCAAGCATGTGCTGGTGGTGGTGTAAACTCATCAGTGCGGAATAAAATTCGTACTGATCACATTTAGGTGTGGACTAATAATTACGAAAAACAAACCTGCTTTCAAGGCCATCGAAGTTCAATTTTCAGTGTGACGCCTAATGTCTAAGTCAGTTATTTAATCCTTAAAAAGGAAAATTAAATACAAACATCCCATAGTCAAAGCAAACAAATATTAGCATAAATTTAAAACGATGTAACATCAATATATTATTTTAAAATGTAGCTGTTTATGTTAGCGCAAAGTAAAACTGTGCGACTTTTGAAGAGGTCTTCTCCGTGTATCACTTATATTGCGAAGTTTTTCAATAGAGTAGGCCACACTACGGCACCCGGGTGAATAATATGCACAGTCCCCGCTCTACAACATTACAGTGTCCTCTGTTCTGTACTGTACTGGCAGACTGTTGGCCTCGTTTATTATCCGAGGTAGGGCCATATCGGATGAGCGATTTCGTTGGTATTCGGCTGGAAGTGGAACACTACGTAATTAATTGTCCATGAGACGCGAGATTCTAGACTTTGGTCCACAGGCGTTAAATTATCTTCGAATGTTGAACAGACGACCGCCTTGGCGGTGGTTATTTATTGCGCCTTTGTACAGATATTGACGGCTTCCTTTTAATACCCAGATACGCTATCAGGCAATGCCATACGGCACTGACCTATCGGGTGCATTGCCACGGCAATAAGCACATCTTTACGTCACCACCAGACACTGTCTGCGTGTGTTAGCGATCTAACATGCGCTGTTCTTACCAGACACGGGGATCCGATAGTCGATGAAAATAGCGTTCAATATTGACGCCCCTACTTCAGGGAAACACTGAAAGGGTGACCTTCACACATACTCGCACTTTCGTCCGACACTGTCTAGAAGTGTCATGGTAGCAGGCCAACTGACATAGCTAGTAAACATCAGACATGCTGCATTGTCGTACGGCATTGCCTGATAGTGTATCAGGACCTTTAATAATGGATGCACAGGAGCACGCATCAGTTCAACCGCATCACATCGACCGGTAAAGAGACCGTGTATAGCTTGATCGAATCCGCCACATTCGTGATTTCTCGGCCGCCGCTTGCTATTTATAGAACAACTTCGGTTAAGCAACGCTTTTCAACTTGCGGTGCCGTCCCGTATTCTCAAACGACTCATGAACTGGGGCAATGTAGAGTGAACAAAACTTGTCCAAGGTTTGACGTGGCGACACATGATTCGAATCCGGGTATTCCTATTTGAAGGTTCGAAGCTCTAGGCAGCGAAGGTACACTTTTTGGGAAATACTACATCGAGTAGACAGATGGTTTTCCCCCCAGTAAATCTGAAGACGGATGCAAACCTGTGTTAACACTATGTTCATACAACCAAAGACGTTTGCAAACACGTGACAATGGAGAGCATGGTGGTCGTAGATATGTTGTGTGTGAGGGGGGCGGTAGGCAAACGGTTGTGCCCCAGCCAAACCACAGCGAGACAAATTTAGGATGTCGCGCCGATACAAAACAAAACTTGGCAGGTATTATATATTCAACAAAAGCAACATGGTGATACTAATAATATACTATATGTAACAAATAGAGAAGGGAGAGGACGCCAACCTTTTAAAAGTGATATGCAAAATCCTCTCAAAACACAGTGAATTGTAACTAAATCGCCACAGCGGGATAGCTATATCCCCTCTCCGTACAAATCCTTGTATGACGTGTGTCTACCGAACTACCCGGAACACGTTCAATATTAGACTCACACAGGAATCCTCCAAACCAGTGAACGCAACATCGCTCAGATAGGACTGTTGCAGTATACTGATCACACCACTGCATTATTACTCACCACACGATAAAATACTAAGATTCAAAACATGTCAACAATTGATAAGTCGGATACACTTTAATAAGCTGCTCAAGTGCTTGACTGCAATAAACAACCAATGCAATGGACAAGTGGCCGCTGTTGGGGGTGACTGCTGTTCAAGGGGGTGACGTTTTAAAACGTGTCCGGTTATCTTCGCTCACCGCATTCTCGTAGTTGAAACCGCAAACTGCACATGTCGTATGTATATATATATATATATATATATATATATATATATATATATATATATATATATATATATATATATATATATATATATACATATATATACATATATATATACATATACATATACATGTATATATATATATATATATATATATATATATATATATATATATATATATATATATATATATATATATATATATATATATATATATATATATATATATATATATATATATATATAGCTAGCCTAACTGTTAATCTATGTCACCTAAATCTAATTAGAGGTTGATCAAGAGTATGCGACTGTATGCCTGTTAAGATAAAATAATTCCTTTATGTGTAGACCTACCATGACTGTTTTTGACATATGTTTGCTAGTTGGTGTATGACATCATCAAGATCTTCGGCTTTACCCAGGAGACGGCGATCGGACTCTTCGTTCTCGGTTGTTCGCCAGGTGGCGGCTATAGCAACATGTTCACGTTCTTACTTCGCGGAGACGTGTCACTCAGCGTTACAATGACGCTTATCAGCAACATTGCTTGCCTCGGTAAGATATCCTTTGTATTATTACTTCACGGAGACGTATCACTCAGTGTTACAATGACGCTTATCAGCAACATCAACAACCTCGCTGTGACATAAATTGTCTTTAAATGACATACTTAGTTAATCTGCTACATTTATCTGATATAGCTAGGACGCTTTGATCACCCGTTGTTCCTAAACAACGTTTTGTTCCTAAAAGTGAGCTTAATATTGGCAAACGTGCTTCCTCTGTAGCTGCGCCAACAATTTGAAATCAACTCTCTGTTGCAATTAAATCTTCTGAAATATTTCATAAAAATACTGAAAACATAGTTGTTTTAAATTGTTTTCCATCATACATTATTGGCGGTTTCATGCTCCAATGATGACTTTTACCTGGGTCCGTGTATATACCGTTTTTCCCTTTTTCGTTTTCAAATTTGCGAACGAAAAACGAAACACGAATTCCTTTTTCGTTTTTCGTTTTCAAAAGTGAAATAAGAAAAACGAAAAACGAATTCGTTTTTCGTTTTTCGTTTTCAAAAGTGAAATTAGAAAAACGAAAAACGAATTCGTTTTTCGTTTTTGCGTTTAGGATGCTTCGGTCGCACTGCCACTTCGGGTGGCCGGTAAAAATTGGTAGTTTCGGCTGGATACTTCGGTCGCACTGGCAGCGTTTTGAAAATAAACTCGCAGAAATTGCATCGGCGAAGTGATATGTCTAAGTACCTATAGGTTAATATTGGTCGTTTTGGCGCTGTTTTTTATGTTTCGACAATTTTATAAACTTTACTTAACCTTATATATAATAGATCGAAAGATGGATAAATCGAGATTAGATGTATTTATTTTGTAACTGCAACTATGTGATGCAATAGTTATTTAAATTTACTTTGTAAAATATTTGCCTTAGGAGGCCCCTATTATTACTAATAAATAATTGCTATCTTAGGGGCCACTTTGGGTTTTTAAATTAGCTATTTTTTATGTAATTATTGAATGCCATTGACGGACCATTACGGATAGCCCAATTGTATTTAGGAGCATGTATATTCCTAAGTATTGTTTATTAACATTTGCTACTTTACGCATATTGTAAGTAGAGGATATGTGGTAAAAATATAATACGTTTATGGCTTTATGTGTTGCTAGAGTTAGTGTAAATTCATTATTATTTTGCATATGTAGTAATTTATAACAGTAGAAGTATGTTTGCATCTGTGTGTAATATGCTGCTTTACATAATGTATCAGTCTTGTTTAAAATTGTGATTGGTTATGTTTTGATTAAACAAATATAGGTATTGTTTATTGTGTGAGGCAGACTATTTTTAATACTCTTTTTTACAAATGTATATTATGTCCTGAATGTATGTATTCTGCTGCGTGCTGGTGTGAAATGATTATGCATATTTCTGATTGGTGTTATCTGCCAATTTTGAAAGTATGCGGGTAATGTTTTATGTTTATAATTATTTATAATACAATTATAATATAATTACAATAAGTTGGTATGCACCTTTGGCTTAAACATTAATTCTATGTGGGAGCTCTTCTCTTCTTCTCATGGTTAGCTCATCACTCTATGTCAGCCACATATTTGTGACTAGAGTATTGTGGAGCTTGGTTTTCAGAGTTGTCCTTCTCTAGAATTACTGAGTCCACTACAGGTTACACATTTACCCCCTGTGTGGGATCTTTTACTTCCCCTGGCATAGACACCAGATAGAAGGGACCACCGGCTTTTAGTTTCTCTTCCGAAAGACACAGGCAATGTGAGGTGAACGAAATTGCCTAAGTTCCGAAACGGCGGTAGGTGGGATTGAACCACCGTCCCCTCGATTGACAGTCCGGCGGTCTACCGCGCAACCACCGCTCCTCACTAGGAGCTATATTTATTTATTCGAAAATATTATTCTTACAAGGTTTTTTTTCCAATTTATTTATTCAATTACATTTGTGTCCCTAGATCAGTAGATGGTAATTAGTGTGAGGCAATATTATAAAATTATAGAGTGCAATTTTTATTCTGGTTTGAATAATGTGCTTTAATTTAGTTATAGGTCCAATTGTTCGAGAACATCTGTTTGCTATTTTATCGATATGTTTAATCCAGTTTAAATGTGAGATTAATGTTAAGCCCAGAATGTTAAACAGGTTAAATCTCTCAATATTTACACCATCAATTGTTAATGTTACTTCCTCAACCTATTTATTAGGCATTTGAAAAAAAGTTTAGTTTTATTAATATTTTAAGGATAATGTATAATAATAACACAAGTTTTATTGGCAACTCTGCTTATTATAGGTCTTTATAAATAAAATATTCAACATTCACTGTGTTTGTGTCATCTGTGAAGACTTTACTTGTATTTGTGTCATCAATTATCATTAGTATAACTTATGCAGGCTTTCGGAAAATCATTGATATAATTATAGTAAATAACAATGTCACTGGCCGTAATGTTGATCCTTGGGGGACGCCTCATTTTATAGGTAAAGTATATCATTGTACCACTTCTAGTCTTACAGACTGCTTACAGTTAGTTACAGACTGCTTACAGTTATTGCATATGGGAGTGAGTTCATAAGGCGCATAAATGAAGGCACAGGCACAGTTGAGTGTTTAAACTAGGTGCACAGAGCCACTTCATAGAGCCATACATAGAGCCACTTCAAGAAAACTGTACAAATAAATCTACAAGGAAAAAATCACAAAATATCAATAAAAATGAACTTAGATGTGTATGCTTAAATGCCAGAAGCATAATTAAAAAAAAGTGACCTAGACTGCATGGTAGCGGATATAGAACCCGATATAATAGGCATCACAGAATCATGGGCACATAAAGACATGGTTGATGCCGAACTAATGCTCCCAGGTTATGTAATGTTTCGAAAAGACAGACAAGAGAGAATGGGAGGTGGGGTCATTATGTATACTAAGGATTCTATACAAGCATATGAATTACAGATGGAACAGGAAGCAGAAAGCGAAGAAGCTATTTGATGCAATATAGCCACAAAAATCTCAACATTAACGATAGGGCTAATTTATCGTAGTCCTAACATACGACAAGAGGATGATGAAAAATTGCACAATGCCATAAAGGAGATTAGTAAAAGAGAATGTGTTATAATGGGTGATTTTAATCATGGTCATATTCAGTGGAAATCACTAGAGAGTGTTGGAAGAGATGACCAGCAGTTTTTACTTCTAATACAGGACTGTTTCCTTACACAACATGTTTTAGAACCAACGAGAGGTGGAAATGTGTTGGATTTAGTATTCTCCTCTCAAAACGAATTAGTTGATAATGTTAAAATATGTGAGCCTTAGGGATCTAGTGACCATAATCAGATCCATTTTAGTATAAAAATACAAACAGAGATTACTGGCAAAAAGCGAGGGAGGAGAAATTTCAATAAAGGCAAATATAAACAAATGAGAACCTACTTAGCAAGCATAAATTGGACTGACTTAATGACGGACAAGACAGCAACAGAATGTTGGATAATTTTGAAAGATGAGATTGAGGGCATTATTGAAACATTTGTTCCTATACAAAATCAAGGGAAACGATCTAGGAAGAAACACCTGTCAAAAGAAGGAGAATTTACAGAAACACTGGAAATATAGAAGACTATGACAATTACAAAAAGGCTCTAAATTTAGCTACAGCTGAAATGAGAAAATCAAAACGGTCTTTTGAGCAGAAATTAGCGAACGACATAAAAAATGATAGTAAGAGTTTCTACGCTTACGTAAGGAGTAAACAGAAGGTTCGAGATAAAGTAGGACCACTAAAAAACAGCGCAGGTAATGTAATATCTGATGGGTTTCAAATGGCAGAGGATCTGAATGAATATTTCAGCTCTGTATTCACTAAAGAAGATATAAGTTCACTGCCGTTACCTGCTAGGAAATTTGAGGGTGATGAATCACAAAATTTAGGGCAGTTGTTTGTCACTCCTGAAATGGTATCCCAAAAAATTAAAATGATGAAAACAAATAAATCACCAGGAGTTGATGGAATAACACCTAAATTACTTAAGGAAATTGTAAACGAAATAAGTACACCACTTGCAATTTTGTTTAATATATAACTTAAAGAGGGAATTGTTCCAGCAGAATGGAAGGAGGCAAATGTAACACCGTTATTTAAAAAGGGGTCGAGGAGTAAGACAGAAAATTATAGACCAGTGAGCTTAACATCACTATTATGCAAATTATTAGAAACATTTATTAGAGACCACATGGTATACTTTCTTGTAAAAAACAAATTAATAACTAAATCTCAACATGGGTTCCTAAAAGCTAGGTCTTGTCTAACGAATCTCTTATGTTTTTAGAAGATATTACTAAGTGGGTAGATGATGGTTCACCAGTGGATGTAGTATACTTAGATTTTCAAAAAGCATTCGATAAAGTGCCACATCAAAGACTGTTAATTAAATTAAAAGCCTATGGTATAGGGGAAAGTATGATAAATTGGATACAAGCATGGTTAACAGATAGAAGACAGAGAGTAATAGTAGAGGGAGAGATATCAAACTGGAAACCAGTTTTTAGCGGAGTTCCACAGGGGTCGGTGTTGGGACCAATACTGTTTTTGATATTTATAAATGATTTGGATGATGACTTATCAAGTAAAGTACTTACATTTGCAGATGACACAAAGGTGTTCAGAACTGTAAAAACTGATACAGATAAAGAAACTTTACAAGATGATCTAACCAAGTTAGTAAAATGGTCTGAAAAATGGCAGATGTTATTTAATTTTGGTAAATGTAAATGCATCCAAATTGGACATGGTAATGTGAGCAAAGAATACTTTATGGGCAATACTATATTAGGCACAAGTGTAAAAGAAAAGGACTTGGGAGTTACAGTTAGTGCCGACATGACAGTTTCGGAGCAATGTGGACTTGCTGCTGCAAAAGGAAATCAAATTTTAGGATTAATTAGAAGAAACATCACATTTATGGATAAGACTTTAATAATACCATTGTACAAGGCAATAGTTAGGCCACACTTAGAATATTGCATTCAGGCATGAAGGCCATATCAAAAGAAAGACATTGATAAACTTGAAAGAATTCAAAGGAGGGCAACTAAACTAATTCCAGAACTTAAACATTTATCCTATGAAAGACGCCTGTTAGAATGTAGATTGACAACATTAGAAACTAGAAGATTAAGAGGAGACCTAATAGAAGTTTTTAAGATATTGAATGGATATGAAGATATTGATAGCAACATTTTTTTCAAACTAAAAGAAGATAATGTGACAAGGGGGCATAAGGCAGCCTTAGTCAAGCCATACTCTAGATTAGATAAAAGAAAATTCTCCTTCTCCCAGAGAACAATAACTGATTGGAATAATTTATGTCATGATTGTGTAAATGCCAGCAGTGTAAATATGTTTAAAAATAAAATTGACAATTATCTGGCAAGGTCGGGCTATACTTAGGTTGAACACTTAAATGTTTTAGAAATTATTTTAATACTGATTAAATTATTTATTCATATCATTATTTTAATTAATTTATTATTATAAAAAAGGATATTTTATGTATTTATTTATTTTACTTATATATTTTTTTAGAGACAACGTATACATTTTATTTTACTTATGTATTTTTAGAGACAACGCATTTTAATTAGCAGCATTTTAATGAATTTTATAATATTGTATATTTAATTTTTTTTAAGTGAACACTCGATAAGCCATAGGCTTCCTTGTTCACATGCCGTCTGGAGCTTGGTTCTGGACGGCAACTTGTTAAAACTTGTTAAACCATATGATTGTGTTAGATGTATTGCTGTAAGCTCCATTCCAATGGCTTATGGCTACCTCACTGATCCGTTTGCGTTACATAATAATGTGCATGATTGTCACACTTGCAACTGCACAAATATTCCTGTCAAGAAGTACAACTTGTCTTCAGGCCAGTGTAAATTTCCTTACAAGTTTGGAAAACTTTGGGATACTATCCCGGAATGTATATAGAATGCAAGCAGTGCAGAGATCTCTAAAACACACATTTTAACAGTTTCTCATGATAGATGTACACACTTGCAAACATTTCATGATAGATATGGCTGAGTGATTGTTTGCATTTGGCTGGTAAATTGTTTAGATTAATAAATATTTATGTGGTGGTGGTAGTGGTAGTCATAGTAAGGACTTTATCTCAGACAATCAGATTTTTATTGTTGTTATTACTATTATTGTTATGTAGAAGTGGGTGAGTTTGAACAGTTTGCCAGTCGAATGTGGACGGTCATTTAGTTATGCCTTTTGGGATGACTATGAAGTGCACATAATCTTATGTCATTATAATTAAAGATTTAATGATTTGTTTAATTATTTATAAAAAAATATTCATGTTTCCAATATAATATGAAACACTGTCACCTGACTGTTTATTAACAATTGAAATGGAATATATATGGAGTTGCAAGTGTGACAAACATGCATTCTATTGTTTAACGCAAACCGATCAGTGAGATAGTCAGGAGCCATTGGAATGGAGCTCACAGCAATAATATTCAACCAGCTGTAAGCAGTCTGTAAGACTAGAAGAGGTACAATGATATACTTTACCTATAAAAAGCCATATCTATCATGAAATGTTTGCAAGTGTGTACATCTATCATGAGAAACTGTAAACAAATGTGTGTTTTAAAGATCTCTGCACTGCTTGCATTCTGTATACATTCCGGGATAGTGTCCCAAAGTTTTCCAATCTTGTAAGCAAATATACACTGGCCTAAAGACAAGTTGTACTTCTTGACAGGAATATTTGTGCAGTTGCAAGTGTGACAATCATATACACTATTGTTTAATGTGAACGGATCAGTGAGGTAGCCAGGAGCCATTGGAATGGAGCTCACAGCAATACATCTAACACAATAATATGCAACTAACTGTAAGCAGTCTGTAAGACTAGAAGAGGTACAATGATATACTTTACCTATAAAACGAGGCGTCCCCAATGATCAATTTTAGGGCCACTGATATTGTTATTTACTATAATTATATTAATGATTTCCAAAAGCCTGCATAACTTATGCTCATGATATTTGATGATACAAGTACAATTAAAACCTTCACAGATGACAGAAACACAGTGAATATTGAATATTTGATTAATAAAGACCTATAATAAACATGTAGCTAAAACTACATACAAATGCATTAATTGTATTTTATAGTATAATGTCAATCCAACTCAGTTGAGTTGCCAATAAAACTTGTGTTGTTATTATTATACATTATCATTAAAATATTAATAAAACAAAAGTTTTTTCTTCAAATGCCTAATAAATAGGTTGATGAAGTAACATTAACAATTGACAGTGTAGATATTGAGAGATTTAACTAGTTTAATAATAATAATAATAATACAGTTTTTATATAGCGCTAATTCCTGCATGGCGGATTGATGCGCTGCACAAGAAATATACTAAAATTAATGTATATTAATAAATAAAAATGTAAATTATATAAATTAACATAAATCATACTAACTTGCATGTAAATTATATAAATAAATAAAAAATAAATTATATTAAACACTGCTTTTAAGATGTATAGTACTAAAACATGGTAAGCAAATTATATATATTAACATAAAATTAAAACCCTTTCTAAAACTCTGTATGTAAACATACATATAAATCTATAAATTAATCTAAAACATAAACACTAATTAAAATATTATTACACTAAAAGGAAATTATAATCCAATGTCCGTCATTTCAAAATAATTTAAATTAATTGAAATGTCTAATAAAAAGATATGTCTTTAAATACTTTCTAAACATTGGTAATGTCCCGGATGCACGAATGTTCAGAGGTAGTTCATTCCACAGTCGCGGTGCTGCTGCGCCAAATGCCGAATCACCAACACACTTCTTTGTCATACCTTGGTGCAGTGTTGGCGCATAGTTCTGGCATAGGCGTCCGTCACATTTTCGTGGTTTAACAGGTTGTGCCAGATAAGATGACGCCAAACCATTCATTAACATTCTGGGCTTTACATTAATCTCGCATTTAAAATGGATTAAACATAATATTGATGAAATAGCAAACAGATGTTCTCAAATAATTGGACCTATAACTAGGTTAAAGTATATTATTCAAACTAGAATAAAAATTTCACTCTATAATTCTATAATATTGCCTCACACTAATTACCATCTACTGATCTAGGGACACAAATGTAATTGAATAAACAAATTGCAAAAAACTTATAAGAATAATATTTTCAAATAAATATAGCTCCCACATAGAATTAATGTTTAAGCAAAAGTTTAATACCAACTTATTGTAATTATATTATAATTTTATTATAAATATAAACATAAAACATTACCCGCATACTTTCAAAATTGGCAGATAACACAAACCAGAAGTATGCATAATCATTTCACACTGGCACACAGCAGAACATAATATACATTTGTAAAAAAAGAGTTTTAAAATAGTATGCCTCACACAATAAACAATACCTATATTTGATTAATCAAAAGATAACCAATCACAATTTTAAAAAGACTGATATATTATGTAAAGCAGCATATTACACACAGATGCATACATACTTCTACTGTTATAAATTACTACATATGCAAAATAATATTGAATTAACACTAACTCTAGCAACACATTAAGCCTTTTAAACTAAATTTAAAATAACTATTGCATAGTTGCAGTTACAAAATAAATACATCTACTATCGATTTATCCATCTTTCGATCTATTATATATAAGAAAACATAAAGAACAGCGCCGAAACGACCAATATTTTACCTGTAGGTACTTAGATATACCACTTCGCCGATGCAATTTCTGCGAGTTCGTATTCAAAACGCTGCCAGCGACCGAAGTATCCCGCCGAAACTACCAATTTTTACCGGCCAGCCGAAGTAGCATTGCGACCGAAGCATCCTAAATGCAAAAACGAAAAACGAATTCGTTTTTCGTTTTTATTACTTCACTTTTGAAAACGAAAAACGAAAAACGAATTCGTTTTTCGTTTTTCTTACTTCACTTTTGAAAACGAAAAACGAAAAAGGAATTCGTTTTTCGTTTTTCGTTCGCAAATTTGAAAACGAAAAACGAAAAAACGGTATATACACGGACCTACCTGTCGTCGTTTATGATTATGCCAAATGATTTAATTTGTTGCGCCTTTGAGGTCGAATATGTAAGGATATAGGTGCTATAGAAGTGTTACAATTATTATTATTAAGACACTGGTGAAGACAAACACGCAGACGTTCTCCGTAGACATGCGCAGTCTCGCACAGCAACTCACGCATGCGCAACAAATTAACGACGGTTCTTGTTGGTTCAATACGGCCCTCAGTGTTACAGTCACAGTGTTATGTTAGACGTACAATTGCTGTTGCGCAAAGGAAGGTGAAAAGCTAGAACAGCCATTGCTCAAACATAAGAACATAACATAAACGACAATTTATAACCAACGAAATACCCCTTTTTATGCACATTGGGGAATTTTCCAGAATGATATTTTGTTTGGGAATTTCCTAACCGAGCTGTGTGACGTTTGAAATTACTTCATTGATTATAAATCGAACACGCATACAAATGATTTATTGATCGGCAGCGGCGCCGCGTGGCTAAATGTATCAAACGTTTGAAAATGTATTTAAAATATACTGTGCTCATCAAATTACGGTCACATATCCTGTAAATGGTGTGTTCTTATGTTTGGGCAATGGTTGTTCAAGCAGCTCATTGCCCCGTTAAGTAGTGTACTCGTTGTTGCAGTGAAGGTGCCCCTTTGCGACTTGTCGTCGTTGTAGTGATGCCGCTGCTCCGACATCGTTGTAGTAGTCGTTGTAGTAGTCGTTATAGTAGTCGTTGTAGTAGTCGTTGTAGTAGTCGTTGTAGTAGTTATTGCAGTAGTTGTTGCCGTTGTTGGGAAGCGAAACAACGCTTCTTGCAGTGACGGTGTCGAAGAGAATAATCGGAAGAATTAGCTTTGCGGTGGTAGGCCTAGAACAGCTTGCCAAAGTGTATGCGATTAACTAGAACTTCGGTAGTTTTCCCAAAAAAATCAAAACTTATATATTTCGCTTGTATCATATGCCTTGATGACCCAGGTTTCTATTTTACAGCATTGCAATTGTTCCGTTTGAAACTGTGTTTTTATATCCTAATTTAGTTATTTTGCTTTATTTATTTTGTATTAGCTTACTTATTTATAGTAGCTTACTTGATTATTTATCTTAGACTATTTATGCATTTCATCTTTGATTATGTATTCAATTTATATTTTAGATTTAGTCAAAACGTCATGTTAACGTAAAGCGCTTTGATTGACATTTCGTTACTTAAAAAGCGCCATATTAAGAAACTGAATTATTATTATTGTTGTTGATGTGACGTCATCATTGTTCCAGTCATGACGCCACTGTGGCTATTCACGCTTACCAGGGGCTGTTGGACAGTGACTCTGGCATCGCGTTGCCCTTCGGACGCGTGGCTCTCAGTCTCCTCATCGTGTTCGTTCCTCTCGTTGTTGGCGTCCTCATCTCCCGCTACACGCCACGTCTTGCCCGAGGCATCCGCAAAGTCCTGAGACCTTTGTTCGTCATCCAGGTCGTGTCCCTCACGGCGCTCTTTATATACGTCTACTGGTTACTCTTTAAGATGCTGACTGTCGTCATCGTCGTGGCCGGGTGTTGCCTACCGTACATAGGCTTCCTCATCGGCGCTGCGCTCTCGGCAGTCTGCTGTCAGTCCTGGAACAGAATCGTCACCATCGCAATAGAGACGGGCATTCAGAACATCGGCATCGCCTTCGTCATACTGACGAACTCGCTGCCTCACCCAGAGATGGAGATGTCGATGGTCGGTCCGACAGTCGCGTGCATAGTCATGCCAGTGCCTGTGGCCATCGCCGTCGCCGTACAGGAAGTACGGCGACGCGTCGCACCGGAAGTGGTTCCGGACGAGAATGACAACGATAAGAAGGATGACACAACTAAAGCACGGACACAAACGGACAACGCGGAGACGAAACATTCTTTTTATTCCGGTTCCGTGGTTACCTAATTAAGTTTCTACAGTGATTTCAACAGGACTGTCACCGTGTGCATATAATTTTGTACATATGGAAACGGCACCATTCCAAATTTTAGGTAATTGTACTTGTGCAATTAAAATTGGCCACACGCTCAAAAGACGACAAAACTCTTTGGCTGTGGAAAGCATGCTGCATAACATAGTCTTATCAACCAATTACTCATTATGTCAGCAATTATTATATTACAACAGAGGTATGAGTATATATATATATATATATATATATTATATTATATATATATATACATATATATATATATATATATATATATATATATATATATATATATATATACTCATACCTAACTCCACCAACCGTTGCAACCACGAATGTTAATTTCAGAATTTACCACAGACAGTTCATCATATATATATATATATATATATATATATATATATATATATAATATTATATTATAAACTTTGTGTAGCTATCACCAATATATATTTTTCACCTAAAACTCCTATGTCATACTAGAGAAGTCGGTGGTCACAGAAAGCAAATAAACGTGGAACCAACAATGGACCTCGGAACATACGAGATGCTGCCGGACTGCAACTAGTGTGAGAGTAATACTATATACGTTAAGTTAGATTATATTCAATTCGATTCAGTTAGATTGAAGGTACTTTTGACAAGACTGATATCAGGCACTTGCATTTGTACTTGGAGGGGTAGCAAACAGCCACCTCCGGGGTCGTATGGTACTGGACGAATTTACAAACATACATGGCGTTAACAAACTGATCAACATGCAGTATCCTAATTACTTCAATCTTATTCAATATCCAGGATCATCACCATGGTGCTAAGCCATTGCACAAATGTATATATCCATTAAGATCATCACGAATTCTCCTAAAGAAACATCAGGTTCAGCATAACAAATATATTAAATTTATATCCCGTTGTCATGTTAATTAAAAGATGTACTTACAGTATCCGCCACTCTGCACCTACAGGCTATATGCACATGTTTATGTCAGCTATTTTGCGCACGTTCGTTTGATTATACTCGTATCTATGACATGTTCATGTATTACTAATGTATTATTAATAGCAAATTATAATTATCAATCACGGGGTGGAGGATGCCTTAACGCTAAGCTCCTGCCATATTGTTTATTATGTATAATATTTTTTATTTATTGGTTTAATAAATGTAATGTCATGTTTATTACGACATCCGAACGTACGTTATAAAACGTAGCTATTACATACACACTGTCTTGCATATACACCAAGCTAGACATCTAGTAACGTTAGTTGTATACAATTACAACATAAGTGTTGTTATTCCCTGGAAATTACGTAATTACAGTTTATCGAAGCTATGGTAATGCAATATTAGGTTTGCAATAACGAACAGATCATATTAACGTAACGCACGTATTTTAGTTTAGTAATATGTCTACTGGACAGCCGATGTGATCGTACATGATTGTGATACACTGGTGCTACCTAATCCTGTGGTTGTACTAATACGACACGGGTACACTGAATTATGACCACAGTAAACGCGTGAGTTTACAGTGTCCTGTTACTAATTAATAAATATGATTTAATGTTGATACAACAGCAAAATGATGATGCCAAATGCTACACTACACGAATGACGTTAATTTGTATCGTGCGCATGCTACAGGCGCCGAATTAAGCTGATCACGCAGTCATAAGAATAAGCCTCTTATTGTCGTAGCGGTGTGTATGCGTCACGCCTTTATGCCAATCAATCAACATTCCTGAATAACCTCTACAAATGCCGTGGCCGTGGTGATTTCAAAAACACGTAAGCTATTTATAGATATATACAAAAGGACAGTAGCACTGTTCTTTGGTCAATGTTATTCTAATTCATTTACCGCCGGCTGAAATGTTAGATGCTGCCGTGCGGTGCAATCTTGAATAATAGTATTGAATCGTGCGTAACTACGTATAGCTTTTCTACTTTAAGACAAAGAACAGCGACGTGTGTGCACGTATCGAAGTAGACGTCTGTGTTCCTGTAGACAATACGTAAATTGGCAGTGGTGTACTTATTTAAGCAGAAACGCGTGAACCTACGTTGAAACCTGTAAGTATCCGTGAATTCAGAACGGTTTGTGCAAGTCAACGTTGTGCGATATAACAGACAGAAGAGACATCAAATATATGTTCGATTCAGGCATTGATCTCATAGAAACATAATATGTGCTGTCTTCGTAACGACTTTTACACTTGTAAAATAACTTAGCAAATAATGAATTAATTGTACCTGGTTACATTTAGACGATGGTACTTTCAAACAATGTTGTCAACCAATGTACAAGTGCATTGTTCACTGTATGTGTGTGTGTGTGTGTGTGTGTTTGTGTGTGTGTGTGTGTGTGTGTGTGTGTGTGTGTGTGTGTGTGTGGGTGTGGGTGTGTGTGTGTGTATGTGCGCGCGTGTATGTGTGTTGTGATTCCATAAATAATATACAAGAATAACAAACATTACAGTGATGTCATTTCACGCAGAACAAATAATTATCATTGCGGAAGAAGGAAACCTGTAGATCGTGATAACTCATTGCCAGTTGTGCTTGTATTACTTGACCGTGCAGCGAAAAACTGCTGGTTTCACCTGACACAGCCTATATTCAACAAAATTATTGTACGGCATGTATTCGTTGAGGGACATGATTTCACAGTTGTTACTTTCAATCATAATCCAACACAACCTCAGGTGGTTGCATTTAAACTCTTTCAATGCAGACTTATGTGACCATTTCCACAGCATTGCACATCCGCCTTTTGTATAGACAATGCTTTTGTGAAAATCTACTATATATAATATATAATATATATATATATATATATATAATATATATATATATATATATATATAATAATAATATATATATATATATATATCAAATCAAATTACGAATATTTGTCATAATTGTATTACGATTATAACTAATAATAGTAAGTGGCTGCATAATGTTTATCGGTGGACCATTGACGGTTATCACTAAGATAATGTTATTGTTTGTGATAATGGTAACAACAATAACACGCGACCAATACAATGTCGAACCTCAGTACATGGATTTTAATAACACCACACGTACGTTGTGCGTGGTTTCTTTGACCCATACATTCCACGACTATGTAGCAACGCGAACTGTCGGAATCGAGTTAACTGAGATTGTAAAGAAATTCATTTGTCATAACTGTTAACAGTCAACTTTATCACGCACACATTCCTGACCATTGTTGATCACACTTCCTGAGCCGAGTAACTGTTCACGCACCTCAGTCAATTAGTAATTAGCAGGTAGTCAACAGTGTCTTTGTTGACTAACTGGTAATTACTGATTGTCAATTACTGCTTGTCCAGCCAGGGTCTGCAGACGTTTAAGCGGAAGCGTCCACAGTCCGTACTGCTTTTTCTTCGTTTTGTTCAGTGGACAATAGATTCAGAGGTATATTCTGGATACAACGAATATGATGCCGACGCGTGCGTAGAGACTGTCGAATTTTGAGTACGGTAAACTGAAAATAAAACAAAACATGTAAGTTAATATTTTTGTAAATTGTTTATGCTTAATATAGGAATATAGGTACGGACGCAAAGTTATTATATTTTATCAGCTTTCCTAACTTGCAATGTGTCACTAGTTCGTAGTAAGACAACAATTTTAATATAAAGAGAGAGAGAGCTGATAATAGTAATTAACTTTGAAACCTACGATACACATGACTGGTACATGTTTCCAAAGAAACTATTACCACAGTATTGTACTTCCAATTTAGTGACGGACAACTTTGATCTAACACACACACACACACACACACACACACACACACACACACACACACACACACACACACACACACACACACACACACACACACACACACACACACAAACAATGCCGAATAGCCAATACAAATCTTAGTTATGGTTCAGTGTTGACGCATAGTTCTGACGTAGGCGTCCGTCACGCTTTCTTGGTTGAACCTGTTCTCCAAGAAAACACGGCGCCAAACCATACATACATTGATAAGTCATTACCAACATTTTGAAGACGATTCAACACTCAACCGGCAGCCAATGCAGCTCCTTTGACACCAATGTGGTATGGTCATGTTTACTGGTGCGTGTCATTAGCCTGGCTGCATTGTTCTGGACACGTTGCAACCGACCTGCCCTTAGATAACGGTATGTTATGCAAGAGTGCGTTGCAGTAGTCTAGGCCAAAGGTGAAGAGTGCGTAGTTCGCTATTAGTTGCATGCATCACACACAACAGTCACATGGTCTGTCTGTTATATGTTGGTCCATGTGAATTTCTCAATTACTTACGCAGTCTGATGGTAAAATCATATGGTCTACATCCTAAGATGATGTTTGATAATTAAACGTATACAACACTCCTGTGCTAAATAAACCTAGCTAAAGGTATAGAGCTAATACATACCTAATAAAAAATTAAAATATATATAAATAGAAAAATATTAATGATAATATAATGGGCTAAATATATGTCCAGGCCAACTCGTATGACACCACCTCACCTGCCGTCCAGAAGTTATCGTTGCTGGTCGTGATGTCGTGTGTACGTTTCCTGAGAGTGACTCGACATGCGTGGCTGCGTGGGAGTGTTTCGTCACGCGTGGCTGAAGCACCCTCTCAGTGAGATTGGCTCGACACGCGTTGAACCGCTCAGTGACCGTGTGTCTTCGTCAGAAGCTGCGACAACATAAGATGGCCACTGCATCGCCGTCAGCAATGTTGGTAGACGGGTCGTCCAGTGTTTCGAAAGCATGGTGGTGTCAACACCGTGTATCTACTGCCAGATATAATTTGATTGCATTGGTAGGCTTTTTCCTTGTTTTCTTGATCTACTCGTCCGCGTGGAACTTTCGGACACGCTCAATTGACGTCAACATGGGCGGTTTTAACAGAAGTACAGCCGTTGGAAATACAGACAGGAAGCCTGCATTTAGTATGTTAGACCAGTCGATGCAGAAATGGCTTCGTATGCCACCGAAGGCATCTTCTAAATATTCATCGCCGCCGTACAAAGTGTATATGGGTGGATCGCCCGGAAGATTCGGCAACAAGATTTTCGAATATGCCGCCGTCTACAGCATAGCGAGAATGAACAACCGGTCGGCTATGATACACACCACCCGATTCAACCAACTGAAGGCCGCATTCGCCAATCTCTCCATACCCGTCGGAGAGCCGCTACCGAGAATGAAGGCGATAACGCAATCAAAATATGGTATGTATGACCGGAAGTTTGAGAGGCTGCCCAACTGCAACGTCCAACTACGAGGCTATTTTCAGTCATGGAAATTCTTCCAGAAATATGAACCTGATCTGCGGAGAGAGTTTACTTTAAATGGACAATTAAAAATGCATGCAGCCAATTACTTAAAGCGAATAGCTGTAATGCAAATCAGTAGAGTGCAGTATAAGAATATCACCTTTGTCGGAGTTCACGTTCGTCGAGGAGATAAAGTTCGAACGAAGCAATACAATGTCGCCAGTGTATCGTATATCACGAGGGCTATGAACGATTTCCGGCGTAACTTCACTCGGGTACATTTCATCGTTTGCAGCGATGACATAAAATGGTGTAAACAGAATCTACGTCACGAAAAGAACGTATCGTTCTCGGAAAGTAGGTCGCCCATCATGGACTTCGCAATTTTGACTTTGTGTAATCACACTTTGTCGACAGTTGGCAGTTTTAGTTGGTGGGCAGGTTGGCTGGCGGGAGGTGTGACCACATATTACAAAAACTACGCAAATACGAACACGACTGTATACAACAATGTCAAAGCAACTGATTTTTTCCTCCCAAATTGGATTCCGATGTCTGATTGATTCATCACCGACGAGTGCAGTTAAACGCTACTCATCTAGTTATGCATTACTTGTGTTAGTTATTGTGAGCCATCTGGATTAGATTAATTGTATACATCATCCAGATTGGTGCGATCAGTAGGTTTAGTTTGTTTATAGAGGTTTTTGTAACCTGTTTTAAATGAGAGGTTACACGTGAAGAATTTTTTTTAATGTCTGGGTGTAGATTGCTGACGTTAGTGACTACACTGCACCTTATTGCGACTGAGTCATTAGCAATTATGGCTGGTTTACTAATTGTTCTGTACACTCAGTTGGTGAAAGAATATTTAATTAATTAAACATTAATTATTATTGCACAGTAGTTCTTTCCCCGAACGATTATAATTTGCTCTATGAGGAATATGTTGCTGATACTACCTGTGGGTGTATGTGGAGGCTGATGTCTTATAAAGGTATTATTTTATATCTGTTGTTACGTCGCTTTTGAGAATGCAGTCGACAATGAGCGAAGTTTGTGTTTTCATTCAGTCTAGCAAGTGTTGTTGAGTTGATGGCGTCGACGACTTTAGTGACGATTGGTTAGTTATAGCTGTACTATGATTCGTTATTAATGAATATGGTTGCTCTTGTGAGAATGTTGCTTTGCTTTATTGGGAGTCTCCCTCACCTATGCGGGATAATAACTGTTTTATTTTCACACTGTATGATAACAATATTATTGAGTGATATGTATATGTGCCTAACTGAACACATTCTGTGCCTGCCCGCCCGCCCGCCCGCCCGCCCGCCCGCCCGCCCGCCCGCCCGCCCGCCCGCCCGCCCGCCCGCCCGCCCGCCCGCCCGCCCGCCCGCCCGCCTTTATGTCACCTTGCCTGTATGTCTGTCTGTATCGTTTCCTTTCGCTGAATATTCATATGTAGACGTGTCAGTATTTCGTGTGTGATCAAACCACTCAACAAACAATGGTCTGTACAACGCCTAAAGGCAGGAAATCATGAATTACTGCTAGAGCATGTTGGTCATCTAACTCAACTTCTCGGTGTGTGAGTGAGTGAGTGAGTGAGTGAGTGAGTCAGTGAGTGAGTGAGTGAGTGAGTGAGTGAGTGAGTGAGTGAGTGAGTGAGTGAGTGAGTGAGTGAGTGAGTGAGTGAGTGAGTGAGTGAGTGAGTGATTGGCTCCATGGGTAGGCGAGTGAGTGAATGAGTGAGTGCGTGGGAAGGTGGGTGAGAGAGTGGATGGGTGAATGTGTGAGTGAATGTGTTAAGTAGTGAGTTGGTAAGTGAGTGAGGGTAAGAGTAAGTATGGGAGTTTGTGAGCCAGGGAGTGAGTTTGACCGACTGAGTCAGTGAGTGAATGCATGGGTAAGTGAGTGAGTATGTGAGTGAGTAATTAGCTGAGTGAGTGGGTGAGTGAGTGAGTCAATAAGTGGGTGAGAGAGTCTGTGGGGGCGCAAGAGTGAGTTAGCGACTGAGTGGATGGCTGAACCTCGGCAGGTGAGTGTATGTGAGTAAGTACATGATGGCTGAGTGGGTGAATGAGTGGATGGATGAATGTATGAGTGAGTCAATGTGTGAGTGGCGAAAACGGAGTCCCCGTAGGTACTCAAAAAGGGAGGTGAAGCCATCGTCACCTAAGAACTGAAGCAGCTGTTCTGGTTCTTGGAGGAATACTGAGTTCCACGGGACGTCAATGTTGCCATCTATTCAAGATAAAGGCGAGAAAGCTTGCTGCGATAAACATAGGGGCATATCATTCTTGAGAGTAGTTTCGTCTTTCTTAGCCGCTTCACGCGTCATTTACTGGATGACATTTTCTCGGAGAGCAACAGGTGTACAGAAACAACCGAGGGATGACGGAACTGCTCCCTTTTGACAAGAGGGCGTGCAAGTGGGTCACGATACATGGCGAGACTCCGCGCGACTGGAGCTGATTTAGGGACTGGTCATAAGAATAATATTCGATGGATGAAAGTTGTAACTTATGACTGGTGAATACTAGGAAAATCAGGACATAAATATCTTGTGTTATACCTTTCTTCTCTGAAATGTCCGATTTAATATTGAGTTTACCACACAATCATAGACATAGCGATTTATGTAGTGCAGATAATAAACACTCCCCATAATTTTAGGTCGTATGTGTCTTTACGGCATTTGCATTTTACATAGCTATACGTTGTGGTTTCGATAAGCACTTATATCTGACAAGTTGTCTAAATGCACATAATTATAACACATGTATACGTTTGCCCCAAGCAGGTTGTACTGCGCGAAAAATGGCACTTTTCATTATTAGTCAAGATCGCCAAACACAAGTACAAACCGGCGTTGCCATGGCAACCACCATAATAATCGATTCTCTTTGACAGATAAACAGGTACACATTCGTACAAACATATATATATATATATATATATATATATATATATATATATATATATATATATATATATATATATATATATATATATATATATATATATATATATATCTGTTTGTACGCATGTGTACTAGTTTATCTGTCAAAGAGAAATATATATATATATATATATATATATATATATATATCATTATATATATATATATATATATATATATATATATATATATATATATATATCTGTTTGTACGCATGAGTACTAGTTTATCTGTCAAAGAGAAATATATATATATATATATATATATATATTTATATATATATATATATCTGTTTGTACGTATGTTTACCAGTTTATCTGACAATGAGAAATATCTTTATAAGGACAAGAGTCAATGTGGTATGCAGCACACTGAATGCGTATGCGTGTTATCGGTACATGATTTATTTGTACAGAGAAGGGTATGTACATAAATGTCCAAATAGCTATCGATAAGATTTTTCTGTCTAGGTGTGTGCACATTGTTGATACATATGTTGCAATCCCTTGTGAACAAGTGTCAAGCCTGTGCACGCTATCATAAATTAATTAATTAAAATATCGTTGCTCGTCACGTTTTATTGCAATCGCCATAGATTTATTTTGGACAACGGCATACAAATACTAGAAAAGTTGCGAAGAAGCCTACAATATTATTTTAACGCAGTAAAACCAATGTTTGCGGTCAGGGTAGATACACAAAACAATGGTCGAAGCAAAGGTGTAGATATAAAATAATGACAGGCGTGTGTCATTATTTTATATCTACGTGTTAAGCTGAGTCTATGTGATCAGTGCATCTTACTTATTTATTATAGCTCAGCAATGAGTTTAAAGGTTAGTGTTACAGATTATTCATTGGCACACATCCAGTGTTTTGAAAGGTTCTTTCGTGGTCAGTCCGGAAAATTGTAATCAGGAAGTGTGGTCACTCTAATAATTAATAATAATAATAATCACTTCTATTGCGCCAATATCCTCGAAGATCAAGCTCAGTGGCGCCACCTAGTGATCAACTCTGGAAGCGCCACCTGGTACATTGAAATAGCATCAGTATGCTGTAGTAGAAACATATTCGCTATGCAGTATTACAAAAACGCTATGGAGCACCGCAGTCGCTCCAATGATAATGGTATATTTATTACACACTGCCCTATGCGGAGGAATGAGTATTCTATGGCATGCTGCAATGGTTCTTGTAAAATAATTGATAACATATGTAAAATAATAACTATATTATTTGTAGTACTGGTAAGCGAAGACTTGCAGTTAATACTATTATATAAAATCAAGTATGTACTTTTAACAATTCAGCGCGTAAATAATCAAATACATCACCTTATTAAAATAATAAAAAGCGTAACAGTTATGTAATAAAAAGTAATTAAATGTACGAATAATGAATTAAGATCATCACTGATTAAAATAACTGTTAAAGTGGTGCGTCTTGGGGTAACTTTAATTTGGCGACATTTGCATATCGACGCACTGTCAGGGGCACTAGAAGCTTGGAGCTGCACAACAGAATGCACGGTCATCAATTCAATCAACACCGTGTTTTGCGTGTTTTAAAGCGAGGGTGCCAGCTCCTAGGGTATGCATGTCCATTTAATGTTACGTCATTATGACTACAACGTGCTTGATAAAGGGTTATTGTCTGCCACCTTGTATTTAGCTTCTTTATTAAGCTCGGAACAATGTTCACAATTTGACAGATTCCGCCTGCAACACGTTCCAATGGCAAACAAAGCATCTAGTTTCAAAACAAATTGATTTGCAATAATGCCGAGGTGAGCAGAGTTCAATTTTGGGCTTAGAATTTGGCACCCTCCCTTTAAATAGGCAGCGAACCAATTAACCCAGTTTGCTCAAAAGAATGGTATGACCACTTGTGTCAAAGGCCGCGCACAGATCAATTAACGGGGGAACCAATACCTTAGGGTGTACTGGAGTGCATAATCATGCACAGTTTCGTTACTACAGTGTCATCGGTAGGCTGGTGGCTAAGCCATGTACAGGTAGCTTTTAGCCGTGTTGGCAAACAACCGATATTCCTTAATCATCTCGACTGACTTTGCCAAAAATCACA
Organism: Oasisia sp. SBJ-2009; assembly: GCA_964017155.1. NCBI lineage: Eukaryota > Metazoa > Annelida > Polychaeta > Sabellida > Siboglinidae > Oasisia > Oasisia sp. SBJ-2009. The sequence goes on along the minus strand of OZ024864.1, from coordinate 40,254,633 downwards.
CGTTTGTATTATGATGTGTCCGAGAAGCACACTTGATGATGTTCACAATAGGGTTTTATCGAAACAGCAGAGCACTCTTTTGCCAACATTGAATGCATCGGTCAATCTCATAAGTCTTGCTTGACGACTTGCAGTTCATTCTTTAAGTCATTGTAATTATTTTAGCTGTTCCCTTCGTGAAGTTTTTATTATGTCTGGTGGCTTAAGTGTCATTTCACTGTAGCTTCAACACCGACTGACATGTGGATTATGAACGGCTGCTTCGCTATTGTGCCATTCGATGACGTGCAATGTTGTTGTTTTGCGTCTTCATTGAACATCTGTTTTGAATTACGTGATTTGTCTTATCGGTGTCCACGACGTGTAGATTGAATAACGTGGACTAGTTGAGTGTCGCCAACGTTGCTACCTTATAAGACACATACGGATGTTTCCGGAATATGTTTTCACAAAGCCTGATCTTGGTGCTGAGGGACAGGGGACACAGACGCTATGCGTTGTTTGGTTGACTTTGGACCCATCACCGAGAGCAGAACCGGAATGACAAGGAGTCCGTGAAACGCTCCAAGGAAAATTACCAAGAACATCGTCTTGAAGAAAGCTCGAAATATGTAAGACACCGAGAAGGCCAACGCAATAATCCCGAGTATTGTCGACAGCGCCCCCTGCGCAATAGGGTAGCCGAGCGCGTGCAGTGCATTGCGCATCCGCTCGTTGCCATTGTCG
>OZ024864.1:40246407-40248907 GCA_964017155.1 Oasisia sp. SBJ-2009 | reverse complement strand
GAACCAGAGCGGATGGCGTGCGATGAAACGGCCGTATACGTTGAAGGCCTTGCTGAGAGGCTTTTCAATGCAATCGAACTGCATTGTTCTGTCTATATCTGTTTACCTTTGCAAATCCTCGACACGCCAATCCTGAAAGGTGGAGGAAAGTGAAAATAATGAATATGTAAATTGATGTGTTTATCGCGTGATACAATGCCTTGCATTCCGAATATCAAGTGTTCAATATGAATGACGCATAGGGGAATGTGTCTGGAATCCCTCACATATTCTTGTAATGAAATAATAATGATGCGATTTATTTTATTGCACGCAATACAAACATTGTTGGTATGGAAAGGCTGACGTGGACCACGCACATGATTTTGATTATGTCGTTAGCCACTAGGTTTGTTTACGTCCCTCATAGGCAAGAACTATTGAAAAACGTACGTTGAGTCATACAAAATATACATGTAAATATGATAATATATTAAAGTTTAAAAAATTATATAATAAATAATTAAGATATATGGCGTATTTTTTCTTTACAATATTATTTACGCATTGTTTCAGAGTTATGTCACGGTAAAGAAGTAATTTACTAAATGACATACCCTATTCCATCTACAAATATGTCCACCTCATGCGGTAGCTAAACAAGGCAGAATGTTTACACTGCATGTAGGTTGCCCTGAATCATGTATGCTTTAACATGCTGAAACTAGACTATTACCAGTGTTTCCGAAGAAAACGTCTATGATAAAACAAAATGTTTGATAAACAATATAAAGGTGTTATGTAGGTATGCCAAACGAAACGATCGATTCAAACAATAATTAAAGCTCGTTGCTAATATAAACTAAACAGGCGAGTCTAAACAAAGCAGTCCAGTATGGAGGCAACAAATTAATAAGGTTTCAGTTAGTTTCTTGCTAGGAAATCCTGTCTCAATTCAAACAATAATCAAAGCTCGTTGCTAGCATAAACTAAACAGGCGAATCTAAACAAAGCAGTGTAGTATGGACGCAACAAATTAATAAGGTTTCAATCAGTTTCTTGCTAGGCAGTCCTGTCTCGATTCAAACAATAATTAAAGGTCGTTGCTAACATAGACTAAACAGGCGAATCTAAACAAAGCAGTGTAGTATGGACGCAACAAATTAATACGGTTTCAATCGGTTTCTTGCTAGGCAGTCCTGTCTTGATTCAAACATAATTAAAGCTCGTTGCTAACATAAACTAAACAGTCGAGTGTAAACAAAGCAGGGCAGTATGGACGCAATAAATTACTCAGGTTTCAATCGTTTTTTTCTAGGCATTCCTCTCTCACTGGCTCTAGAGGACAGGTCTTTAGAGTCTAATGTATGTTATAAATTAATGTTTCCTCCATTAGTCTGTTTCCAGCGAAAACATCCCCTAAGTTAAAAAGGAAGTCGTTTTTTATATAAGTTTTTGTACACTCTCTGTTTAATGGAATATAATCGCCAACCATTGAAAATACAGCCTGGCATCACGCCATCAAATCAGAGCGATATCACGTCAAACATCGGAGTGTCGTCACGTCAAACATCGGAGTGTCGTCACGTCAAACATCGGAGTGTCGTCGCGTCAAACATCGGAGTGTCGTCATGTCAAGCATCGGAGTGTCGTCACGTCAAACATCGGAGTGTCGTCACGTCAAACATCGGAGTGTCGTCATGTCAAGCATCGGAGTGTCGTCACGTCAAACATCGGAGTGTCGTCACGTCAAACATCGGAGTGTCGTCATGTCAAACATCGGAGTGTCGTCACGTCAAACATCGGAGTGTCGTCATGTCAAACATCGGAGTGTCGTCACGTCAAACATCGGAGTGTCGTCACGTCAAACATCGGAGTGTCGTCACGTCAAATATCGGAGTGTCGTCACGTCAAACATCGGAGTGTCGTCACGTCAAACATCGGAGTGTCGTCACGTCAAACATCGGAGTGTCGTCGCGTCAAACATCGGAGTGTCGTCACGTCAAACATCGGAGTGTCGTCACGTCAAACATCGGAGTGTCGTCACGTCAAACATCGGAGTGTCGTCACGTCAAACATCGGAGTGTCGTCACGTCAAACATCTGAGTGTCGTCACGTCAAACATCTGAGTGTCGTCACGTCAAACATCTGAGTGTCGTCACGTCAAACATCTGAGTGTCGTCACGTCAAACATCTGAGTGTCGTCACGTCAAACATCTGAGTGTCGTCACGTCAAACATCTGAGTGTCGTCACGTCAAACATCGGAGTGTCATCACGTCAAACATCGGAATGTCGTCACGTCAAACATCGGAGTGTCATCACGTCAAACATCGGAGTGTCGTCACGTCAAATATCGGAGTGTCGTCACGTCAAACATCGGAGTGTCGTCACGTCAAACATCGGAGTGTCGTCACGTCAAACATCGGAGTGTCGTCACGTCAAACATCGGAGTGTCGTCTCGTCAAACATCGGAGTGTCGTCACGTCAAACATCGGAGTGTCGTCACGTCAAACATCGGAG
>OZ024864.1:40211407-40236407 GCA_964017155.1 Oasisia sp. SBJ-2009 | reverse complement strand
GGTTGGTAGAGAAGGAGCAGGCCGCCTGTGTAAAATCTGATTTATGCATTTCCATAGCTGTTTTGGTGTAGCAGAGTTATTTGCGACCATGTTTTCGTAATAATACGACTTTGCTTTTGACATTTGTCTGTTACATAGATGACATTGCCGTGTGTAGCGTGACCTGTCTAAGGATGAACGAGATTTACGCCAAACACGTTCCAGATAGCGACGGCGCCGTTTAGATTGGATTATTTCCGGGGTCATCCAAGGAGCTGGCGGCTTTTGTGACACAGATTTGGATTTAGTGGGTGCATGTTTGTCAAGCAATGTCTTCAGTATTTGACGGTACTGTTTGTATAGGTCTGATTCATGTTCTTTGGGATGTGTGACAAGGTCGGATGTAATTATATCAGTCATAAATGAGGCAATGTTGATACTGTGAATGGCTCTGTAGAACATGTTGTGTTTGGACACGGCTGGGGCTATAGGAACGTTAAGATCTGCAATTACTGTGTTATGGTCCGATAAGCCATCTACAATTGTGGGTGTCTGAATGTTTTTACAAGAGGAACGAGTTATCAAGATGTCAAGCCAATGTCCATGTATGTGTGTTGGGAAATTGACATGTTGTTTTGTGTCAAATGATGCCAGGATTTCATTAAACGTGGTAGTTGTTGCAGATGGTGTATCCAGGTGAAGATTAAAATCGCCCACAATGTAAAATTCTGTGTGCATGGTTGCAACATTTTCCAAAAGATCCTGGAATTCTTCAAAGAAGCTAGCTGGATGACCTGGAGGGCGATAAATACAAATGAAAACCCCACAGAAGCACGAATTAGATATGTTAAGGCAAATAGATTCAAATGTGGTATAGTCCGGGCTGGTGTACAGGGTTACGTTAAATAGTTTTGAAATAAGGAAACCGACACCTCCGCCTCGTCCAACTGGACGTGGTCGATGATGGAAGGTGTAGCCAGGAGGGGAGATGTCGGCAATACATGCATCTGAGTCATGCGGTCTGAGCCAGGTCTCAGTCCCAGCGAGAATGTCTATTGTTTTAGAAATTATAAGATCAGTGAGAGAGGCAGTTTTTTCACGAATTGAACGAATGTTAGTGGTGGACAGGCGGATGTTATGCCTGACCACAGGTCCAGGATTAAGACTAACATCTCCCGCTAGCAGCAATATCAAGGCCAATTTAAATGTTGGCCTGGAACGGGGTATAGGTAGTAATTTTCGGTTGAAACACAGATTAAGGCATGGCAGACTGTGTAAGTAGGTCAAGGATTCTTGTGTGGTCATGTATTTGGAAGGTGTTGAACTTACATCCGACCATTGTGCCTGTGTGTTACATAAGGTAAAATCATGGCTTCTAGAAGCTGCAGAACAGGATAAAAATAAAACACACAGTGAGAACAATGGTGACATTTGACAAAATTTGCTCAAGTGATAAAATTAATGTATCATAAAATAATTAGTGACTGAGAGTGGCCAGACGTTCTAAAATAATGTAAATGTTTGGCATGGGTCAACAGCACCAAAACTTAATAAATAACATGTAATAAATAAATATATGAGAGTATAAGATCACACTAATTCTAAAATTACAGTAGTTTCTCAGATGTAAGACTAATAAATCTAGCGAGAAAAATAAATAATGTGTTATAAAATAAATATTACATAGACATAATCAATTGGTATTTAAAATTATTAATAAACGAAATCAGTAGTTTCAAATGAGTTTGTAAAATGATAAATAAGTCTGTAAAATGCTAAAGTCTGTAAAATGCTAAATGTAGAATGAGTTTTTAAAAGGCTAAATACAAATCAGTTTAACAAATCAGTTTAAAAGGCTAAATACAGATCGTTAAAATGTTCGCGCTCAGCAAAGCCTGTGCAAAAGTAATAAGACGTTTAGTGCCCGTGCAGATGAAACGTAGAGGTCTTCACCCCCAGGGCGATACTGGGTGTAAAGGAACGTCTTATGAAAAGGCCTGTTAGTTAACAGTTTAAAAGGGCTACCCCTGTCTTTGTATGTTATTTATAATGTAAGACCGTACCGCAGCGCGAAAAGGTAACTATCTGTATTATCGCTCACTATGTTGTAAATGATTAATTTTAGCGGCGTAACTGGTGTAATTTATAAAAATGTCTGCGTGTCCAAATAAAGTAGTGTGTTGGTCTTATAACTGCAGTAATGTCGAACACAAAAATGCAGAATTTAGATTTAAAATGTAAATTTGAACGAGCAGTGAAATAGAAACATGTACCACCTTACGCCAGTGAAATAGAAACATGTACCACCTTACGCCACCTAGCGACCAACCCAAATGTTATCCCTTCACGTACATTTAGTGTTTCGTGGAAGAAACATTTGCGAGAAGATGAGGTTGATTACACCAATGTGCTAATAGGTCCGGCCACAGGAAGCTCCCAGATTCCAACGGCGATTAATCAGTTGACAACGTACAAGTGAAGAACACAACACCTGTGCCAAGCAGAAACACACAATGCCAGATTCAGATTGAAAGACAACATACGTATATAATTCAACAGACAAACACAGCGACGCTGCAATCAGTCGTGACTACAAACAGCGAATAAACGATGCCGCATTCGCGACCGGAAGCGGAGTGCAATTCGGAGTGCAGGCTCGGAGCGAGGCAAGTGGGCCTACCGGATCACGCTGATGGGAACTGCCGCCGTCGGCACGACGAGTATCGCGTCACAGTTCCTGCACGCGACATTCCCGAAGAAGTACAAACCGACCGCTGATGACTTCCACCGGCAGATCTTGTGCATGCTCTGGCGTGTAGAACTCTAATCTCTATACTTTTAGCTAGGTTTTGTTAGCACACGAAGTTCTAGTGTTGTATAGGTTTAATTATCAAACATTATCTCAGGATGTACGAAGATTGCGCCTTGACAATTATTGTAGATCGTATGAGTTTACAATCAGACCGCGTAAGGAATTTAGGAATTCACATGGACCAAAATAAAACAGACATATCACGACTGTTCCAATGGCATGTAACTATTAGCGGTCAACGCAACTATTAGCGGTCAACGCAACTATTAGCGGTCAACGCCCTCTTCACCTCCGGCCAAGACTATACTGCAACGCACTCTTGCATAGCGTACCATTATCCAAGACGGTCGGTTGCACCGTGCCCAGATCAATGCAGTCAGGCTAATGACCCGCACCAGTAAACAAAACCACACCACATTGGTGTCAAAGGAGCTGCTTTGGCTGCCGGTTGAGTGTTGAGTCGTCTTTAAAATGTTGGTAATGACTTATAAATGTATCTGTGGTTTGGTGTTTGGCGCCGAGTTTTCTTGGAGAACAACCACGAAAGCGTGACGGACGCCTACGTCAGAACTATGCGCCAACACTGAGCCATAACTAAGATTTGTATTGGCGTTTCGGCATGTTGTGTGTGTGTGTGTGTGTGTGTGTGTGTGTGTGTGTGTGTGTGTGTGTGTGTGTGTGTGTGTGTGTGTGTGTGTGAGTGTGTGTGTGCGTGTGTGTGTGCGTGTGTGTGTGCGTGCTGAGACGGAGACTGTAAAACAGCCATACGGACGGGCATTCAGGCGGGCAGACGGCGACAGACAGACACACAGACATACAGACACAGAGACACACAACACACAGACAAATATAGGTAGCACAATCGTGCGGTCGTGCTTTATAGCAAATGGTGGCAAACATACACGGCATATGGCAGTTTATTGTCGCCAAATTCTAAAGCACTACGTCCAGTTGATAGGGCTTCGGGGCACGTCCAAATGGCTGCCAACTTTTCCCGACGTCTAAAAACAAAGTGACAAACAAGGAAATACTCGAACGGACAGGGCTGCCATCTATGGAAGATCTTCTGATCAGAAAGAATCTCCGGTGGACTGGACACCTCATGAGGATGTCACCAGACAGGCTACCAAAGCAGGTTCTCTACACCCAACTGTCTTCTGGTCACAGAAAGAGAGGGCGCCCTCGTCTCCGGTTCAAAGTTACCATCAAGAGAAAGCTGAAGCTGAGAGACATAACGATCGACTCATGGACATCACTCTCACAGCAGAGAGATAAATGGAGAGCAACAGTCAAGTGACGGAAGCAGTCTTTGTCGCTTCGCGACCGACAGCATGATGCTGATGCTGAACGAACGCAATATGACGTTGAGCGCAGTCAATCCAAGAAGACAGTATAAAAGCCAGATGGAATGTACCACTGAGGTGGTGTGTGTATGTATGTATATATATATATATATATATATATATATATATATGTATATATATACACACACTTACCTGTTTGTACTTACCTTACCTTACCTTACCTTACCTTATCACACACGCTTATACCTGTTTGTACGTATGTGTACCGGTTTATCTGTCAAAGAGAAATGTCTTCATACGGACACGAGTCAATATGGTATGCAGCACCTTATATGCGTATGCGCATTCTCGATACATTATTGATTAATACACAGAAGGGTATCTACATAAATGTCCAAACAGCTATTGATAAGATTTTTCTGTCAAGGTGTGTGCACATTGTTGATGCGTATTTAACAATCCCTTGTGTACAAGTGTCAAGCCTGTGCACCCTATCATAAATAAAGTAATTAAAATATCGTTAATCGTCACGCTTTATTGCAATCGCAATATATTTATTATGGACAACGGTATACAAACACTAGACAAGTTGCGAAAAAGCCTACAATATTATTTTAACGCAGTAAAACGACTGTGTGCTCTCATGGTAGATACACAAAACAATGTTCGCAGCAAATGTGTAGATATAAAATAATGACAGGCGTGCGTCATTATTTAAGCGTGTTAAGCTGGGTTTATGTGATCAGTGCGTCTAACTAGTTTATCATAGCTCAGCAATGCGCTTAAAAGTGAGTGTTGCAGATTATTCATTGGCACAGATCCAGTGTTTCGAAACGTGCTTTCGTGGTCAGTCCATAAACTTGTAATCAGGAAGGGTGGTCACCCTGGAAGCGCCACCTGGTGCATTGAAATAGAATAATTATGCTGTAGTAGAAACATATTCAATATGCGGTTTTACACAAATTCATAGGAGCGCCGCAGTCGCTCCCATAATAATGATATATGTAATACACACCGCCCTATGCGGAGGAATCAGTATTCTGTGACGTGCTGTAATTGTTATTGTAAAATAATTGATAACGTGTATAAAATAATAACAATTATTCGTAGTACTGGTAAGCGAAGACTTGCAGTTAATACTATTACATAAAATTAAGTATGTTTTCTTGACATTAAGTACGCAAATAATCATATACATCAACTTATTAAAATAATAAAAAGCATAATAGTTATGTAATAAAAATTAATTACATGTACGAATAATGACGGTATTGCCTGTGTTTTAAAGTGAGGGTGCCAGCTCCTAGGTATACATTTTCATTTAATGTTACGTTCTTAAGACTATAACATGTTTGATAAAGGCTTACTGCCTGCCACTTTGTATTTAGCTTCTTTATTTAGCTCGGAACAGTGTTGGCAATTTGAAAGATTCCACCTGCAACACGTTCCAATGGCAAACAAAGCATCCAGTTTCAAAACAAATTGATTTGCAGTAATGCCGAGGTGAGCAGAGTTCAATGTTGGGCTTAAAATTTGGCACACTCCCTTTAAATAGGCAGCGAACCAATTAACCCAGTTTGCTTAAAAGAATGTCATGACCATTTAGTATTATTAAACGCCGCGCACATATCAATTAACGGGAAAAACAACACATTAGCTTGTACCGGAATAATCATGCACATGCAGGAGCGCTGTTTCGTTAATACAATGTTATCGGTAGGCTGTTGGCTAAGCCGTGTACAGGTAGCTTTTAGGCGTGTAGGCAAACAACCGATTTTCCATAATCATCTCGACAGACTTTACCAAAAATCACACATTTGAAACAGCACGACAACGTGGTAGTGTTTGCGTTAAGGTGTGTCCGCGAAGCACACTTGATGATGTTCACAATAGGCGTTGACGAAACAGCAGAGCACTCTTTTGCCAACCTTGAATGCATCGGTCAATCTCATAAATCTTGCTTGACGACTTGCAGTTCATTCTTTAAATCATTTTAATTATTCTAGCTCTTCCCTTCGTGAAGTTTTTATTAGGTCTGGTGGCTGAAGTGTCATTTCATTGTAGCTTCCACAGCGAACGACATGCGAGTTATGAACGGCTGTTTCGTTATTGCGCCAATCGAAGACTTGCAATGTTGTTGTTTTGCTTCTTCATTGAGCATCTGTTTAGAATTTACGTGTTTTGCCTTATCGGTGTCAACGACGTGTAGATTGAATATCTATCACTAATTGAGTGTCGCCAACGTTGCTACATTTATAAGACACATACGGATGCTTCTGGAATATGTTTTCACAAAGACTGATCTTGGTGCTCAGGGACCGGAGGGGGAGACAGACGCTGTGCGTTGTTTGATTGACTTTGGACCCATGAACGAGAGCAGAACCGGAATGACAAGGAGTCCGTGAAACGCTCCAAGCAAAATGACCAAGAACAGTGTCTTGAAGAAAGCACGAAATATGTAGGACGCCGAGAAAGCCAGAACAGAAATCCCGAGTATTGTCGACAGCGCCCCCTGCGCAATAGGGTAGCCGACAGCGTGCAGTGCATTGCGCATGCGCTCGTTGCCGTTGTCACCCTCTGCAGACACGAAAGCGTACGTGATGTGTGCCGAGAAATCGACACAGAACCCGATGCACATGATGAGGTTGATCATTGAGATCGTGTCCAAGTTGACCCCCCACCATGACATGTAACCTATGACCCCGACACAGATGGACACGATGCTGAAGGTCACCCACACACTACACACCGGATGTGGTATGAGCAACAGCGATACAACAAACATGGCGGCCGTCGCCATTAGCATGTTCTGTCGTATATTCGGCCAGACGGCGATGTATTGGTCGTAGTAGATGAAACCCGGGTGGAACACGGTCACATTAAGATCCGGATATTCATCCGCGATTTCTCGAGCTTTCAGCATCATCTTACTTTCGCGTGTGGACGTGTCCATGTTTTTGGAAAGCACAATAAATCGAGAATACTTAACTTTACCGGCTTCCAAGTTAATGTCCCGTCTGTAGTCAGTGTAGTTTTGCACAAATCTGTCCAAAACGGCCGAGAAATTTTCCACGACCACGATATCATTTCCGATGAATGAGGAAAAATCGCGAGTCCACGCATTCGTGAGATCTTTGCCGTGGAAATATTCGGATGCTTCAAACAGCTTGATACACGAGTCCACTTTTTGTCGCTCGCTCTCTCGCCACATATCCAGCTCGGTACCGACAATCACACTGACGGAAGGCCCGTACTCTCGGAAGTACTTAATTTCGTACTTATAGTAGTCTGCCACGTACGACCCATCGTTCGCCAGTTTGTCTAGAGTGATACCCTCTTCGACACGCACACAACCCCATATGGCGAAGGCCATGTAGGCCAGATAGACGAGTGCGAGCAGAATCTTGAACGGACGGGTTGAGAGCAGAGCTCCCCAGTAGTCGCGGAAGAATGTCATTGCCCACACGTCGCCGGTGTTCGAGCTGCATTTCCTCTCGTCGTCCGTGTAGCCGCCGGTGCAAAACAGTCGGAAGAGGACATTGCGATCGCCTGTAACAAGGTGAACATGGATTACCATGCATCATGCAGTCATCCTCCACTTTGCGTTCAGCATATCAGTCTATCTCAGTATGTCTGTAAAACAGTTACAAGAGCAGATGCTGCAACAGGGCGCAGTGTTGAGAACAAGGCAAACGAAAATAACTCACCTGAAATCTTACAGCTAAATTACTGGTGCCGGAAGGTTTGTTTATTTCGCTTGACTAATATAAAATTAACTTAGCCGTTGTTAAATCGAACCGAGAGGGCACTTATCGCCGCAGGATATTTCAGTAGATTTGTGCGGAATACGAAGAAGTAGCATACAACATCATGGGTTAACAACATAACGACGTTAACAGGTGGTGGAAGCGGAAACGCTAGTTAGAGTGCAAAGAGACATAATTAAATTTTGGATTTGACCACCTCAATATAAACATCACTATTATGTTCGTCGTTATCACCATCAAGAAAGATACCATCATCACAATAGTTATCATCGCTATCAACGTAGTCGCCATAATTGTTATCAACACTGTTACCATAACAGCTATCCCCATAATCATCATCACCATTATCATCAACATCATTGCCATCGCGGTCGTCGTCGTCATCATCATATCCTTTGTCGTCGTCGTCATCAACGTAATAATCATCATAATAATAACAATCGCAATGACAATGACAATCATAATTATAATCTTAATTACAATCACAGTCACACTCTTAACCACAATCTTACTTACAATCATAATAAACATAACCATCATCAACAACAACATCATCAATATCGTCATCAATATCATCAACATCGTCATCGCAAACATCACCTGCTTGAGACTTTGGCACTGCCTTCATGCAGGTAGCCGGGTGGAGATTGCGCTCCTCCCGTTTTCCCATGAGTACCATGCAGGCGCCGAAGAACGTGATCTGGTAGAAGTAATCGAAGAGCACAGCCACGGCGGTGAAAGTGCAGAATATGCGAACAGACCAAAACTGCGTGATAGCGCCAATGCCTATTGACAGGGCGTCCGTGATGCTTGTGATGGTAATTGAAAGCGCTGCCTCCGAGAATGTTTTGCCCATGCGCTCTTCCACCGGCAACCGGACGTCAGTCTGCCGCCATGCCGCCATCATGACGAACATATCGTCAACACCAATACCTGCACACAGATGCAGTAATATGTTGAGTATACAAATGCTACCACAACGTTAATATAACAGACATTAGTGTTAGTGTAACCACTGAGTGAAGGTTTATTGGTTTAACAGTGTATACTTTATTTTATAATCAGTGTTTCCTATACATCTGAATAATTTGTTTTTGTTTTGTTTATTGACAGCGAGTACACATAGTTATACAAGTCAACAGACACTCCTATCGCCGCATTGATCTGTTCGGGGATCGTCAGTTTGTGCGGCTGCGCATGAGCGAAAATGGAATGTGGGGATCATTTCGTTCCAAATATTGCATTGCATTGCATTGCATACACATTTTTAGTTGCACCATACCATTATATGACGTAATCCTATCTTGAACGTGCCGCATAAACTCACTTTGATCGCAGTCGTCTTGTTATAAAAATAACAATAAATAATTTCTATGGCGCCAATATCCTCAGAATCCGAGCTCAGTGGCGCAACAAAACCAGTGGGTTAAGTAAGTATTCCCATAGTCAAGGGCAGCGCAATGGTGATCAACAATTGAATGAGTGTGCGAAGGTTCTCGTGTGACGGCGAAATGTAACAACGTTTTCTGTTGGTTTGATGTTGTAAACAAGGAGACTCGGGAACTACCCTTGCCAAACAATTCTGGACGCGTTATAGTTGAACAATGTCGTTACTGGCAATATTATGAAGAAGGGAATTACAATAATCAAGTCTACAACGTATACTGTAAAGTTATACATTCATTTTCGCGCTCTCTAGATGAACATACAGTGGATGTTTAACCAAGATACTTCGCGTAAAACCTGAAGGAACCGTTCTCCGAACAGTACGAACACATTGCCCCGGACTGACACTGGTACTAATTCGGCCTGTGGTATCTGGCCAATTCGGCAAATCGATGGCTTATATGGAGGCAGTAAGAATATGATGTGATCAATTTGTATTGTTTTATAAACAAAATTGCATAAAGTAAAGGTAAGTCGTTATATAGCGCAATATGCATTCACCAGGGTTATTCAAAGCGCTCTCGGATATGTGGTGCCACCTAGCGAATATATATTACTTAAATGTTCTAGTTTATTGTAATAGTATTTAAGCAGAAACATTTATGAGATAATTTCATATGTAGTACACAAGGTGGCACACTAACACATCACAAATCGTGCAAGTCATGGTCTCGCTTAATCGACTCTCGCACGGCTACGTAATTTCGCCGAAAAGGCAGTTTGGTGAGACATGTGCTTCGCTTATGTAACCTTTACGATTAATTTATGAATTTATGATGAATCAGGTCGATGAATTTATGAAGCTGTCTTACGCATGCCAAGCTTGCTCCTAATTCAATCCTAGCTAACCATAACTAACCCCAATCGGAACTAATCCTGTCGCTGCTCGAAGCCGTCAGACGGCATCACTGTTTGGACTTAAATCATACGTTTACGTGTATAATAATAATAATAATTAATGTATATATAATATGTATGCTTTTGATATCAAAAATATGTTATTTAACAACGTTTTTGTTATTTATTTGTTAATGTGCTGTCACCTCATCGAGACTATTCAAATCATAAATGGTGATACAATGTCTACCTTCGGAGTGGAGTAACGTTGGACTTCATATTGCACGACTTACCGAGGACGAGGAATGGATTGTAGACGCGATGTCGATGAACGGGACACCGCAGTGTTGAACGAGACTTACCGAGGACGACGAATGGACTTGTAGCCACGATGTTGATGAACGGGACACCGCAGTGAAGAACGAGACTTACCCAGGACGACGAATGGACTTGTAGCCACGATGTTGATGAACGGGACACCGCAGTGTAGAACACTAGACTTACCGAGGACGAAGAATGGACTTGTTGACACGATGTTGATGAACGGGACACCGCAGTGTAGAACACTAGACTTACCGAGGACGACGAATGGACTTGTAGCCACGATGTCGATGAATGGGACACCGCAGTGTAGAACGAGACCGAACGACGAGATCACGGCGAGACCGGCCGAGAGGATGCCGAGGCTTCCTAGCCACGGCTTACTGCGCACCCAGTCGGCGCTCATGCACGAGACGATGGAGAAGGTGATAAGGACAGTGAAGGTGATGGAGAACAGCGGAACGACGTTCTTCACGTTCTTCGCCAGCTCGTCCCCAAGCGAATGGGTGGTGTATCGCGCGATTGTGATGTGGTCGTACGACTTCGCAGCGAATGTGGAAAGAAACTTGTCCTGCCACGCTCGAACGGCCTCGTGTACGGCGTAGGCGCGTAGGTAGTAATGCAACTGCCAGACCTTCGCCTCGGTGTCACCATCCGCGCTTTTACTGACCCCACCGATTGTGGTGCCGATGAATATCGGGACGTTCCTTCCGAGATTGACCGTGTGGACGGGGTACGACAGTGTCTTCAGGTCGATGTCCATGTCCCCGTGGAACCAAAGGAGAAGGTTCTGGCGACAAGACCCGACGCAAAGGTCGCTGTAATTGTAGGTCTTCCCAGATACGTCAACTGTAAACTTCCGGATGTCAGCGTCGAGTTGCTGCACGTCGCGGAAGACATCGTCTGAGAGAACGTTCCCGTCTACCTTCGATGACGTTACAATTACGTTGCCGAATTCTCCCAGCGTTGACATTCTAATTGCGCTGAAATTTGCACCTTCGTCGTCGGGAAACAGGTCTCGCATAGTGGCTCTTTCGACCTTTGACCTGGCGTTTTCAGGGGTGAACAACTTATTAATGTTGTATTCTGTTTTAAAATTGTAAAACCCCGATGCCAGCGCCCCGGCAAGCAGCAGCGGAAGAAATAGGAACCACAGCGGATGACGTGCGATGAAACGGCCGTATATGTTGAAAGCCTTGCTGAGACGTTTTTCAATACAGTCGAACTGCATTGTTCTGTCTATATCTGTTTACGTTTGCAAATCCTCGACACGTCAATCCTGAAAGGTGGAGGAAATTGAAACTAATGAACATATAAATTGATGTGTTTATCGCGTGATGTAATCCCTTGCATTAACGAATATCAAGTGTTCGATATGAATGACGCATAGGGGAATGTGTCTGAAATCCCTCACACATTCTTGTAATGAAATCTTAATGATGCCATTTACTTTTATTGCATGCAATACAAACATTGTTGGTATGGAAAGGTTGATGATTTTAATTACGATAAATAATTAACATACATGGCGTATTTATTCTTTAAAATGTTAAGACATTTACGAAAACATTTATGGTGTATTAAAAACTAAGACATCAGAATTATTACATAATTAAAAATTATAGCTCGTAAAAGTGTGAAACATAACAGTTCCTCTGTGGCAGTAAGCCAGTTTAGATAAATTACTTTCAATGGTACAAGTCCATGCAACGCAGAAGACCCACAGTGACCACGGTGTAGCGCTTACATTTTTCCGGCGTTATAAACGTTCCGATTGACGTTTCTGCGCATGCGTAATAAATGTAAAATCATCAATGTGCAGCGAAAGGACAAAGTATTTGTGGCATAAATACCACGGTTTGTTCGTTAAGATGTATATAACCTCTCAGCGAAGTTATTTGTAGCAAATTGATACGAGGCAAACAAGTTTTGAGGCATATTTTGATAGCAAGCATAAATCACGTAAGTAAGTAAAGTAAAAAGCTTTATTTCTTGATGGTAACCATGTCACGTGGTATATCGTGATTTCCAATGGCTTGACTGTAGTGCGTCATAATCCGTGATAGTGATTGATAAAAAAACGTAATATTTTATTCCATTGAACGATATTTTAAGAACCTCTTCACAGTAATCATCACAGGAGAGTTAACAAACAGCCCTTGGCATTTATAGCGAAAATCCTTTGTCGTTTCGCTGGACATTGATGATTTTACATTTATTGCGCATGCGCAGAAACGTCAGTCGGGACGTTTTCAACGACCGGAAAAATGTAAGCACGACAACGGCATGTTTGAAGGTGGCTGGCACGGACAGAGACCTGAGCGAGATGATGATGATTGTGGCCAATGTCGGCGCAAGAATGTCACGTTAGCTTTCACGAGTGAGGTGCGAAGTGGATCAAGCACGCTTGATTTCGTCGAAACTTCCTTACTAACAAGATAACGTTGTCTGTGGTAATACCGGACAACGCACTCATGGACGGGACTGTGCTATAGCTTATGTCTATACAAACATCACCCGGATAAAATATAATACCCGGATGAATGTAAATGCGACAACGTGACTGGCAGTACGCCGCCATTTGCATACGTCCCAGTCAACATACTGTACGAGACTTAGTTAAGCGGCGCCACAATGGTGGTAGTGGTTTTAAGGGTGAATTACATTACCATTGCTGTATGATGTTTTTGGAGAAAAAATCCAATGTTTATTTGTAGTTGTACATCAAATATATATCGATGTACACACATATACGCTTTAAGACACAATAAGGGTTATGTGATACGCAAGCCTTCGTGGCTAGATGTAAATTACTTGTAAGGTGCGCATTGTTTCAGAGTTATGACACTATAAAGAAGTCATTTACTAAATGACATACACTATCCTGTCTACAAATATATGCACCTCGTGCGGTAGCAAAACATTTTTTCAAGGCAGAAAGTGTACACTGTGCATGTAGGTTGCCCTAAATCCTGCATGCTTTAACATGCTGAAACTAGACTATTATCAGTGCTTCTGAAGAAAAAAACATACATGACGAAACAAAATGTTTGCTAAGCAATATGTAGGTGTTATGTAGGTATGCCAAACGATACGATCGATTCAAACAATAATCAAAGCTCGTTGCTAACATAAACTATACAGGCGAATCTAAACAAAGCAGGGCAGTATGGACGCAACAAATTAATCAGGTTTCAGTCGGGTTTTTTCTAGGTAATCCTGTCGTCTCACTGGATCTAGAGGACAGATGTTTAGAGTCTAATGTATGTTATAAATTAATGTTTCCTCCACTAGTCTGTTTCCAACGAAAACATCCCCTACGTCAAAAAGGAACTAGTTTGTTTAGATACTCTTTTCTACACTCTCTGTTTAACGGGATATAATCGCCAACCATTGAAAATACAGCATGTCAGCAAGCTGTTTGTAATGCCTTTCATTGTAATACTATAAAAACACAATATATATAAACATAATGAATTATATTTAAATAATGAATAATTATATATTACAAATACAAAAATAAAAGAAATGTTGAACGTGGTTGCAACTGAAAGAATTTGTCATAAAGCATTTTGCCGAATGTCATCATCTTCATCCTTTTGACGGCCACAACCAGCTTGGTCATCATTCTGCCGCACATATATTGTGTTTATTTTTGTGTCGGATTATAAACACAACTGCTTAATTTTTACAACAAATTACAGACAATGTGTTTCCAAAATCAATAGGCCACATATATTCATTCAAAAGTACAAAAACGACAGTCGTGCAAACAAGTATTGAAGCATTAAGCTAGGATTCCACATGTACAAAACACTGAAAGGCACCACGCCAAACATGAACGATATCACGTCAAACATCAGAGTGTCAATTAAGTCAAACATCTGAGTGTCATTACGTTAAACATCTGGGTGTCATGTCGGCAAACATCGGAGTGTCATCACGTCAAACATCTGAGTGTCATCACGTCAAACATCTGAGTGTCATCACGTCAAACATCTGAGTGTCATCGCGTTAAACATCTGAGTGTAATCACGTCAAACATCTGAGTGTCGTCACGCCAAACATCTGAGTGTCATCACGTCAAACATCTGAGTGTCATCGCGTTAAACATATGAGTGTCATCGCGTCAAACATCGGAGTGTCATAACAGCAAACATCTGGGTGTCATCACGTCAAACATCGGAGTGTCATCGCGTTAAACATCAGAGTGTCATCACGTCAAACATATGAGTGTCATCGCGTTAAACATCAGAGTGTCATCACGTCAAACATATGAGTGTCATCACGTCAAACCTCTGAGTGTCATCGCGTTAAACATCCGAGTGTCATCACGTCAAACATCTGAGTGTCGTCTGGTCAAACATCTGAGTGTCATTGCGTCAAACATCTGAGTGTCATTACAGCAAACATCTGAGTGTCATCACGTCAAACATCTGAGTGTCGTCTGGTCAAACATCTGAGTGTCATCAAGTCACACATCGGAGGGTCATCACGTCAAACATCTGAGTGTCATCACGTCAAACATATGTGTGTCGTCGTCAAACATCTGAGTGCCATCACGTCAAACATCTTAGTGACATCACGGCAAACATTTGAGTGTCATCAAGTCAAACATCGGAGTGTCGTCACCTCAAACATCTGAGTGTCATCACGTCCACCATCTGAGTGTCATCACATCAAACATATGAGTGTCGTCAGGTCAACCATCTGAGTGTCATCCCGTCAAACATGTGAGTGTCATCACGTCAACCAGCTGAGTGTCGTCACGTCAAACATCTGATTCCCGTCACGTCAAACATATGAGTGTCGTCACGTCAAACATCTGAGTCTCGTCACGTCAAATATATGAGTGTCGTCAAGTCAAATATCTTAGTGTCGTTACGTCAAACATCGGGGTGTCGTCACGTCAAATATCGGAGTGTTGTCACGTCAAACAAGATATCACATCAAACGTGCCATCATTTAGGGAATTTATTAACCGATTCCTGTGCGGAACAAAACTCTAACGAAACTTCTCTTGGAGTGCACTTTTTGAGCTATTTCTAACAATTTACCCATGACACTGTATTAATGAATATACATCATGCCGATTCCATACATACAATCCGCAATCCTAACTTTACAAAGTGTCTTCAATAAAAGATTGCTAAGCAGAAACGTGCCCGTCCGAGTAACACACACACGCACACGCACACGCACACGCACACGCACACGCACACGCACACGCACACGCACACGCACACCCACACGCACACGCACACGCACACGCACACGCACACGCACACGCACACGCACACGCACACGCACACGCACACGCACACGCACACGCACACGCACACGCACACGCACACGCACACGCACACGCACACGCACACGCACAGGCACACGCACACGCACACGCACACGCACACGCACACGCACACGCACACGCACACGCACACGCACACGCACACGCACACGCACACGCACACGCACACGCACACGCACACGCACACGCACACGCACACGCACACGCACACGCACACGCACACGCACACAGACACACCAACCCACACTTACACACGTGTACTCACTCGCAGACACACCCTTCCATGCCCACATTATCAGCGAAGGTGAGAACGACCGTTGACCCCATAAACTATACAGCGGTCGATTTATTTATGTCTGCTGCTGGATTGATTTATGTCTGCTGGCCATGTATAGATCACTCAATATTATTTTACAGATTGTGCGCGAAGGCGCCCAAAGGCAGATAGTCATGAGCTACTTTACTTCGATTAGAATACAACTGTAGACAGGTGTACAACCATGGCGTATATAGGGAAGGGAGAGGCAGTCGTTCCCTTGTGACGGCAGCTGGTGACTCTTACATCATCACACCCTCATAAGGTCGGGATGACCTTATGAGCTGGTCAGGGCAGTAGTCACGTGTTTGAGCCACTTCGCGTATGTTAAACGTTTCGCCAGTGAACATTGTTGGATACGCTTGTATGTAACTAACATTACAAAAACAGTACAAAATATTTCCCAGTGGGAAAATATTGAATGTATTTTATTTTCTCGCCAACCCCTGTAGGTGGACGATGGTGTGTTTTCAGAAGCAACCTTGTTATTCTTACCTCAGTTATCCTTAGTTGTTGTCAGCCACAATCTTTTGATAACTGGTCCGTCTATCCGTTTATAACCAAGACGCGCATACTCATAAAACATAAGTTGAGTTAAGGCCAATCCACACGTCGTTCCATGGGCACTCACTCCACGCCACTAAACACAGACAACAGTGCCGCGTAACTCTGGACACGAGCGCCCACTGATCCGTGACCGTTCATGAGGTAACAGGTATAATTGATCGAGCGATCTTGAGTGGATACAGTACCAACTGTAGTTCAATTGTAAAGCAAGCGCGCGAGCGTTTTTTTATGTTTTTGTGTCTGGCGAGCGTGGGTGTATGGAGTGTGAATGTGTGTGTGTGGGTGTGGTGTGTGTTTGTGTGTGTGTGTGTGTGTGTGTGTGTGTGGGTGGGTGGGTGGGTGGGTGTGGTGTGTGTGGGTGTGTGTGTGGGTGTGGTGTGTGTGTGTGTGTGTGCGTGTGCGTGTGCGTGTGCGTGTGCGTGTGCGTGTGCGTGTGCGTGTGCGTGTGCGTGTGCGTGTGCGTGTGCGTGTGCGTGTGCGTGTGCGTGTGCGTGTGCGTGTGCGTGTGCGTGTGCGTGTGCGTGTGCGTGTGCGTGTGCGTGTGCGTGTGCGTGTGCGTGTGCGTGTGCGTGTGCGTGTGCGTGTGCGTGTGCGTGTGCGTGTGCGTGTGCGTGTGCGTGTGCGTGTGCGTGTGCGTGTGCGTGTGCGTGTGCGTGTGCGTGTGCGTGTGCGTGTGCGTGTGCGTGTGCGTGTGCGTGTGCGTGTGCGTGTGCGTGTGCGTGTGCGTGTGCGTGTGCGTGTGCGTGTGCGTGTGCGTGTGCGTGTGCGTGTGCGTGTGCGTGTGCGTGTGCGTGTGCGTGTGCGTGTGCGTGTGCGTGTGCGTGTGCGTGTGCGTGTGCGTGTGCGTGTGCGTGTGCGTGTGCGTGTGCGTGTGCGTGTGCGTGTGCGTGTGCGTGTGCGTGTGCGTGTGCGTGTGCGTGTGCGTGTGCGTGTGCGTGTGCGTGTGCGTGTGCGTGTGCGTGTGCGTGTGCGTGTGCGTGTGCGTGTGCGTGTGCGTGTGCGTGTGCGTGTGCGTGTGCGTGTGCGTGTGCGTGTGCGTGTGCGTGTGCGTGTGCGTGTGCGTGTGCGTGTGCGTGTGCGTGTGCGTGTGCGTGTGCGTGTGCGTGTGCGTGTGCGTGTGTGTATATCCGATCGTTGCTACTGTCAAAGCATATGTCTGACACGAACTATGCTGTTGAAACGTATAATGAAACCATTGAAGCTATTATTGACAAACACGCACCATTAACAACACGCACAGTGACTGTACGACCACACACACCTTGGTATAACGACAGCATACGAGCAACTAAGTGTTTGAGACGCCAGCTGGAACGAAGATGGAGAACAACCGGACTAGAATGTGACAGGCTGGCATACTGCCTTCAGTGTCAGCTTGTTACGTCATCCATTCACCGTGCGAAATTGGAATACCACACGAGTCATATCGCTGATGCATCTGGTGACCAGAAAAAGCTGTTCAAGATTGTCGCCAAGCTCCTACACACCGATCATGACACTCCACTTCCGACATGTGACTCATTCGATGCGCTTGCAGAGCAGTTTTTAGATTTATTCTCTGAAAAAATCTCGAAAATCCGTTGTGAATTTACTCCAAGTGTTAGCAACGTAGACATCTACACTAATGGTGAATCCCAAACATGCTTACTGAATGCATTTGAGCCAGCCACTGAAACTGAAATCGGAATATTGTTGAAGTCATCGCCGGTTAAATCATGTGAACTTGATCCCATACCGACATAGCTGCTTAGAGGCTGTGCGCATGACATTATACCTGTTCTCACCACCATTGTTAACATGTCTCTGAGAACAGGAGTAATGCCTTCTCACTTGAAAAGAGCACACGTACGACCTATAATCAAGAAGCCAGACCTAGATAAGGACATCTTGAACAACTACAGACCTGTGTCCAATCTGCCATACATGTCGAAGAAAATAGAGCGTGTTGTTGCCGCGAGACTGTCGGCTCACATGTCTGAGTGTAATATCTGCGTGCCCAACCAGTCTGCGTACAAGCCAAACCACAGCGTCGAGACGGCCCTTGTCTGTGTGTGTTCAGAATGACACCCTGCGTGCAATGGACAACCAGAACATTGTCATCATGTTACTACTGGACTTGTCGGCTGCATTTGATACTGTGGACCACAATGTCATTTTGCAAAGACTGACACATAATGTCGGAGTGGGCCAAACTGCACTTCAGTGGTTTAAATCGCATATGAGTGACAGAGTTCAAGCTGTCCACATTAATGGTTCTACGTCACCTTGTAAAGAATCACCGCTTAGCTTTTAATAGTTAATCATAATCATTCACAATGCACTGCTTAGCTTTTAATATATAATCATCTTGTACTGGCTACTAGACATGTAGAAAGACACTTTATATAATCGTAGACTAGCGCGTTAGTCATGAGGAAACACTTTACTCAGACAAACAGGGAATGGGGTGACGCCCGTGTACACAAGTTTCACACCAGGGAGACAGAATTGTTTATTAAACGGAGAGAATAGCGACTGGTACGCAGTTCGAGCAACCCTGTATATGATTAATTGCTCAGAAGCGTGGTCTGCCCCACCCTAGAGCACCCTGGGAGGACGAATACGTAGGGCCGACGTTTGTAAACGGTCACGGTTATACGTGGACAGATTAACTATGGATCTGCGGGAAGCAGAGCAATCTGGGAAAACTGATAACCTGTGAAGGACAATACGTGAATTATCGTTAAAAGCGATCAGGGCTACGCATGTGCAGTGAGAAGGACGCAGGGAGACTTGGGATAGACTGGGGGATTGAAATGGGGATGTTTTTAGGAGAGAAAGGAGGATGGAAAGCTAGGTAATGAACGGTCACGAACATGTAAACTTGTAGAGGTTTTGTAGGAGACCCGAAGTAGGGATCTCAAAGCCTTGATGTCATATTGTAATACTTATGTATTGCCAACGCAATGCTCTGTCTATTTAGTCGCTTGTATGATGCTGAACTCGTAGCGATGAATAAATTCGAAATCGTATCTGGAATCGAGCGTTTATATTTCCATCATTGAATCAGACATATATTTTCTGATTCTGGCGAGCGCGACATAACGTAACCGCATAAATAATACACCGTGAAGATGGCCACCCCAGCGCACGCGACCCAAACAACCTGCTCGCCCCCTTACGTGTGGGGTTCCTCAAGGTTCTGTACTTGGTCCGCAGTTGTTTTCTATCTATGCAGCACCAGTATCGAAAATCATTCGGAACAACAACTTGCTGTCGCACTTTTATGCTGACGACACGCAAATTTACATCACAGTGAAACCCCATCAGGAGGACATTGACGCGGCTGTTGAGACCATTGAACAATGTGTTACAGAAATCAGGAGTTGGATGAAGACACACTCCTTGAAATTGAATGATTCAAAAACGGAAGTAATCGTATACGGTTCAGCTCAACAGCTGAAGAAAATCACCCTGCAATCGTTACGTGTTGGTGACTGTGTGGTTAGGGTGACTGACTGTGTTCGAAATCTCGGTGTGCAATTTGATGCTGAGATGACGATGGAGTCCCACGTGACTGCTGTATGCAAATCAGCCATATTCCACCTCCGCAACATCTCGAGGATCAGACGGTATCTGACAGCAGTAGCGACAGAGCAAGTTGTTCATGCATTTGTCACGAGCAGACTGGATGTTAGCAATGCACTGCTCTATCGCCTGCCTCTGAAGCAAACGCAACGGCTTCAGAAAATTAGAACTGGGCAGGGCAGCCCGCTTGATTGACGGCGCTATTGAGATATAGCCATTCTACACCACTACTATAGAAATTACACTGGCTGCCGATAGCGTTGCGAGTTGAGTTCAAGATCCTGCTACTCGTTCACCGAGCACTGAATGGCCAAGCGCGTGACTACATTGGACACTGTGTAATCTGTAATAATATGTATATATATATAATATACATATTATATATAATTATATAAATATATATAAATACGTGGCACACACAACAAACTGTGTTCGCTGGAGCGCAGCGACCTAACCGGCTGGCGTCGGCTTACACAGTGTCCAATGAAGTCACGCGCTTGGCCATTCAGTGCTCGGTGAATGAGTAGCAGGATCTCACTTCCAGCCATACACCGTCAACACGTATGTTATCACACAGCTATGTCCCTTCGTCTGTGGCTGTTGTCCCCCCTCCGCTGCCGTTACAGTCGACACGACGTTTTCTCTCGTGTGTTGTCAGGGACGCCAACGCGCCGTGAAACAAACCGACCGAAAACATTGGTTCTTTGTCAGTATCGAGCGGTAGCAGCCTTTCATCTGCGGTCTGGTGACCCAGATAGTCTAGCTTACATTAAGAATTAATCAATGTGCGTGTTCAATCGATACGAGTTTTTGTTCGTGTCGCAATGGGCAACTGTAGCGGCTAAGCCTAATTAAACTTGGAAACGTCGCTAATTTACCAATATTACATCACAGCCCATGACGCTCACATGTTGTCAACCCACGATACCACCCAGACCCTGTCTGTTTACCTGTCACATTATTATTTGTGTACTTATAGCTTGATTAATTTGCAGTTTTTTGTGTCAATATCAACACACATACACAGCCATGGTAAGGCTGTAAAAGGCATTGCCTCATTTCGAATCCAAATCTAGAGCTAAACCACCAAATCACGAAGACAACATGCTATAATACATACTAACGGTAGATGACGGTAGACGCTCATTTATTATGTCAATTTCGTTAGCAGTATTAGGAGACAAGTTAATAAACAGTGCAAGTAAAATCCCGACAATATGCTTCACTGACGAAAGAATTGGCTTTCGATGCGGACAGAACGTCACGCCATACGATACACCAGCGTTATTGTTGGCTGCAGGTGAACGCACCTGTATTCTATGTGTCACTAACTCCGCGCACGTGACCTCACGGTAATATGCGTTGTCCTTATACCCCAGTCACACATAGGCAAAGACTAGTTCGCGACCACCTAGCGACGAAATTGTCGGCGACCACTGAAGACCACTAACGATCGTCGGCGGGAAAATGGCTAGCAGTCACACATATTTGTGGTCAGCGACCACTATAGGACCGATCGTACGACCGGTGGGCGACAAGCGCGAGAAATGGAACCAATCGGCACAGATTTGTCGACAATTTCGTCGCTAGGTAGTCGCGAACTAGTCTTTGCCTATGTGTGACTGGGGTATAAGACAATTTTGGGCGGTCGCCGACTGGTCTTTAGGTGGTCTTTAGCAGTCGGCGACCATGGTCGCCCACCAGTCGGCGACCGTAGTGGCTGCAGACTGCTTAAAACCACCTAAAGACCAGTACAGACTACTGCAAACCGCCGTACGGCATTCGCCGACCGATTAATGACTACCGGCGCCATTTCTGCGACCAATTCTCAACTTGCCATACGCGTCATAGGGCAAGTCACGTGGCCTAACAACAGGAAATCCGCCATTGCTCGGTGAAAGCTCGGTGAATGGCCTCGATGAATGTGTTGTGCGCTCGCGTTGTATATCCATACCTAGTCTTGTTTACTTTGTTATTTACCGTTAATTTTGGTTAGTTATATTATTTGTAGTAATTGTCGAAGTTAGTATAGTTAGATCATTATGTCATACGGATATTTGGACGATCTGAGTCATTTAGACGGAGCATACATGTCAAAACTGACAGCGCTGTCTGCGGGAACCTGCCGGTACAAGATCCCGTAGACGATGCCACGAAATGACCGGGGATCGAATGGCCCGATGTAGCATACTACCTGATCGAGACACCGGGTGTGTTTACGAGAGAAAGCATGCGAAATCGACGGATTCTCGAGGCACACACCCAGTTTGAGTCTGGCAGTGCTTGACTTCAAGCCTCAAGGCCACTGACAGCCCTCACTACATTCTGAAGGCTGATGTCATTCCATCCCAGCGGGTTAACGACACACCGCACCACCCCTGGGTTGATTTGCACGAAAATGACACTGTGATTGCATGGCTGGGTAAGAACTCGCACTAAATCTAACAAATAATTCTGACAATGACATCTGTCAAAAAAGTCAAAATATTGAGAAACAGAATGACCCATCAACATGAGCTTGTATTAAACTCATACATGTGTCAGATTGTTGGTGACATTGTGATTGTATGTCCAGTTACATTCATATTTTCATTATTATTATTATTATTATAGCGTGATTACAATGTATCATTGTATTTAATTATTCAGAGTTATTCTTGGGCAATGTTTACTTCTGCATGCCCACATACATTTGCATTATTTCAAATATTGTTCTATTGTGGTAAATATAAAACTGTTGTTATACCACAACAGAGATATAATTTATTTTGGTAATCAAAATTAAATTGTTTTCTTTGTGTTTATTTATCATGTTGTTCTGTTTCATACTCGGTGAATCATGTTCACACGTAGCAGCACTGCTGTTCAAGGTGGAAGCTGCGATACGTCTCGGGTACACCAGACATACTACAGGAACAATGACTTAGTGAAGAAGGTGAAACCAGCTCCAGTGCACGGCAACCAGGTCTTTCCAAAAATCTGCCACCAAGACGGTTATTCAGCGGAACAGATATGCCACCCCAAGCATCGCAACTGACCAAGAGCAAAAGCAGTTGCTGGATAGTCTCGCCAGCTGCTCACGACAGCCAGTTGGCCTCAGCCTTTTCGAGGAACGATGCCATCCATATTGTTGGAAGGCAACAGCAGAACTGGAGCCATTCCCACATATTTTACCTTACCAAAAAAACATGCAAATAAAATATAATAACAGTACTGGCAAATTAAACTCACAAATCAGTCGTTTCGTTATAATATTGTAGCACCACACAACAATTAAGACATGTATCAATGTCACTATACTAGGTTGACTACAACAGTGGGATCAACTGCTATACAAATGACACAGAATACAGTAATATCATTATGTAGATTAAATGACTAATATAAACATATAGGTCATAACAATGGCACAATGCATGAATTAAGGAATATTTCATAAAATAAGGTCACACAGAGCTGCAAATGAGAACATACTAAAATAACTAATGATAATAGCATATTCATGATTTTTTATTGAAATTGTTAAGGTGCTTTACTTGGTGTTTTTCTTTGACAAGAGCTGCAAAACCATGGAGTATTTATGTTATATGGAAATACACAACACTTGTGATGGTACACAAGCCATCATATCTCCAAACACTTCTGGAAGGCCACAATGGCACAAAAGCTCTAATGCAAATATGTCCTTGTCAATTATTTAATATTGCAGAGACACTAATGAGCTTCAGTACTGGTAATAACTAGACCTACAATTAACGTACACTTGTGAAGAGATAATGTCCATCAACATTCAGATGTCCTCACCAAAGGCCGGCACCCAATAACGAGTGAATAATGTCGTATGAAAACGTATCGTTAGGCGAATTGTTACATCAAAAGACAGCCAACCTCAGACACAATGTCAATGTCCATGATCTCAGTGAAGAACATTCTATTAAATAACCCTCAATAACACGAACTACTCACCCACCCACTACTAACAAATGTGCAACCAGCATGCACTGCTGGTTGCACATTTGATCCGAGATCAATCCACATATGCCTTTTCACAGTAGATCAAAGAACATCAAAAGACGACTGGAGCCTCAGATTTCCTCACCTACCAGGTGACCATTTCTATAAGTTCGGTATTCAATTACGGGAATTAGTGCCCTGTGAACACATGTACCATTAGGCGAGTCATTACATCAGACGATTTAAATAAACTGACAGTAATTAAGACGCTGCCGTGTATGTGGGAATTCTGTTTTTGACTGATCGAATACTCGAGTTAAATAGTAAGGCCTAACATTTTAATTTATTTCTAAGATTTTATAAATACAAATAAAACCATTCGATATTGCATTTAGAATTGTTAGTACAACACAATAGTAAGTCTGCCATATTACGATCGCACGCGCAAACAACACAACTTGTAAACATGGAGCATATCAATCGGTTGCGTTTTTGTGAACAAAAATCTAAATGTGGTCTGCCGTATGCGTCTTTTTTCTGGGAACACAGTGGAAATAAGCGCTTGCACCTTCTTGTGTCATCCTTTTATTTACTGTATATGTCTGTACACTGTTTTACGACGACTCATTTTATATTAAATAAATCCATCAATTCAATCCGTGTGCCAATTCAATTGTGGCCCGCCTTTTAGTGTGCGCCTCCGAGTTGCTGCTGTCAATATTCTGTCGCTTCACAACCTGGACCCACCGTTATTTACGGTCTGCATCGCGCGGAAATACATGGTATGACATTTTCTTTCCGGGTTTTAAATTGTGGTTA
>OZ024864.1:40181407-40206407 GCA_964017155.1 Oasisia sp. SBJ-2009 | reverse complement strand
GCTCTTTAGTGAGGGCTCTTAATGTCAGAAAAGGCCATAAATTTTCAAATCTGGACAAAAGCATGAAATTTGGCACAGATGACCACCATGCCATACTATTTCAGAATTTTGATGGAAGCAACCTGAGATTTTGATGCTTCCACCATTTTTTGCAATATTCAAAATGGCTGCCATCGAAAACAAAAAACTTGCTTTTCCATATTTCATGAACAATTTCACATAAAACATTAGCATTAGGCTTATTCTATACATATCCGGGTATAATAATTTCAAATATTGTATATTTGGACTTATCCGACATACACATCCGCCATTTTTAAATATGGCGGCCGAATTAACTAATGTTGCTATATCTGATCAAGTTTGATACTTAGACTCGTTATTTTGGCATCATTGTATAGATAAGAGGATAGCGATTTCAAATTTATCAAACATTTCACATCTGACCTTAATTTGACCTTCACAACCGCCATTTAATAAAATGGCGGCTGTAAAATAGAATTGCTTATATATCTTTAAAACGAGGTATTTGGAGGGATGCTATACGGACACTTTTTCAATATATACATATATTGGGGTAGATATTTTAAATATTTTACTTCTTGACCTTGACCGACTTTCACATCCGCCATTTTTAAAGATGGCGTCCGTATTAATTAATTAATGCCATGTGGATGGAGTCGAGTGTCAAGAGCGTAGGATCATCGGAAAGAGTGAGTAGTGTTTCCGTAAGGTCAGGGTATGATTGCCATGCTGCCCAGGCTGTCTTCTTCCCGATACAAAGGAACGATGAAGTCGTATCACACCCCGTGAATGAATGGAACAGTCGACATGACAGCGACTTCTTAGGACCAAGTGTTTGGGTGATTTCATGAACTGGGATGTGTTGGAAGGCTTTTCCAGTTCCAAAGGCTATCCACAACTCCATCACACCCAGGCTGCCGAAATATCCAACAGCAATGACGACAACATCACTGTCGACTGTGCGGATGAAAGCTTTCGAATGACCTTGTTGTGCGGCGTGAGAAAGATGCAGAAATATCCTGCTATCAGCCTCCTGGTGATTGCATGGCATGATCGTGTCGAAGTCAGCCACCGACTGGCTGTCGGAGGTATTCACCAATACATGATCGTCATACGTGGAGCAAACATCGACATCAGTGAACTGAGATGACGCTTCGATGACAGCTTTTGAAAGGAACCTAAACAGCTGCACCTTGTTTCTTGAATTTGCTAGAAACTTGTTCCAGCCACGAGGTACAGGTGTAGAGCCTTCGACGATGGTTGTCACGCCGGGGTTGCCTCGTTTTGCCTGAGCCTGGGCTTTGAGGTTGTGATCAGGGTAGATGTCCCAAATTATGTCGAGTCGCGATGTCGAATTTGTGAGATAGTTGGTAATGAATGGCATGAAGTGACGCACAACATATTGCTGGTAGTTAGTTCCGTAGGTTGGGCGAACCATGTGAACCACAGC
This sequence comes from Oasisia sp. SBJ-2009, assembly GCA_964017155.1. Classification (NCBI taxonomy): domain Eukaryota; kingdom Metazoa; phylum Annelida; class Polychaeta; order Sabellida; family Siboglinidae; genus Oasisia; species Oasisia sp. SBJ-2009. The sequence continues at coordinate 40,204,933 of OZ024864.1, read as the reverse complement.
TGGGCCATCCAACACCTTCACCGTAACATCATCAGGAGGTGTCAGATTTGGGATAGTCAGACATTGTAGGACATCGGACATCTTGACACTCGACTCCATCCACATGGCACGCCTTGAACGCTGGACTGTTGCCACGTACAGCAAGAGCAGTGGCTGCTCAAGGGTGAATGATGTGAGACGTCAACTCTTCACCCATGGTACTAGGACCCTAGACCACATCCCCCCATACAGGAAGCGCTGCTTCAAAATGCAAAGCGAGCTCTGTACCAGGCAGGTTACATCTGGAGACAAGCAAAGCAGCGACACCAAGATGTCCCGGATGCTTCAGCGTGGGGTTGGACGCAAAACGTGAACACGAAACTCTGGGTGCCATTCTGGACTGTTCTAGACGACGCCAGCAAAGCGTGTGCTCTCCTCCACCACTGTGGATGTGGAAAGGCGTGCAGAGGAAACTGCAAATGTGCCAGAGCAGGAATCAAGTGCACTATTCTGTGTAACTGTGAAGGCGGGTGCATCAACAACGATGGAGTGTAAGCTATGCGATGCTACAAATACGGACAACTGTGACTGATGTTACGCCCTACGTCATGATCTGAAGGATATTCTTTTCACCGATTTGAATTAAACTTCATGTTTTCTACCACAACATATTTATGTTTTAACTTTATAATTATCATAATGTGATATGCATTGCCTACATCATATTCCATGACAGAGTCAGCACCACTTGCGCTGTACATGTAGCTTTAATATCGATTCTAGGTGGTAAAGTTCACAGGATATAGCGACATTAGCTTTGAGGGCCACCATCTTGGAAAATGGCGAATGTAAATGTCGGTCAAGGTCAAAAAGTAAAATATTTAAAATAGCTACCCCAGCATATGTATATTTTGACAAAACTGTCCATATAACATACCTCCAAATAAATTGTTTAAACAATATGCAAGCAATTCGATTTTACATGCGCCATGTTATTAAATGGCGGTTGTGAAGGTCACATTAAGGTCAGGTGTAAAATATTTGACGAATTTAAAATCGCTATCCAGGTACCTATAGATTGATACCAAAACCAAGACTATAGGTGCCATATTTGATAAGATATAGCAACATTAATGAATACGGACGCGATCTTTAAAAATGGCGGATGTGTATGTCGGTCAAGGTCAAGAAGTAAAATGTTTAAAATATCTACCCCAGTATATGTATATATTGAAAAAGTGTCTGTATAGCATCCCTCCAAATATCTCGTTTTAAAGATATATAAACAATTCGATTTTACAGCCGCCATTTTATTATATTGCGGTTGTGAAGGTCAAATTAAGGTCAGATGTGAAATGTTTGATAAATTTGAAATCGCTATCCACTTATCTATACACTGATGCCAAAATAACGACTCTAGGAATCATACTTGATCAGATATAGCAACGTTAGTGAATACGGCCGCCATCTTTAAAAATGGCGGATGTGAATGTCGGATAAGTCCAAATATACCATATTTTAAATTATTATGCCCGGATATGTATACAGTATGCCTAATGTTAATGTTTTATGTGAAACTGTTCATGAAATATGGAAAAGCAAGTTTTTTATTTTCGATGGCAGCCATTTTGAATATTGCAACAAAATGGTGGAAGCATCAAAATCTAAGGTTGCTTCCATCAAAATTCTGAAATAGTATGGCATGGAGGTCATCTGTGCCAAATGTCATGCTTTTGTCCAGATGTGAACATTTTTAATATTAAGAGCCCTCACTACTTTACTGTGAGGCGCAGAGGATGTCGTTCGCCGTAATGCCCCAGTCATAGCGTCACGTTTTGGCCGCCGCATTTAGCTACGTTGCGAAATATGGTAGACCGTGGCTACAGCGTGAGCAAACGTGGAACACCGTGGCTAAAACGTAATCAAACGTGGCAAAACGTGAACTAGAAATTTAAATTTTGGACATGTTCAAAATCCGGTGGCTTTTCCCACATACTACAACGTGGCAGTAACGTGGTACAACGTGGCTACAACGTAGCAAAAACGTGAATGAACGTGAACAGAACGCGTGTACTACGTTGTGCTGCTTCTCTGCTACGTTGTGGTAAGTTATGGTACGTTGTGGAACGCTATGATACGCTTTGATATGCTATGGTGCCTCCGATGCCATCTGCCACAGACCACATAAAGTAGCTCTCCATATGCGACCTTAAATACATAGGCGTCGACCGGTGACGGACGAGAAGGACGCGTCCGTCCCCCCCCCCTCTTTTAAGCCTGGAAACAAATATGCGGTCATAGCGAGACTGACCACTCCCCTCTATTAAAAGCCCCTACATAGGTTTAGTAGTACAATTAATAAACTCAGATATAAAGTTCCGATTACCCAGTGGAAAATCACTAGATAAATTGCTTGGTTGGCCGCAGCGCGCAACTTGATCACATTATAAAATTCATGATTACTTGTTGGTTGCCCTGTCTCACTTTAGACTGCAGCCTGCTGGATGCTTATCGCCTATGGCGGTACCATCGGATTCCTGCACTTTGTGTAATTTTAACCCATTTGAGGGGTGACAATTTATTTGCCAAAAGGTGGCATTGGGAAGTCCTACACAGGCGCCCCTGTAACTTTTGCATCTTGTCACACTATGAATCAGGCAAGCAGTTATGGATCCAAAATCTACCATCCAAATTTTCAGTGACTGTGGCGGGCCATGGCCCCTATTCAAATACATGCAGCCAACATAACTATTTGAATAGACCTTTATTTATTTTAGAATTAGCACCAGACTAACAATAAATGATTTTTTTATTTACTAAAAACATTTATAGGTATTTCATATATATTTAATTTATATATATATATATATATATATATATATATATATATATATATATATATATATATATAATATATATATATGTATATGTATACATAATATATATACATATATATTATATATATATATATATAATATATATATAATATATATATATACATATACATATATAGACGGGGGGACGGGGGGACGGGGGATCTGTATATATATATATACAGGTCCCCCTACTTTTGAAACCGGATCGACGCCACCTGCTTAACTCGTTTGTGTTTTTGCTTATCCAAAAGTGCTAAACCTCTACCATGGATCCGCAACTGGCGAATGTTGCCCTAGCCCAAAAAGACATGCTGCAAAGCAGGCTGCTGCTCCAGGGGAAAGAGGAGAAGAAGATGGAGAGAGCGGGCCCCGCGCGCAATGTTTTGCTCCTGCGACGTGAAGAGTTCGGCCAGTAGTCACGTAGGACCTGGGGAGGGAGGATGTGGCCGTCTTCGAGAACTACCTCAGAGTTGACCGCCTCCTCTTCCATGTGGTGGACAGGCTGACCCACAAGAATTAGGCCGGGAGCCAGGTCCAGGTCTCAGGATGTTTTCTGCTAAGTTTGTTTCACTATCATTTCTTGTTAACCTATACCATGGGCCATCGCAAGTTTATAATGACCACTCCCAACTCGGGGCCTTTCGCCCTCAGGGGGCGAAAAACCCCCCTTTTGGAGGCTAAAATTGGGTATATTCAAATATTGTGCCACCGTGACGTCAGAAATAGACATAGTAACATTATATTTGGCAGAAAACGTCTTTAGATAGTAAGGAAGACTACCATATAAGATTTATGGGCTACCCGCAAATCAATTCCATAATTTGAGCAATTACGTCCCATAAATGATGAAAAATCGTCCTCCGCCTGAAACGTTCATGTCAGAAATATATATTTACAAGCCTTTTGAAATGAACGACGCGGACTCATTTTCAAATGGAAAACTTCCCAAGGCCATAAGCTTCTATTTGATACCGAGATGACCTCTCTAACTTGAAAATTGTGCCCGCTGTGGGTGAAAAGCCTAACGTACCCCCTAAATCATTGACATTTCAGTTATCGAATGTCGGGTCTTCTAATGTGCTACCATCTTAATTTTTTTGACAATAACCTTGATCTTTAAGTTGATTTAATGTTTATCAGTGTTGTTCAAGTTTACTGTGCCTATTTGAATTCTATATAAAGTCAAGGTCAACGATAAATGTTCAAGGTCACTCGATTTTACCCCCACGCATGGACTGCTTGGGCGCAGAAATCAAGTTATGCTTGACCATGTGGCATGTAGTACCTCGTTTTGAAGCCCTGCATGTCTAGATGTCGATTCTAGACTTTGTCTCTTCATATAATCAAGCATGCGTATGCGTGATTGAGTATGTACGTAGTTAATAATGGCATATTGTAATATTCGTTTATCTGATAAAGCCAAATGATACGGAAAAGAGAGCCTTCGCATGATTTTCCATATATTATTTTAGTGTACAGTATACTACAGGTTTGCGTAAAAGCAGAAGAACGCACGCAGAATAATTACAGTTGTATGCAACCATGGTAGTGAAATCCATCATTAACATCAGATCATAAAACTACAGAGAAATTCTACACCGAACTAAGTACTATTATTCTCACTACGCCGAAAGATGTAACAGATATATGAAGAATGGGCAGCATCAGCAATGACCATGTAGACATCGATATGCTAAAAACAGGAAACATTACCTTCTCTAAGACACCAAGTGTTTATCAGAAAGACGAATACTACAGAATAGAAGAGCGCAATGATGGTGCTAATCTTCATGAAATGAAATGAAATGTCAAATATACAAAGAACTACATATAGATATCTTATCAAACACCTATAAAGTAGTCTCGAAAATGCAACTGAAAGGCTTGGAAAGACATTCGACAAAAACCAACTAAGAGAGCATTCTGCGTTTAGATGCAGATTCTCAGTAACAGAGTACATCCATGTCACTTCAAATCCAGATGTAGAAGACGTGATGATGATTAATTGTCACCGTACTCATCGTTCTCGTCCTCGTCATAATCATTAAAAGTGTGGATTTCATCTGTGATTTCTTTGTCATTTCCATTCTCTTATAAGATATCAACTAGAACCATCGGAATGACGTTCTCCTCGAACCAAAGTGGTTCCAGTTTTCTCGCTTCTTTGACATGATAACCATGGTCAAGAGGGGACGGTATTTCTGGAGAATGATCGAGAGCCTTGCGCCAGACACAGACTTGGAAATTAACTCTTTTGATGTGCTGGGCGAGAATACTCCTGCGTGGCGGAAATGTGGAGAGATCAATGGAGAGACCAGGCCGAAGGTCGACGTTTGAACCACATATGTTCTTGACTTTGATCTCTCTAGCCACATCAACTTGCTTCACTCGCGGTCCAACCCCATACAACCGACACGTAAATTCCTCGATGCCAGTGACAATGTGATCATCATCAAGCGTCCATGTGAAACCCACTGCAGCAAATATGTCTATAAAGTTTGAGTTCAGGCTCAGTAATTTCATTGGTCTTACCTTTCCTTTGCCTTTGAAAGCTGAAGTGCAATCAGCACCAACGAAAGCATGCAAGCCCAACATAGCTGCGATGTGTTCTTGGGAATAGTTATCAGCCAACTGGCTGATGTTGATCAACTTCTCTCCTGTATCCATAAGAATGTTGACCGTGAACGATTTGGCAAAATAGAGAAGTATAAAGAAGATGTCGGAGTCCTTTGCTCTGACCCTGATTGTCTTGATATGAGACATTGTAGTTTGGATGTACTTTATGTAGATGATAATTCTCACATCAGTTTCTTCATGGCTGGAACAGATCTCTGGTAGATGTTCCACCGATATCACTCCACCAAGGCAAGCTAGCTTGAACGCTTGTCCCCCCTTCGGTGAAGATGATTGACCTTCGAACAATCTCTTCCATCGTAGAAGGAGACCACCAGTGCTCGAGAAGAAGATGTATAAACGACTTCTTGTTTTCATCATTTGTGAGGAAGGCTTTCCAGACGACAGGTCAATGAATGTTCAGCCCCTCAACGATGAACCTTTCACTTCGGTGAGTGGAGACGATCGAAATAACTGTCTGTACTGAAAACCATGTCAGCTGCAGCATGCAGACTACCGAAGATTCGTTGTGATATCGTTTTCATTGTCGGGGAACATCTTTCATATAGAACGAAGAGTTGCCGTCTTGAATGAGGGCGCATTCGTTAGTATTTGGCTGCAGTGCGCAGGCGTTGTCCACACTTTTGATCAGGTAGTTCATCCCTTGCGCTTTGTTGGTTTTCGCAAGGAACCCATCGATCGTCGCCATTGAATATAGCGTCAGAATGAGGGAATAGGTAATCAGATCTGAGATGCCTACTTGCAGTCCTAGGACTTGCGACTTGACGAAGATCTGGTTGATAAATCTCGAGATGAAATGGGTTGGCAAAGCTTTGAAAAGCTTCGACCGTTCGCTTCACCTGATCCTCGGACCGAGAGATTTCATGTGGTCTTAGGTCTCTTTGCTGCCTCTCTGCATTGCTGCCTGTCCGATCAACCATATTCCACCTTGCCTCCACAAACTCTCCCTTGACATGCGCAGTTGAAATGTGACGTTGACTCGCTTCATAATTACTGGTGATACCGCTGATTCCAGCAGAATATGTACCAGAACCTGATTTAGACTTGAGCCAGGTCATAAATTATTGTCTCTTCTATTGTTTTGTTAGTGTGGCAGCGATTGCCTGGATTGCCAACACTGATAGCCCCAGCACGCAGTAGTTTTTTCTGAACCAGGGTGCGTGTTCTCAATGTGCTCTAGAAAGTGGCCGTAATATGTGAGAAATCGAGCGTTATTCTGCTCACTTGCGCAGATAAATAGGTCTGGCATGCGGCGGCTTATAGCAGACTCGTACCTGTCGAAGTCATTCGTTTTGATTGCGTTATTCAATGACAAGACGAGCCAGATGCAATCCATGTATTCGAGCCAGAAGCGCTCAGCTTCTCCCAGTTCTCCATTTCTCACTGTTTCTCTGTCTGAACTCCTTGTATTGGGCTATATGACCGGTAACGTCGGCTGAGGACAGAACTTCTACGAGAAGACTCGTTCGGGCTCATTTTATCGAGAGAGGCAGTGCCTTGAAGAGAGAGTGGTTCATGAATTTCAATGTATTTGTCGTAAAGGAGTCTCCCAAGGGCCTCTAGCATGAACGTGTGTGTGTTCATATCCCTATCTCAATTCTTCCCTTCGATGACCCCAGACATTGAGCCTATTTTCGCTTCTAAGGCCACTTCGGTCTATCCACTACCCAGACAGTGTATTTTGCCAAAACCTTTCAAGTAAGCTCCACAGCAATGGCATATATCCCGATTAGGATGATGTGGGACTTGTACTTTTCAGGTTCACTCCAGATCATGGGATGGGCTTTCATGCAAACACCTAAGTCGAATGTACTGATGGTATACTCCTGCCGAGCTTCAGTAGATCCTTCCTGACTGCATCTCAGACATTCTTGAATGGTTTTCACGTCTGTTATAGGGGCATTAATCATGGGATAATAACCAATAATCGTGAGGCATTTAGAAAGATGACCTGTACCTGAAACCCATCCTGATAAGCCAGGGATGATCTGCTCAACGGAATTGATTCGACGAGTGAATACCGAAATTAGGTCGGTATCTGACGATATATGGTCTTCGTGGATAGATGTGGATATGTCAGAACTGGAAGATGCCAGCAGAGCTGGTTCAGATCGTTTCCACTCGTAGTAAGATGGCAACTCCTGAACAGTACTGTTGAAAGCTCGTTGTTTCTTCTTAGGTTGGGTGTCAATGTGACAGTCTTGAGTCATTGTTGTTGGTGCTTCGGCATTTGTACATAAACCTAGATCCTGTAGGTAGAGACCAACTGCTGTATGAAGTTATGAACGGACCCTGCTCCATACACATCTGAAACCAACTGATCGAAATTGTCCCAATCACCATGGAAAACTTCGATGGCGCGGTAAATGTTATTATATTGAATTGACAAATGGTGATTAATAAATTGCATGATATGAAACACTTGAACGTGGAATTGTTACCTTGCTTTCGCTTGTTGTAGCATGTAACCTTGCGATCGCCATGAATATCCACAAAGTGACAGCACCAATCTCCACTATATAGCGTAATTCCGTGGGGGCAGTATTACATTCAGGGCCCTTTACGACCAGGGTATCCTGCTTGATTATATGACAAGACAAAGTCTAGAATCGACATCTACATGTGCATGGCTTCAAAACGAGGTACTACATGCCACATGGTCAAGCATAGCTTGATTTCTGCACCAACGCAGTCCATGCGTGGGGGTAAAAAAACACCTTGACCTTGAACCTTTATCATTGACCTTGACTTTATATATAATTCAGATTTGCACAGTAAACTTGAACAACACTGATAAACATTAAATCAACTTAAAGATCAAGGTTATTGTCCAAAACTTAAAGATGGTTGCATATTAGAAGACCCGACATCCGATAACTGACATTTCATTGATTTAGGGGGTACGTTAGGCTTTTCACCCACAGCGGGTAAAATTTTCAAGATAGAGAGGTCATCTTGGTATCAAATAGAAGCTTATGGACTTTGGAAGTTTTCCATTTGAAAATGACTCCATGTCGTTCATTTCAAAAGGCTTGTAAATATATATTTCTGACATGAACGTTTCAGGCGGAGGACGATTTTTCATCATTTTTGGGACGTAATTGTTCCAATTATGGAATTGGTTTGCGGTAAGCCCCTAAATCATATGGTAGTCTTCCCTACTATCAAAAGAAGCTTTCTGCCAAATATGATGTTTCTATGTCTATTTCTGACGTCACGGTGACACAATATTTGAATATACCCAATTTTTGCCCCGAAAAGGGGGGTTTTCGCCCCCTGAGGGCAAAAGGCCCCGAGTTGGGAGTGGTCATTACAAACTTGCGATGGCCCATGGTATAGGTTAACAAGAAATGATAGTGAAAAAAACTTAGCAGAAAACATCCTGAGACCTGGACCTGGCTCCCGGCCTAAATAAAGAATAAAGAAGAAGGACACCTGGTTCCACAAGGCGCTACCACCTGGTCTGAAAGTTGCGGTCACTCTCCGGCACATCGTCACTGGTGACAGCTACCACTCGCACATGTGTCCCTTCAGAGTTGCCCATAACACCGTGTCCTACATGGTCAAAGGAGTGTGCGAGGCCGTCGTAGCAGAGTACTCTAAAGAGGTTCTCGACATCCCAATCGCCTCAGATTGAGAGGCGAGGTGAAGTAGAATTCGTCAACTCCAGGTGGCAGTTTCCACATGCTGTGGGCGCCTGGACGTGAAACACGTCGCCATAAGAAAGCCAAAAAAGGCGAATCCATGTACTTCAACCACAAGAGGTACCACTCCATCTTCCTTATGGCTCTGGTCGACGCTGACTACAAGTTCATGTGGGACAACGTCGGCCCCTCTGCCTCCTGTTCAGATGCGCAGATCTGGAATGACTGTGACCTCAGAGACCACATCGTCACCGACCGCATCGGCTGGCCAAAAGTCCACAACCAGACCCTCTACCACATTATGACAGGGACACCCGATACTACATCACTGGTGACGAAGCATTCGCCCTCAGAACCTGGCTGATGAAACATTTCTCAAGGCGGCAGATCGACCATGACGATAACATCTTCAACTATCGACTGTCACGAGCCAGGAGAGTGGTGGAGAATGCATTTGGTATACAAGAACGCTTCGTCTGTCTGCTCACCACGCTGAAGCACTACCCCAGCACGGTTGAGTCCGTCGTCCTCGCAAACATTTGCTAACTTACATCAACACCACTCGTGGAGTGGGTCCGGTCGATGAATCGCCCCAGGAATTGGAAGCTGCGGCGACATCACTAGTCTTCTTCGCTGTCTTCCTTGCGCCCAGACCCACTCGGGGACATACCACCAAATGGAGTCATACGCCATTACCATTAGTAGTCCTGCTTAAAAGAACTGCATTGTGCGGTTTTTGTAAATTCATGGAAGCAAAGAATGTAGGACTGGTTGAGTAGAAATTAAATTTGTGTGCAGCATGGCATCAGAGCTGTGAAATAATGGCATTTGTCAGACAGTGTCCAGGCGCGTCAGATGTAGTTCGGCCTAGAGGTGTCAACATGGGCAATCGCCGGCTGATTGGAGCAGAAATGGAGGGGTACAGGTTAGAGATTGGATTGTAGGAGAAAGAGAAATGTAATTTGAACCAATTGTATATATGATATGTGTGAATGGAGGCTACTTAATATATGAAATGTTCAATACCATGGATAGAAAAACCTAGCGGGAAATCAAAGAAACGTTTTATGAGAAATCAATGGTGGTATCTACCCACTGGCCTACACGGAACTAGTCGGGCGGCCATACTTGGTGCGCCGTTTCGGCCACCAGGCGATGAGGATCTTCGGTGTGATGTACAACTCAGTAGCCTTGACCGACCACAGCTGAAACGTGTGTCCATTGTCCTTGTAGTTGGGGTGACCTGCAATAAAACAGGAAAACATTCTTTAACATTATATTAAAAGAAAATTGAATGCCCACCTGGGAAAAGAGAACAATTATATTTACAAATTTTACACCTAATAAAACATGAAAAAGAAGTTGATTCATTATTACATTTTGTCGAAAGGTTTTACACAAATATGAAAATATTGAAAAACTACAAATAAAAAGTATGGAAAGGAAAGGTCTAAATATAGAAATACTATACTGTGCTGTGCTGTGCTGTGCTGTGCTGTGCTGTGCTGTGCTGTGCTGTGCTGTGCTGTGCTGTGCTGTGCTGTGCTGTGCTCTGCTCTGCTCTGCTCTGCTCTGCTCTGCTCTGCTCTGCTCTGCTCTGCTCTGCTCTGCTCTGCTCTGCTCTGCTCTGCTCTGCTCTGCTCTGCTCTGCTCTGCTCTGCTCTGCTCTGCTCTGCTCTGCTCTGCTCTGCTCTGCTCTGCTCTGCTCTGCTCTGCTCTGCTCTGCTCTGCTCTGCTCTGCTCTGCTCTGCTCTGCTCTACCCTACTGTACACTGCCAATAATCTACCCGAAACAAAATATATATATATAAATAATAACAAATACCAATTTCAAATAAATAAAAATAAATAAATAAATTGAACACGTAAAATAGAGCCACCCCTTGTTGTACAGGCATCCGTTAGCCTGTGCCCACTCCGCCATGTGCTCTCTCTGGGCGTCAGCCAGCACTGTGGGCAGACCTCTCCCTCGTGGCTGGAGCTTGGTAGGTGGAAGACCTTCCCGATGCTGGACTTCTTCACCAGGGGCTGCCCCTCTCACGGCTCCACGGCTCCACGGCTCCACGGCTCCACGGCTCCACGGCTCCACGGCTCCACGGCTCCACGGCCCTGGCCACGGCCTCTACCTCTGGCGTGGGTGCTTGAGCTGCTACGGCTGCACCACTCTCTACTTACTCTTTTTGAAAGGCGATATACATGAAAATATTTGTAATAAATTAAATCACAGCTAAAGATTTGTATTTCTACAATTTGTTTATTTTTGTCACTAAATGTTTTAAAACAGACGTGTCTATTACGAATATGTGGTGCTTCAATTAAAGACAAAATTAATTGAAAACAATATAAAAAAATATATAAATTGTGAGGCTGATGTCAGTGTGGGAGGGTTGCTCTGAAACATAAATCGAAGAATGTCAATTTTAAGAATTTACAATAATATAAAGATATGCGATGCTTTATGCACTCGGAAACTTTTATTATTGAATTAATCACCTAGAACATACCATCTCAAAATAGACGCCTGTGTGGTACTTAATGCGGTTTTACCCTGGAAAAATAATATTAACGAAAATATACAGTTATATATCTAACAAGGAAACAGAAGTGTGTTCGGATTCAATACAGTGTGCAAAATCATGTCTCTCTGGCAGGTTTTCGGGAACACTGATTCTACAGAAAACTGGGATATGTTTCGGGGGCCCTAGGCACGTATCTGTAGCGCCTATTGGCTATTCCGCTACTAACACCAAAGTGTTAACAAGCCTTGCAACAGGAAGCACCCTGGGTAACCAATGGCCTACCACGTCGGCGATTACTCAGTTGGCAAACGAACGAAAGGGACAACGACGCTGCCATACAGAACCTCAGAGAAAGGCGTCAGATTGATTGAGGAAATAATACACGTATACATTTGAACAGAAAAACATAGTAAGGGTGTCTTCTATTGTGACAACAAAGAACGAATCAGCGATGCTGCAATCTCGAAAGAACTCAGTCGTCGCGGATTCGTCAAGATATGAGCGAGGGAAGCAATCCTACCGGGTGACGTTGATGGGAGCCGCGGCCGTCGGCAAGACCAGCATCGTCTCTCAGTTCCTACACGGCACATTCCCAGAGAAGTACAAACCGACCGTGGAAGGCTTCCACCAACTGGTCGTGTATCAGGACGATGACGAATCATTCCAGTTGGACATTCTCGACATGTCTGGAGCGTGTCGCAATGAGAAACTCTGTCGAATCGCAATTTCGATGTCCGATGCTTTCATCCTCGTTTACGCGGTCGATGACTGGGCGTCGTTTACTGAGGTGAGACGACTCCGTCAACAGGTGATTGAAGAAAAAGGAGACGAGGCGACGCCCATTGTCATAGTCGGCAACAAGAGCGACGTGACAGTGGAAAGGAGGGTCGTTCGGAAGTCGATGGCGAAATGCACAGCCGACGTCGACTGGAATAACGGGTACGTGGAGACGTCGGCAAAGAGGAATGTGAACATCGCCGACATCTTTAAAGAGCTGATGGTACAGGCAGGTTTGAAAATTACCCTAAGCAAGATTCTAGTACGCAACGGCAGCTACAAAGAGCGCACTTGCTGTAATATTTTGTGACGTTTTAATTCATTTAGACAGTTCAACGCTGTTAAAGGTGATTTGAAATTTCGTGGGTAATTGGTATTGATTAATATCGTTCTAATGTATAAGAGTTATGATAACACGTGTTGTGCTTCGTTTATTGTATTAATCCTTAAGTTGAATGTGTATTGTAAAAGCACGTATCCGGAAACTCACAAACTGGATATCCGAAGTATAGGGACGACAAAGAGACTAGCCTCTGCTCTAGGAGAATGAGAGTGTGTCGCAGGTCGTCAGCAGCGCCCAGATTTAACATTTCGTAGCGTGTGAACATTCTGGTTCAGACGGAATCAGGATAGTTTAATTTCGCTGTTATGCATTTATACTCACTAACTCCATGAGACCTGGGATCTGAGCCTGATTGGGTTCAGTTATCATTCATTACTCATACCACCGCCACTACGTGAATCGGATTGTTGGCGTCCACAGGGCACAGCAGGTGAAACACGAAACATTGTAAAGTCGATCTCAGTTCGAACCGATCCTAGAGTTGGGCAGAAAAGCCAGGTGGGATTGCTGAGTCATGTGCTACTTTAACCACCATAATTCTTTGCTCAACATGGCCGATTGTTGGATTAACAAGATTTAACAAGATTTAACAAGATTGCCACCTAGAGAATCAACTCAAGATGGCAGGTGGACAAGGAAGCCCTTTGGCTTATCGAGAGTCCAACCTATCTATCTAAATGTACCCCGCCCTTCTTAGGTACATGTCAATTTTATTTTTGAACATATTAACACTACTAGCACTTACACAATCAGCCGATAATCTGTTCCATTCATTTACTGTTCTTTGTGAAAATGAAAATTTTCTAATATCTAATCTACACTGCTTCTTTGCTAATGTACATCCATGTCCTCTAGTCCTTCTCTCTTCCTTAACTGAGAAAAAAATATTTCTGTCAATATTTTCATACCCATTCAATATTTTAAAAACTTCTATCTGATCTCCTCGCAGTCTCCTGGTTTCTAGTGTTGTTAATCCACATTCTTTTAGACGCATTTCATAACTAATATTCCTGAGTTTTTGTATCATTTTGGTTGCTCTTCTTTGTACTCTTTCTAGTATATCAATATCCTTCTTGCGATATGGCCTCCATGCCTGTATGCAATATTCTAAATGAGGCCTAACTATTGTTTTGTACAGTGGTATTATTAGTTCTTTTTCCTTGTACACTATATTTCGCCTAATTAATCCAAGAATTTGGTTTCCCTTCGCTGCTGCAATTGCACACTGTTCCGATACCTTCATATCAGCACTAATAGTTAACCCTAAGTCTTTTTCCTTTATGGTAGTATTTAGTACAGTATCACCCATTGTATATTGTGCATCTTCATTCCCATGTCCTGTGTGGAGGCATTTACACTTCCCATAATTAAACAGCATTTGCCACTTCTCAGACCATTCGGTCAACTTATTTAGATCATCTTGTAATTGCTGTCTATCTGTATCACTTTTTATTTTTCTGAACACTTTTGTATCATCCGCAAACTTCAACACCTTGCTTGTTATATCATCATCCAAATCATTGATATATATTAAGAACAAAATAGGTCCCAATATTGATCCCTGCGGTACTCCACTCAAAACCGATTTCCAGTTTGAAACCTCCCCATCAACTACTACTCTTTGTCTTCTATCAATAAGCCATTTTTCTATCCAGTTAATCATAACATTGCCTATGCCATGGGCCTTCAGTTTAAGTAGTAATCTTTGATGTGGCACTTTGTCAAAAGCTATTTTAAAATCTAAGTATATTATATCTACTGGTGATCCCTCATCTACCCACTTTGTGACATCTTCCAAAAAACATAAGATATTTGTTAAGCATGACCTCGCTTTTAGAAACCCATGTTGAGATGGGTTAATCAAGTTATTTTTAGCAAGAAAATCAACCAAGTGATCTTTAATTAGTCTTTCTAATAGTTTACAAATCACCGATGTTAAACTCACTGGTCTATAGTTCTCTGACTTGCTTCTTGATCCTTTTTGAAATAATGGTATGATGTTTGCTTCTTTCCATTCTAACGGAACTACTCCTTCCTCTAATGCCAAATTGAACACTGTTGCAAGTGGTGTGCTAATTTGTTCTACAATTTCCAGTAGTAATTTGGGAGGAATCCCATCCACTCCAGGTGACGTATTATCCTTCATATCCCTTATTTTCTTAGCTACCATTTTTGGTGTTACAATTAGTTGTCCTAAATAGTCTGACTCTCTCCCTTCGAATTTAGTCTCTGGGACTGGTAATGCACTAGTATCTTCCCTGGTGAACACCAAACTAAAGTATTCATTTAGGTTTTCTGCCATTAAGAATCCCTCTGTTATTATGTTTCCATCACTATCTTATAGAGGTCCGACCTTATCCTGAACTTTCTGTTTACTTCGAACATACGCATAAAAACTCTTGCTGTCATGTTTTATATTAAAAGCTAATTTTTGTTCATAGCTTCTCTTTGAATTTCTAATTTCAGCTGTAGCTTGGTTAAGTGCTTCTTTATAAATGGCATAGTCTTCTTCACTTCCATTATGTCTATATGTCTTCCACATCATTTGCTTGTATTTGATTTTTCTAATGGCTACTTTTGATAAGTGTTTCTTTTTTGACCGTATCCCCTGTTTTTTCAAGGGGACAAATTTTTCGACAATGTAGTCAATTTCACTCTTTAAGATATTCCAACATTCTTTTGCTGTCTTATTCTCCAGTGTATTATTCCAGTCTATCTTTGCTAAATATTTCCTCATGTCCTTATATCTTCCTTTGTGAAATTTTTTCCTGTACCGTATTTTTCGATTCTGTTCTCCTTTTACTTTGATGATAAAATATATCTGGTTGTGATCACTACATCCCAGTGGCTCACATATCCTGACATTATCAATAAATTCCTTCTGTGAGCTCAACACTATGTCCAACAGGTTCTCACCCCTTGTTGGTTCTAACACATGTTGAATAAGGAAACAGTCTTGTACTAAATTTAAAAACTTTTGATCTTCACTCCCAGTACTCTGTAGAGATTTCCACTGTATACGCCCATGGTTAAAATCCCCCATAATTATACAGTCCCGTTTAGTGACTTCCTTTATAGCGTTTTGTATTTTCTCATTCTCTTCTGTGTTTATGTTTGGACTTCGATAAACTAACCCAACAGTTAACGTTGAGTTTCCTGAAACTATGTTACACCAGACAGCTTCTTCACATTCTGCTTCTTTTTCTAATTTTATTTCGTAAGCCTGGATGGATTCTTTAATGTATAAAATAACTCCACCTCCCCTTCTGCCTATTCTATCTTTCCTAAACATGACATATCCTGTCATTCCTAATTCGGCATCTGATATGTCGGGGGTGGCCCAAGATTCAGTTATACCTATTATGTGAGGGTCAGTATCTTCTACCATAATGTTTAGTTCATTTCTTTTGTTTACTATGCTCCTTGCATTTAAACAAACACATTTATAACCAAATGTGGTAGAGTTTTCCAGACTGTTCTTTGCCGTTTTTTTGTGCTGTCCTTATCTGTGCCTCCAGTATTTGGCTTCTCTGTGAATCCCCCCTGCGAATCTAGTTTAAATAACTGAAACCTGTTCCACTGTCCATAGATCGAAGCAAGTTCTCGGAGAAAACTGCTGCGCCCTTTCCGCTTAGATGGAGGCCATCTCTCATATACATATCTTCTTTCCCCACAAAGTATCCCCACAAATCTACAAATCCAACTGCTTCTTCTTCGCACATCTGCTCTACTAGAACGTTGATTGCCATCCTCTTGCAGTTTCTATAGGCTACACCCCTTCCTCCCATCACTGGCAAAATTCCTGAGAGAATAATCTGCTCAACTCTTGTCTTCTTCAGCTTCCCTACCAACTGTCTGTATCTTTGCACTATTCTAGTTGTCCCCTCCTTGTCTG
The DNA here is from genome assembly GCA_964017155.1 of Oasisia sp. SBJ-2009. Lineage (NCBI taxonomy): Eukaryota > Metazoa > Annelida > Polychaeta > Sabellida > Siboglinidae > Oasisia > Oasisia sp. SBJ-2009. The sequence goes on along the minus strand of OZ024864.1, from coordinate 40,188,266 downwards.
CATTGTTCGTCCCTACATGTACTAATATAGATCCTCCCTGGCCATGCCCCAACACGTTCTCTACCCTTTCTGTCACATTCTCTATCCGAGAGCCCGGAAGACAAACAACAACATCTTCGCCTTTGTTTAAAGTCTTGTCTGTCTTTCTCAAAATTGAGTCGCCCATAAACACCCTTTCTGTTCTCGATGCCCCCTCAATCACTGCCTCAGAGTAGCTCCTCCGTGTTGCATCTCCCTGGTCGTTGACTTTTCTTCCTCCCGCCTTCTCTGTTGTTCCTTTTTCCCCTGCGTCTTTTCGTCCTGTCATCATCCCTGTTATTGACTTCCCTTTCGGCACATTTACTCTCACTTCCTTTCTTCCATTCATCTTTCCTCCGGTCACATGAACTTCTCTCCTCTCCTGTCCCATTGTCCCCCCCCCCTCATCTACTGTCACTTTCTCCCCTGTCACCTTCCTGCATGCCATGCTTTCTCTTGTTCTTTCTCCATTTGTTTTCCTTGCACTCACCCTCCCTCCTCTCAATCTCCTGTCCTCATCCTTCTTGTGACTGCATTGCTCATTCCGTCCTCTTCCATCCGTCTCTTTGGTTATTTTCATCTCCAGCCCCTTCACAATATCGGTTATCCTAGCTAACTCTACTGTAAGACATTCCACTTTACAACATCCTGTGCACTGGAAAGTAAAGTCTTCCTCCATTGTTTCTGCCCATGACTTTGTGCATCCGGATAGAGCAAAATCGACAAAGCTGTGACAATAGTCACATACTAAGTGCCTCCTTGCCTTCACTTGCCGCTTGCAAGGGGCCATATTATGAGCACGAACTACTGCTAGTAGTCCGGCTATGTGAAATAAGAAAAAACAGTTTCCTTGCAAAATAACACAACACACCCGTGCGAATGTTAGAACTGAAACTGATCTCACTCATGTTGTTCTTCAGCTAATCATTTACAGTAGTATCCATTTTAAAAAGTTTGCAGTTACCCGTTTGGTGGTAATATTTTTTTCATTTCTTTTGTATTAATATTGTGTACAGTATTATTGATCGATAACTACTATTGAATGTTCACCACATGTTGTATCGCTATTGCATGGCGTGTGTGTACTGTTAGAATCATTATTGTCAGTTGCGTTATATATGTTTATTTTATATTTAAAAAACTATCACGTAATATCCAAGATTTATGAGGTGACACTCCGTACGTAATGTCAAATGATATGAAGGGCAGTACGTCATAATAATGATAACTACATCATTGTTATGTAAGGTTTGACGAAGGAAAAATCTACACTTGTCAGAGTTAAATACCATGTTTACATATTGCATTTGTGTATTCAAAGTATGTTTCCTCTAATAACTAACTGCAGGAGAGACTATGTTGCTTGTCGTTGTGAAAGGTCAAACATTAATCAACGTTATTTGTAATAAACACAGTTTCAGATGCCGCCATGTATTGATGTAATTTGTATATATTTGCCATTGTTTGTATTAGAAGAAAACAATATATTAAAATACGTGTTGTATAACTTAAACAAACCACGCGATTGGGTACATATTTATATACATGGAGTCTGCAAGCAGCTACTGTTGCTAGGTAATGCGATGACGTCAATACAGTTCTAGAGATGTCCCTCGGGATACACAAGATGAACAACATCCTGTTGTTTTCAGCTTGTGCACATGCCACGGTTTTCAGTCGGTTACTAGAGGAATACGTGTGAATGTGATAATGATTTATTTGAAAGATAGAAAGAGGGGGCGAGAGGGAGGGTGAGTGAGTGCGTGAGTGAGTGAGTGTGTGAGTGTGTGAGTGAGTGAGTGAGTGAGTGAGTGAGTGAGTGAGTGTGTGAGTGTGTGAGTGAGTGAGTGAGTGAGTGAGTGTGTGAGTGTGTGAGTGAGTGAGTGAGTGAGTGAGTGAGTGAGTGTGTGAGTGAGTGAGTGTGTGAGTGTGTGAGTGAGTGAGTGAGTGAGTGAGTGAGTGAGTGCGTGAGTGAGTGAGTGTGTGAGTGAGTGAGTGAGTGAGGGAGGGAGGGAGGGAGGGAGGGAGGGAGGGAGGGAGAGAGAGAGAGAGAGAGAGAGAGAGAGAGAGAGAATGAGAGATAGATAGATAGATAGAGAGAGAGAGAGAGAGAGAGAGAGAGAGAGAGAGAGAGAGAGAGAGAGCAAGAGAGAAATGCGCGCGAGACAGAAAGAACGAGCGAACGAGAGATACATACATACATACATACATACATACATACATACATACATTACATACATACATACATACATACATACATACATACATACATACAGATACACATACATACTTACAGACATACATACATACGTACATACATACATACATACATACATGCATACATACATACATACATACATACATGCATACATACATACATACATACATACATACATACATACATACATACATACATACATACATACATACGTACATACAGATACACAGACATACATACAGACAAACAGACGACATACACACATACATACATACATACATACATACATACATACATACATACATACATACATACATACATACATACATACATACATACCTACATACATACATACATACAGATACACAGACATACATACAGACAAACAGACGACATACATACATACAGACAGACAGACAGGCAGGCAGGCAGGCAGGCAGGCAGGCAGGCAGGCAGGCAGGCAGGCAGGCAGGCAGGCAGGCAGGCAGGCAGGCAGGCAGGCAGGCAGGCAGGCAGGCAGGCAGGCAGGCAGGCAGGCAGGCAGGCAGGCAGGCAGGCAGGCAGGCAGGCAGGCAGGCAGGCACAGGCAGGCACAGGCAGGCAGGCAGGCAGGCAGGCAGGCAGGCAGGCAGGCAGGCAGGCAGGCAGGCAGGCAGGCAGGCAGGCAGGCAGGCAGGCAGGCAGGCAGGCAGGCAGGCAGGCAGGCAGGCAGGCAGGCAGGCAGGCAGGCAGGCAGGCAGGCAGGCAGGCAGACAGACAGACAGAAAGACAGACAGAACGACCCACCCGATGGCCCATTGAAAATCACAATATACCACGTGACATGGTTACCATCAAAAAATAAAGCTTTTACTTACTTACTTACCCAGACCGACACAGACAGACAAACAGATACGAATATCAACCCTTGATAATCAGTTAGTCAACTCAACTGTAAATCCGTTGATGCGTTTTTGTTGTGGAGCACAGGAACAATTTAACCGTACCTGGGTGCCAGATTTAATTAACTTTATACATGATTTAATAATAATGAATACTAAATGGATTTGTTGTGGGTGCTTGAGCTGCTGCGGCTGCGGCTGCACCACTCTGTTCTTACTCTTTTTGAAAGGCGAAATAAATAAATATATTTGTAATAAATTAAATCACAGCTACAGACTTGTATTTCTATAATATGTTTATGTTTGCCACTAAATGTTTTAAAACAGACGTGTCCATTACAAATATGCGGTGCTTCAATTCAGACCAATTTTATTGTAAACAATATACAATTTGTTTTTAAATAGTGAGGGTGCTGTCACTTTTTGTCACAAAGAAATTTCGTTTATTGTATTCGGTGTCACGTCTTCGCCGGTATATAAAGATGTAATACACATAGCTTGCTTCCCCGGCAATTGTGTACGGGCATACACCTGCCGGGAAGGCAGTCTTACATTTGTATAATGCTGCTTCCCCGGTATAACATTGTCCCCTATAAATTCCACGTCAAATTACAGCACAGTGTGCTAATATTATTGTCCTTTTACAACTCATGCCAATTATATAATCATATAATGAACACGTTATATTTAGCCACCCTTGTTGTACAGGCGTCCGTTTGCATAATATAATCACTTAGTCAACATATCACTCTCACTTTCTAATATCGGTCATGTGAAGACGCCACGTTTGGTCAACTGAGGTCTTCTTCCCTGACAGAAATGACTCGAAAGAAGAGAATGTCCAGTCGTTGCCGTCAACACGGTTACGGAGACGACGAGATGTACGATTTATTTCGTGCACGTTTATGAGAAACGCTAGTTCAGTGAATACTGAACGAACTACTATTTCAGTCCTTTCTCGACGCAGCAATAGGTAATGAGTAGGGTAGGCGCTCGTGTATTCGCTCAATGGTAACATTACAAAACAGAATAACATTTTAAAATCCATCACAAAATAGTAACGAAATTGGGTGTGGAAGGGTTGCTCTGAAACATAAACGAGGAATGTTAATTTCAAGAATTTACAATATAAATATATACAATGCTTGATGCGCTCGGAAAGTATTATTATTCAGTTACTCACCTAGAACATGCCATCTCTAAATAGACGCCTGTGTGGTACTTAATGCGGTTTTACCCTGAAAAAATAATATTAACGAAAATATACAGTTATATATCTAACAAGGAAACAGAAGTGTGTTCGGATTCAATAAAGTGTGCAAAATCATGTCTCTCTGGCAGGTTTTCGGGAACACTGATTCTACAGAAAACTGGGATATGTTTCGGGGACCCTAGGCACGTATCTGTGGCGCCTATTGGCTAATCCGCTACTAACACCAAAGTGTTAACAAGCCTTGCAACAGGAAGCACCCTGGGTAACCAGTGGCCTACCACGTCGGCGATTACTCAGTTGGCAAACGAAAGGGACAACGACGCTGCCATACAGAACCTCAGAGAAAGGCGTCAGATTGATTGAGGAAATAATACACGTATACATTTGAACAGAAAAACACAGTAAGGGTGTCTTCTATTGTGACAACAAAGAACGAATCAGCGATGCTGCAATCTCGAAAGAACTCAGTCGTCGCGGATTCGTCAAGATATGAGCGAGGGAAGCAATCCTACCGGGTGACGTTGATGGGAGCCGCGGCCGTCGGCAAGACCAGCATCGTCTCTCAGTTCCTACACGGCACATTCCCAGAGAAGTACAAACCGACCGTGGAAGGCTTCCACCAACTGGTCGTGTATCAGGACGATGACGAATCATTCCAGTTGGACATTCTCGACATGTCTGGAGCGTGTCGCAATGAGAAACTCTGTCGAATCGCAATTTCGATGTCCGATGCTTTCATCCTCGTTTACGCGGTCGATGACTGGGCGTCGTTTACTGAGGTGAGACGACTCCGTCAACAGGTGATTGAAGAGAAAGGAGACGAGGCGACGCCCATTGTCATAGTCGGCAACAAGAGCGACGTGACAGTGGAAAGGAGGGTCGTTCGGAAGTCGATGGCGAAATGCACAGCCGACGTCGACTGGAATAACGGGTACGTGGAGACGTCGGCAAAGAGGAATGTGAACATCGCCGACATCTTTAAAGAGCTGATGGTACAGGCAGGTTTGAAAATTGGCAGGTTTGAAAATTACCCTAAGCAAGATTCTAGTACGCAACGGCAGCTACAAAGAGCGCACTTGCTGTAATATTTTGTGACGTTTTAATTCATTTAGACAGTTCAACGCTGTTAAAGGTGATTTGAAATTTCGTGGGTAATTGGTATTGATTAATATCGTTCTAATGTATAAGAGTTATGATAACACGTGTTGTGCTTCGTTTATTGTATTAATCCTTAAGTTGAATGTGTATTGTAAAAGCACGTATCCGGAAACTCACAAACTGGATATCCGAATGGCCGATTGTTGGATTAGCACGAACTACTGCTAGTAGTCCGGCTATGTGAAATAAGAAAAAACAGTTTCCTTGCAAAATAACACAACACACCCGTGCGAATGTTAGAAATGAAACTGATCTCACTCATGTTGTTCTTCAGCTAATCATTTACAGTAGTATCCATTTTTAAAAGTTTGCAGTTACACGTTTGGTGGTGATATTTGTTTCATTTCTTTTGTATCAAATATTGTGTACAGTATTAGTGATCGATAACTACTATTGAATGTTCACCACACGTTGTATCGCTGTCGCATACTGTTAGAATCATTATTGTCAGTTGCGTTATATATGTTTATTTTATATTTAAAAACTATCACGTAATATCCATGATTTATGAGGTGACACTCCGTTAGTAATGTCAAATGATATGAAGGGCAGTACGTCATAATAATGATAACTACATCATTGTTATGTAAGGTTTGACGAAGGAAACATCTACACTTGTCAGAGTTTAATGTCAGGTTTACATATTGCATTTGTGCATTCAAAGTATCTTTTCTCTAATAACTAACTGCAGGAGAGACTATGTTGCTTGTCGTTGTGAAAGGTCAAACATTAATCAACATTATTTGTAATAAACACAGATACAGATGCCGCCATGTATTGATGTAATTTGTATATATTTACCATTGTATGTATTAGAAGAAAACAATATATTAAAATGCGTGTTGTATAACTTAAACAAACCACGCGATTGGGTACATATTTATAAACATGGAGTCTGCAAGCAGCTACTGTTGCTAGGTATTGCGATGACGTCAATACAGTTCTAGAGATGTCCCTCGAGATACACAAGATGAACAACATCCTGTTGTTTTCAGCGTGTGCACATGCCACGGTTTTCAGTCGGTTACTAGAGGAATACGTGTGAATTTGATAATGATTTATTTGAAAGAGAGAAAGAGGGGGCGAGAGGGTGAGTGAGTGAGTGAGTGAGTGACTGAGTGACTGAGTGACTGAGTGACTGAGTGACTGAGTGACTGAGTGACTGAGTGACTGAGTGACTGAGTGACTGAGTGACTGAGTGACTGAGTGAGTGACTGACCGAGTGACCGAGTGACCGAGTGACCGAGTGACCGAGTGACCGAGTGACCGAGTGACCGAGTGACCGAGTGACCGACTGAGTGACTGAGTGAGTGACTGAGTGAGTGACTGAGTGAGTGACTGAGTGAGTGACTGAGTGACTGACTGAGTGAC
>OZ024864.1:40151407-40173907 GCA_964017155.1 Oasisia sp. SBJ-2009 | reverse complement strand
TCACTTAAATGTCAAGGGGGCCAACAATGCGCTTAGAGTGTCTACTCTTCCGAACGCAGCCAAGCCGCGTCGTTGAATGCCCGAAATGTTGACGGCGTCGCGCGCGCGCGCGATCAAAGGCACGAGCGGCACTGCGCGTGCGCGTCCGCAGAAAGTCGTCTGCGCGAGGCCGGCTTTGGCGCCAGTCTATCGTGGAAGCGCGAGTCGTGCTGTCGGGTCGCTATTTACCGCAGCACCATTGGGATACTATCGTTACTTCGACTCTCGTGGCATGGGGTGAACTCAACGATGAAACCTCGACTGTGGCAGTGCATTTTGTTGGATATTTCTATACTCCTGTCCGCTGTTTTGTTCGTCGACTGCCGAAGATACCGCTCTGGTGAGTGTTGTGTTTATTTCTTATTTTTGTGATGCCGCCTTTCACGTACGAATAGTTGTGGGACATCACGTCACGTTTTATGACACTTGACAATAATCGCGTCCAAAAATGGGACTAAACCAGGTTAATTACATGTTTGTGGATCGCTTTGCCACATCTGTGCATCCTTCCTGCAATGTGTCGTCACTACCAGCATTCGTTATCAGACACGAACGTATTTTGCAGTGTTGAACCTTATCATCTCAACCGTCCGAAAGCAACACGTTTCTAAATGTTAGGAGCATGTTATTATACACATACGTGACATATGCATTGCACGTCTTACCCAGTGTATACGTACCCATTGTATAATGGCTTGCAGCGTATCGTTATGTTCAACGTGTTTATCTAATATACCAGACGAAAGAAAGATGCAACTCAGTCTTAACGTAACCCAGTTGCCTTACTGCACAGAATTCGAACGAATTCTGGCCCAGAAATCATCTTCCTATTTGCACGACTATTTGCAGCGTACGATAATACCTCGACGTGATTTTAAAGAACTTCGCTGCATAACTACTCCGGTGGTATTTACTTAAGCAAAACGCGATTTTGTCATTAGAATTGATTAGGCCGGGCGGACCACCTGTGCTTTGTCCCGGGGGCTTTTTCAATGGGAACGAACATAAACAGTATCATAGTGCACAATTCCGAGGAACCGCAAATGTTTATCGTTTAATGTAGTTGTGTATTATTTTGTTATAAAAAGTGTGTGTGTGTGCGCGCGCGCGTGCGTGCGTGCGTGCGTGCGGACGTGCGTACGTACGCGTACGTACGTGCGTGCGTTATACCTATATTGCTGGCATGATACATACCCTCGGGCTAATTCTATCAGATGCTGCGTCACTTCAGGTTATGACAACTATAAAGTAATCTGTCAACACACATTTGACGTTCAAGATAACGATATGGACTGCGCAGAACATATACAGTGACAGGTTCCCATTACAAGTACTGACAACATTTCTTTTTGTGTAAGCTGAGCAAACCTCTACAAGATAGTAGATAATAATATTAGCTGTCACATTCTTGACAAAGCGAAGAAGTCTTCATTGTTGTATCTCTCAGTGGTCGACTATGAACTATCGTGATATGGACATTCCCGATTATTATCAACGCTTGTGTTCAAGTAGCGAGCGGTACACTGTCCCCAAATCGGTCGCCCTGTTATGTCTGACTCGGACATTCCTGAGGAATGTTAGACGACTTGAAAGCGTCAATGTCAGTCAGATTGTCTTCCTCGGCGTGTTCGGTGTCGTCCACGAGGTGTTGTCTGGTAACAACAGTCTCGGCTCCTGACGCGTGATTTAAGACTTTCTTTGCACCCAACAGGAGGCGGTGTGTGGAAAACCGAAAAGGGTGCGTCAGTAAAACTGTCGTGCTTAGTCATTATGTCACCGACCGACCGACCGACCGACCGACCGACCGACCGACCGACCGACCGACCGACCGACCGACCGACCGACCGACCGACCGACCGACCGACCGACCGACCGACCGACCGACCGACCGACCGACCGACCGACCGACCGACCGACCGACCGACCGACCGACCGACAGACAGACAGACAGACAGACAGACAGACAGACAGACAGACAGACAGACAGACAGACAGACAGACAGTCGTCGTTCGTTCGTTCGTTCGTTCGTTCGTTCGTTCGTTCGTTCGTTCGTTCGTTCGTTCGTTCGTTCGTTCGTTCGTTCGTTCGTTCGTTCGTTCGTTCGTTCGTTCGTTCGTTCGTTCGTTCGTTCGTTCGTTCGTTCGTTCGTTCGTTCGTTCGTTCGTTCGTTCGTTCGTTCGTTCTTTCACTCACCCCATTCACTGAACCATGTCTCTACTAGTAACGGGTAGCGTTACCGTTATGACTATATCGTTCTCCTGTCTGGTAGCAGACATCCGTTATATATTATACGGAACATTGAATAATACATATTGTCCGTGTCAAACATCGCATTAAACAATGACAATTTTCTCCAGTTACACAATAAAATGCCAGTAATAAGATTGGTGATCCATATACAGTTGATGAGACACATTAAAATTATAATAATACTACCCGGCACTCAAATTTTTAAAATTAATAAATTCAGTATAAAATAAGTACAATAACTAAGTATAATAAATAAATAAATAAATAAGCATGTAATAACATTAATTGTATGTAATAAAATTGGTAAATAAATAAGATTAAATAAATCAATACAATAAGTACCGGTACATAGAACAAAAAAATACTCATAACATTACACAATTCTTCCTACGTGAAATCGTGAATTATGTTGTAGACAGTACATTAAAATTTAGTATTCAGAATTAAAATGGCAGAGGGTATCAACGATTTCTTAAAAAGATTCTTTATATCTAATGGAACCTTTAGACGCCTCCCTGGTGATATATTAAAGAAATGGCCCAAATGGCAACGGCTTCCCACTAACAAACCGAAACTAGCTAATAATGATTGTGATTAATGAGACTGGCTTCACACGTCCAAAGTACACACTTGACTTATGATTTCGAGACAAGAAAAACTGTAGCTGAAGGCCTGTAAATATATGTGTTCCTATTTCACAAGGTTAAATTGTGCGTTCGCGATGTTGGTTGGATTCAACAAGGGACATTAACCTGCGATTCACAAAATTAGTGAAAGCAGATAGTAGGTAAACGAATATTGTCGTATCGGTCTAAAAGGATATCAAAAAAGTTAAAAAAGAATGTCTGAAAGTCAATTAAACATTCTTAGATAATTGCTGTACATCAGTCAGCAGCGGCCTTTGGCCAACTTCTCTTGCAGAACAAATGCCCAACCAATGTAAAGAAACGCGCTGACGTCGCCTTATACTGCTCACAATTGGCCTACGGCAAACCGCGCTGAAAGTGGCTGCGTTAAAAACGAAATGGCGAATTAGTTTTCATGCGGTTTTTCGGCTGTGCCACTAATGAAGCCCGCTGTCTGCAACAGGGAAACCCTGCTACGATAATAGCATCCATCTGTTCGACGTAAACCGACTCAGGTAGCACTTTGACCTCGTTCGCTCAAAAAACCTTACGCCCAATGGTAACGACACACTCGGCGCAAAGTTCGGGAACAGCAGGGCTCGAACTAAATAATTACGTTCCGCGATTGTGCCTACGCATCCGTCTGTGCAATGCGCAATACGTTTCAGTTGAAACTCGGGTTGTATGTCTCAGGTAATTATCCTAAAACGCAATTGGCACAGCAGTCTACTACAGTGTATTGTGCTGATAAACATGTCACTTTTTTAGAAATACTTATTTCTGCCTTGAATGTATGTATAAATCGGTTGGTTATTCATTAATAATTTATCCTGTAGAATGTATAAGATAGCAAAGATAAAAGTAACTGCAGTTTGTTGTATATTTGTTTATCATCTTGCTTTTCGACAGCACCAACATATTTATCAATGCACGGTTTTACGTTGCGTTTTTAAATGTCTCTCACAGATAAAGTAATTGGTATTTCAAAAGGCCGATTACAACGTTGTGACATTTATGGAACTGTGTTTGTCTAGCATGCTTATTAAACTAAAATAATTCTAACGAAAATCATGCATGCCCAAAATATATGAATTTTGAATACAATATACTTTATCGTTTGCGGCAATGACAGCTTATACATGTTTAGGGAATTGAAGCATTGTAAATTTACAAAAGTTTGTATAGCAAAGAAAAAATAATAGAATAAAATGTAATTTGTTTGGATGCGTCGCAGGTGAGTAATTGCATGGTCACCTCAAAGCGGTGTTGACATTGCTATCATGAATCAGGGTATCAGTTACGGCGAGCCATATGGGCCCGAGGTGGGGCGTCACACGATAAAGATCTACAATCTTGACATGCTGTTGACTTTGATGTCGAAGCAGTACCGATTGCAATGCTGGCGTCCAGCGAACGTTTGTTCTTGCCGTAGAACAGCCTGGCTTCTTGCACCAAACATGTAGACGAGTTGAAGCAGTGTCTTGCGTCACACCGAACGAAAGACGAGACATGGGTGTCCAGTAAGGTCTCGCGTGTTGTTGTCAGTCACTCATATCTATCGGGTGGTCTCGTGTCTCACCCGTACGCAATGACGGAATTTCGGGTATGTTGATTCGAAGCTTTGTCGTTTTTTCTAGCCACCTTTACAAATTGCGATGGCCTTTTACGTGTTGAAATGTTAGATGTTACACGTATACGATGGAGAACAGTTCGGGTTCCCCAGTGGCATTCACCTTTAAGGTAAACCGACTCCGCAATCGTCTCGGTCGAGTGATCACATCGCGTGTAACTCCCCATAACCGCGACATCGATCACCGTCGGGTCGTGTTGACGGGTCTGTCTGTCTCTGTCACCCCCCGGATGTTTGCAGATATACCCGATAACTACGTGTTGTCGAGCGTCGGGGTATCTCGACGATCGTTAATAAGTTACACCGACCAACCACTAGCAGCGACGATATCAGGTGCGGCTTTCTGATGGAACGTAGAGCCGAGGTCACAGTATACCCAGAAGGCATGCGACTCTCCGTGTGACACCAGTCTGTGTGTGCTACCCGCGCTGATCAAGACGGCGATACGGTCGACACGGCTGGATGAACGTTATGGTGTGCGACAACACAGTCCACACCGTCCACACAGTCCACGCAGTATACACAGTCCACACAGTCCACACCGTCCACACCGTCCACACAGTCCACGCAGTATACACAGTCCACGCAGTATACACAGTCCACACAGTCCACGCAGTCCACACAGTCCACACCGCCCACAGTGTTTACACAGTCCACGCAGTCCACGCAGTTGACACATTTCACACTGTCCACACAGTCCACACAGTCCACATAGTCCACACAATCCACACCGTCCACATAGTCCACAGTGTTTACACAGTCCCCACAGTCCACGCAGTCCACACCGTTCACACAATCCACACAGTCCACACAGTCCACACAGTCCACACAGTCTACACAGTCCACACAGTCCACACAGTCCACACAGTCCACACAGTCCACACAGTCCACACAGTCCACACAGTCCACACAGTCCACACAGTCCACACAGTCCACACAGTCCACACAGTCCACACAGTCCATGGTGCGACCACTATATCTGCTCAGCAAAAACATTCAATAGCAACAGATGGTTTATGATTTCAGGTTGCCTTTTAGGGTTATATAATTTAAACATAACCTAGCTTTTGTACTATTTAGTATTACAGGCGGAATTGTTGACGGTTTCTTCTTCTGCTTCGTGAATACAGGGCGCCAACGTTCCATGGTTTTGACCACCGGAACGTAGGCATTTTTCATTGTAATGAACACCGTCGTGACAACATCGCTGTCTAGTGGTGTCAACTTTGCTATTATCGCAAGTTGGCACTTTGGCATCGATTACTTCGAACCCTAGACCGTAGTTTCGTCTGTCGGCATATTCCGACTACTTAAATACGTAAAAAAAAAGTACCTAACCTATTTATGTGACCGCTGGTCACGTTTAACAAGTTGTCGGTCACTGCCGGTAGATACTGGTTAGAAATCAGCCTAAAGTACAGTGGTCGCTCGTGTACATTTCTTGGCAATGCATGTTTTGTTTCTATGTTGGCACAGTGTTCTAGAAGAAGCCACGCCAAGCATGTAGCCTCCGTCAGAGGAATGATCATTATTCATTGTGCCATGTGACATAAATAAAACAGTTTCTTTTCCCTTGCACGAAACTGTCCTGATAACGAGGTCGGAAAGCCGGTAACCTAGTTTAGCATTCCGGGACAAAACGGGCAAGCGCTAAAAGCAAATATTTATTATGCGCGGTGATTTAATTAGACCTGCGAACAGTAACAAACTGTGACGTACGCTGTAAGAGCGATTCGTTAGAGGCGTTGAAGCATTACTGAAGTGAAAGCAGCCGGCAGTCTGATGCAGACCTTCACAACAAACACAAATATCAGGAATATGGTCATATAAATACAACACCAAGAAAAATACCGTAACACACAAATCAACATGATTGGCGACAGTGCGCGTCACTTCGAAGGTTTATCCCGCGTCCAACGCCACGAACCCAACCTACAAGACCGATACGCCACAACAACGTATATCTTACCATGAACGCATAACGTTTAGAACGTTGCCACCATAATTACGTCGCCATAGAAGTCACCGTCACAACCACGCGACGGAGGTCAAAATCACAAAGACGTCATGTAGAATTACTGACCACGAAAGTAGTCGTTATTAAAACAATTCAATCAAAAGTTTTCATTTTTCATATCCAAAAACAAGATCTTTCTTTTTACCTGTAGATGCTTTCATTAGTACTGAAGAAGTCGGCGTGTAATGTCAGACGAAAGCCTCTACATGTAAAATGAAAGATCTTGTTTTTGGACATGAAAAATTAAAACTTTTGATTGAATGCATAATATTATGTTTATAGCAATAGTACGACATGTATTATATGGTTGCCCTGACGAAGTCGCAGACATGGTTCGAATTCAACCAACATGTCTTGATTATAGTATTAATCCGATCTTATTGTTACCGTTTTTACACTACCTTGTGTTATAAGTATTTATCGAAAATGTCAACAGAAATTATATACCTTCTGGAAGAGTGAAAATATAGTTGGTTACAAAGGTATACATGCAAACAATATTAACTCTATCGCCAATGAACAATCAATTCATTTAGAGAACATATCGCGTTCTTGGACTTATCATGCGGTACATGTCAAGGCATATTCAGCACACATCTGCACCCAACGATCTGGTTTGACGTTGTCTGGAACTAACCCCCGACTGATTTGATTTGGCTATTAGAACACATATTTAGGTCACATACATCTCTTCCTGTGTAACTTATCAAGTCATTGATTCAAGTGGTGGCGTGTGAGTTTCTTCAAACGGTGAGCATAGAATGTATCGATCGCGAATCTAATATTCCTAATTGGATGCCACGATAATGGTAGTTCTGTGTAGTGCTGCGGGACGTATACCAAGGAAACACTAGCCTGGCGATACAGTGGAGTCTTCAATTTAATCACAGTGTCACATCAGTGAGATTGAGTTTCTGGAATCGCGACATTCCTGCATTAATGGTCGGTGCGTTGTAGAAATGAGAAGAATAAATGTGTGTGTGTGTGTGTGTGTGTGTGTGTGTGTGTGTGTGTGTGTGTGTGTGTGTGTGTGTGTGTGTGCGCGCGCGCACGTGTGTGTGAGTGTGTGTGCATGTGTGCATGTGTGCATGTTGCATGTGTGCGCGTGTGTATGTTTGTGTGTATGTGTGCACGAGCGTGCGTGCGTGCGTGTGGGAGGGTGTTTATGTGTGAGTGCATGTGTAAGTACGCTTATGCGTGTATGTGAATGTATGTATCAGCGTTACATTGGCATTAGTTAGTTTGTAGAGGTATACGTGCGTATAGCAGACACATACGTGCGTATATATAAACCAGTGTGAGTGAGCTTTCGAGAACGTTGCCAAACGACTCGTGGCCGTGTCACGCGGCGGCGATTAGCGACGTCTATTCGCGTCCGACCGATATCGCATTGAAGCAGGCCTTGGGTCAACAACGCTCTTTCCCTGAGTAAACACGACATTCATACAACACTCGAGATCTGCTTATCTACAATGAAGTCAGCACTCCAAACGGTCGACATTCACCGTCGGTTAATTGGACCGAGAGTAATGCCGCCGAGTTAATGATCTTATGCTTAAGAGCTACGTCTGTTGTACCTGCCTATAAATGCCTGAACTATGAAGCCGCCAGAATAGACAGTACATTTGAAGTACGTCAAACGACAATAGATCCTTGACTTCATAAGCGCCGGGTCGTCGTTAATATAGATTATGCAAGACAACCTGTATGTGGATCGGGTCAGGACGATCCTGTTTCGAGACAACGCTGTCACAACGTTGTCACAACGTTACCTTTTGGAATAGCATTTTACCAGCGAAAAGTATGAGACAATTAACATGAATGTGTACATACACCGAGAAGAGCGGATTTCACTATTTAGAAACCATGCCAGGTACTCACAAGCGAAATGATTCGTTGTTCACTGGTCATGCATGGTTAATGACGTATATACATTGTTAAATATACATACACACATTTTAAATCGTGTTATATTGTGTCCACGTGTTTTTCAATTTAGAAGTATTTTGGTTTTATCTAGCGCAATGCCAATGCGGAGCACCAAAACAGTCATGTTTAATGTTGAACTTGTCGACTGCTGTAAGTTTTAGTCGACCTGTATTATATGAAATAATTAATACTTTGTTAGCCTATCTGACGTTATCTCTGAAAGTTATTTTTTTTGTATTTTCGTCATCCTGCTACATTGACTGACCACGCATCCTTTAACGTATTTCTTTCCTCCTTTTTACAACGCACGTTTTTTTGCTACAGCTGCAGATGTCTGAAACGTTATATAATAATTTGCGCAATGGTTCCCTGTAAAAAGCAGTAGCAGGCCGCAGAAGTTCGAAAGCAAGAAAACAGTACCGACAATTTACCTCGTTACCCCGAATTACCGGGTATTACTTTCTCAAAGCGTTAGTCCTTTCGACCGTGCAGCATAGAAATGAAGAGACGTGCTAGAGATATAGGCACGCGGGGTGTCTGTATACTGGCGCCGGCGACTCGGCGTAATTCGCTTGTCGGCTTAGCTGTCAGTAACGCAATCTCCCGCATCATGTCCACGCCACGTCCTTTCCCAGGAGTATTCGCATGCACTCACAGTTTCGCGACTTAGAGAGACGTCGGAGAGACCCTACACCGACGACTGTCGTCTTCTTTGATGTTTTATCCAAACTGTCCCGAGATGTTGTATTCGCGTCGTTTTATGGAATATCGCATGTAAGTGTCGTTGACGTCGATAATTTACACGGGAAAGCAGATACAATGTACACATATCTTTGTCATTGTTTACGCATTAATATGGTTATTATAATACGTTACTCATGTAACACCGTCAGCCGTAACAATAATAATGATATGACAACTTATAAAGTGCCATTTTCAGCCTAAACTGCTCAAGTTCGTGAAAGAAGTTCGATAACTTAAACCTCTCAAATACCATATTTTATTACACCGTTTAAGTTTTATTTATTTTATTATATAAAACACAAATGTCCGCTATATATCCCTACAAATGGTACATATAAAATTGCAGATATACGACATCAACGTATTCAACATGCGCATTATATTGTCAGATACTCATTGGCGTACAGCTGAGCAAATTTTTGCAAAGAGGAATCAAGCCCATTCGTTATAGTCACTCGCTTGACGGTGCGCCGTGCTAACCATAGCCAATACACTGCCGACAGGAACTAGTCTGTGTGAATATGTAATGTGAGGACGTATTCGCTGTAAGAGTTTCGTGTTGACAACGTCCCACGGCATAACCCCCTTCCGCTTGCGCAAACATTTGCGCGTTGTCGCCGCCAGCCGAGAGACGAGGCCCGGAACGCTAAATAAAGTAACATCGTCGACACGTGTTAATGTTGCGCCATGGCCCGCCTAAACGAGCATATTTGCGAACATGTGCGTGTGTGTGCACTGCCGATGTATCTTGTTTCGAATTTATGGTTCTCAAACACTGCCCCGGTGTCACACGCCGAGAGTAAATCAGCGGCTGTCTGCAGCCACACATTGAAGAGCGGCGGAGTTGTGAGGTATCAATTACTGACAAAACACAACACAAGACGAACGGCTTTGTCGACGCAAAGGTTGCACTTACGAAAAAGGAACCAGATCACAATCCGCATAGGGCAGTCAGTCTAAGTTGTGAGATGAACGTATCAGCGATACTAACTTCACATACGTTACTGTTATGGCGATATTGGCATATATGTGACTGTAGGTGCGATGTGTCTGTGTTTCCGACGTACCATAGATCGTAGGGCAAGGTTCGATTACCGTATGGAGATACTTGTCAGAAATGGACTGCGTCAGTTCCCTAAAGTTTGAAGCGTCGCAAGGAGAGGTCATGTCTGGGCATCGTCACGGCTGGCTCTTGTTCACACAATGGTTCCACATCGCAAAGAGCAAATGTGTCTGTCATGAATAGAGTAGTTATAGAATACGTGACCTCGCATCACAGACGTCGTTTTATTAAACTAACAGTCGTTTTTTTTAGGTTCGGTTAAAAAAACCTTGTGTTTGTAGGACTGACGATGTGGTTTGATAAACTATCTCTTATGTAAATAAATTTACTGATAACTGACTTAAGTACACAAACAATTCCTTTGATGCAGGGTACATTCAGGTGAACGCGTGAATTATCAAAACGTTAGACCGTGATTTTTAGTAACTTCAGTGCAAAGTCAATAGCAGTGTAATTGCATCATTGGCGTTGTTAAAAGCAGCTTTAATACATTTCCACATGTCAAGAATTGGCAGGTAATGCAATATGATTGACATCATGCTAGATAAACACAAATGTAATCTACCAGAAGAACATTAGGTCGTTTGTTGCTTTTACATATGTCGAGGGCAGTGCTTATTACAATAGTGAATACTTCCACGTGTCCAGGAAGGCGACATGGACGTATAATAGAGAGACGACATCGAATGGGAGTACTGGCAAATGAATAAAGCTTAGGACAAATTAAACTGGACATTCTACTTCATCAGTAAAATTATAAAGTGTTTATGAATATTCATGATCGGTTGAAGGGTTTGACATATGGATAGATATTCGCGTGTTCCAGTTCCATTCGAAAATAACTAGCTGTATGGTATGGTAATAGTGATGGCAGTGATCTTGTTGTTGCTGCTGCCTGGGGTTCTTCTGCTGTTGTTGCTGTTGGTGGTGATGGTAATGGTGATGGTGACGGTGACGGTGATGATGCTGATGATGCTGATGATGCTGATGAAGAAAACGGGGAAGTGGTAATGATCGTGATGGTGATCGTAGTGTTGACTACGTTTAGCAATGGTGATGCAGCTATAATGCAGTAATTCAGTGAAATCCTCACAGACTCACGTTAACGACCAGTCATCTACAACAACGGACCCATATGTTAGTTCCTCGTGGGGCGATTCAAGGCTATAAGACACGCATGCGAACGATTGTTACTGGTCTTTCCTTAGTTTCAGCTGATACGTTTAGGGACGAAAACTGAATGAGTGTTACCTTCTCAACAACCTTTACATTGCGCACTGACTCTTCTGCTATATCTACCCAAATAAGATGTTCTTATTTGCGGATCCTATCGATACTGTTGACTTTGTCGTCGGTATAGGGCGGTGTTGTATGGTGTACTTGAATATAATGTCAAATGTATTAAACTAAAGGCGTTGCCAACTGTAACCAACAAAATATACACTCATTGATATGAGCACATGATGAAGCACACGTGTGCACTTTTCAATCGAGGGGAATTTTCTGTATATTTCGACTAAAAGTAGCTACACTCCATGCTGAGCTGTGGACATCTCTTCTTTCGTAAGTAAATGTAGAGTATATATATATATATATATATATATATATATATATATATATATATATATATATATATATATATATATATATATATATATATATATATATATATATATATATATATATATATATATATATGGTGTCATAGTGGATCGTCTCTATACACTGAACCGCCTTGACTGCTCCAGCATATGTCAATCTATTCATTAATTTATTCATTCACCGCAGCTGTCACTCTGCGCTACTCTCCGTCTTCCTCTATTTCGTTCACCGTCAACCTCCCCAACCATTCGTTTCCTTTGTACGCCGCCGTGTCTGAGAATGTGTTATATATGCCAGAGTTGTCCTTGTGGATGCTGGGAGACAGCTGCGTGTCTCTCGTAAGAATTCTACCAGCCACATGATACATGCACAGCCTAATAACAATACATACCACTCCTCGAACATGTCCTGGCCGAGTTGTCTTACTTTCGTAAGTGTCCGAATTTCGGACATTCAAGTGTTTGTAACAAGTCGAATTCCTAGATGGGTCTATGCATGAATAGTATATATTATTTAGTATGTGTCAGTGTCAGTTTAAAACAATCGTGAGTTAGCTGAGGCAGTCTTTTCATAGTTTTTTTCTGTATGTTCTTTGTTGAATTGTGCAACTCGTTAAAAAGCGACCATTTCAGTGTGTTTCTACAAGTCTTGCTAGGAAGTCAGGGGTAATATTATTATTTGCGAAGCAACTATACATTCATTGTCATACGTTGTCCATCTTTCCGACTGTGCTACTGGTTGTAAGAACCGTACTGCAACCAAACAAACAATCCGACCAAATACCTATTATCCTATCTGCCTTTGCTATGACCGATGTTTTCCGTTTGCATAGTTTGTTTTACAATTTGAACATTTCGATGGACATATTGCATAAAAAGGACGCCTTGGCAAAAATGCTCTGAAGAAGGCTGACAATAGTTCCATCAAACCACGTAAGATCATACTATTGTTACCACAATATGTACAGGCTAGTCAGTTAATAGAACCCTGCCGAGTGACGGAAACAACTAGAACTAAAACAGTTGGGGAACCGCAATTTATAAGCAGTATAAATAGAACTTCAGCAAAGCTATTTTTATTGATACTATTCAAGTAGTAAGAACGTCACTACCACAGACGCGGTTGTTTGAATGTGTTGTACGATCACAACAAAGTCTAAGGACGGGAAATGCCTTAATCACAATTACAATTAAGGCTATTCAGATGATCCGTGTTGGTTTGCCTTTTGAAACAGCTGATGAGAAATGCAAATCCCACGATAAAAATGTGCACTGTCATCACGAAGTAATAATATCAATGAGTGTAGTAGTTGTTGGCAATAGCCCTAATTTCAAACACCCAAAATTGTAATCAAGTATACCACGCGGCATCTTTCTACGTCAAACACCCATCGCTTCAACCCGTCCCGACACGAGCCGCCAGGTAGTTAGCAGCACCGTGAGCTTTCGCGGGCGAGGAAAGCTGATCGGTGTGGCCGAGAGATAACTGGCAGACAGACAGTATGGGTTGTCAGCTCGGCGTGCAGCGGGGCCTGCAAGGAAGGCAAGGAACAGCCGCCTGTCAGACACGACAGAAGAGAGCTAATTAAAACAGATCTTTAATTATTCATCTTCTCGTCGGTGGCTTGCGATGCGCTTGGCATCTTGGGTGTCCGCGCGGAGACGACGTGTTGATCAGTTGAACTACTTTCCGGCGTCCGGCGCGTGTCTTCGCGAAATCAGGACTTTCGTCGGGCACCATAGCGCTGTTGAGTGGATGCGTGTGTGTGTAGGGGGATGGGCGGGACTGGTGTAGTTGTATATACAAATGTAGGTATGCGTGGCTCGTACCGTACTGTGGTCAGTGATTGGTGTATCGATGTAATGATTATACATTATCAAATCAATGTACATGTATGTGTGTCTGTGTGTCTAACTGCCTCTCACTCCCTCTCTTTTCCTCTCTTTTCCTCTCTTCTCTCTCTCTCTCTTTCTCTCTTTTTCTCTTTCTCTCTCTCTCTCTCTCCCCTCCCTCCCTCCCCATCTCTCTCACTCTTCTCTCTCTCTCTCTGTGTTCCCTATCACTCTAAATTTCGTCCCCATATCTCTCACTGATTCTCTTTCATCTCTCCTGCCTCCTCTCTTCTCCTCTCTCCTCACTGCTCTCTACTCTCTCTTCTCTCTCCTTTCTCCAATCACAAATATACATAGGTTCTGTTTTCTACTAATGTTCTCCCTCTGTCCCACTGTCAGTCACCAAATAGATGTGTAAAACACAAATAAAGTCGTAGGCAATTGCATGAGTAGAGACATGCGCCGTGTGTGGCCTTGAGTGCCGCGCGTGGTCCATCAGCGAAGACGGAACCCCGCCGCAAGACGACTGCCCCAAGGCCGAAGACAATGGATGACCATAGCAGAGGTGCTAAAGTCACACTGACTGTCGTTAAACAAGAACCAGAATGAGGCATGGCGGTGTTGTTGCATGTAGGAACACTGGAATGTGTGGGAAACTGTCCAGGAAGGAAGAAAACAATACGACTGATGGCACTCGAAAATGCGAAGACCATCAACTCAGGGATAAGACTACACCGACCATTACATTGGAACCGAATAGAGAATGTGTGTGTGTGTGTGTGTGTGTGTGCGTGCGTGCGCGCATGCGTGCGTGCGTGCGCGCATGCGTGCGTGAGTGTATGTGCGTGAGTGCATATGAGTGTATATATAGCACGCATGTATAGATGAACCCGAGCGTGTGCTTCATTTATATACGTGCTTGTACTCCCAACCCAAACACGATAACGTTAACACGATAAGATAACATCGACGAACCCGAAAAAAACATCAGCAAGACGAAAACAACAAGCAAAACTCAATTACACCCCATCGTCACCCGGCTCCCTGCCGCTGACGCTGACATCGTCAACACGTTGTGAAGACACACGCAGGCGTTAATGTGGCGAGACGACAAATCGCACATATAACAGTCATCAAGACAGTCGAGCGCAAATAAAGCCCGCAGCGCACCAGACGGTTCTCGAACAACCTTTCATTACGAACGGTCTCCCGCCTACGGGCGTATGTCTTGTCTTCCTTTCGGCGACGGCTGAAAGAAGCACCTCGCAGCTATCGAGTGACGACGCTGTAAGTACGACTATTGGTGTCGTAAACAATGCCCCAACGAGCGGCATGCCCTCTCCGGTGCCACGCACAATGCTGGTTGGCTCAAACGCGGTCTGTTTGTGTGACAGTTGGCAGGACGAATGTCGTAATACTAGGAACTACTGTCATTTTCTTTCGCTGCCGTTTGCCTTCGCTTACAGCGATTTGCATACGCCGCTGCCCTGCGTAATTTTCGAAACCGTAGTCGACTTCGTTGAATTTCGTCTTCTCTGGCAGTTGTGCACATACGC
This sequence comes from Oasisia sp. SBJ-2009, assembly GCA_964017155.1. NCBI lineage: Eukaryota > Metazoa > Annelida > Polychaeta > Sabellida > Siboglinidae > Oasisia > Oasisia sp. SBJ-2009. Next base: position 40,158,618 of record OZ024864.1, on the reverse strand, counting down.
GTGTTGCACAATTCTTTATCATCGTCAAGGAGGGTTGACAACGTTGACGTTCACTCAAATGTGCCGTCGTTGTGTGCATAATTCGGGGAAACAGACGAGACATCTTTCTATATTTAGTTATGCTAATCGTTTATTAAAATATATCATCACGGCACATGATCCAATCAAATTCGTAAACCTGTCTGTCAAATTAGGGTTCATTAGATACCGTTGGAATGATTTAAATTAGTGAATGTTTTTGTCCATGTAAATAGTGCAATTATGTTTTAATAAAATGACTCGCCACTAACCAGTGACGTAGTGTGGATATAGACAATGGGCCGTGATCCTCTTTTGACCAGTCAATCAGTTTTTCCTTAACTCCTGACAATATCGGGTTATTGATGCTAATGTTCTGTACAATTCGACGCCGGTGTTCTTGTAAGCTCAACATGGTGTGCTACTTCTAATGTGCACCTAAGTACTGAAGGCAGCACCAAATTGGCGAGGCGCCACTTTGCGGCGTCGATTTAAAATTATTCATGCGTGTCGATTTGTCGGAATCGTCCGTTTGCTATATGACTGGCCAGCAACCATAATAGCGCCAGATCGCCAAAATAAACCCGCACCGTAACATTGGGGCGCACAACGAACTTTAACCTCGGTGGATGTAATCGCAGGGCAAATCAATTGACACTAATGTGTATACGAGGTCTAGAAAGTCCACGGTTGATTGTGTGTGTTATCTTGTAAAGAGCCTTGTGTATAGCAAACTCCCTTTCTGTAAATTAGCGCAAGCCTAGGAGTCGCCGCGTTGCACTGTTGTCGTAGCTGTCATCGTAATTGTTTCCCATCGGAGGTTTTTTTTTTATAAGAAAGTGGCACAATGAACCTAAGTTAATTGTACCTGCAGTTATAATGTTCATTTGTCCGTTAAAAGTGCTGTTGTATTTCATGAAATATAAAATTCTAAATACATAGATACTACATTCATACATGTTGTAGGCTGCATATGTGATTGTATGCGTCTACTCTATAGTGACATTAGTGCACCTACAGTTATATAGTATGTAACAGCACTGCATTGTAACAAATATACACATACAGCGATTAAATATCACGCGTGTCAACCTCACCTTGCTGAACAACTATTACATGTAGGTATTTATGGTATATCAACACAGATGTGCATATAACTTTGCAGAAGACCACATATAATACTATTTGCCTCACTATTTAGTTTTAGCTTCGCACGTTCGATTCTACGAAACCTGATGGTGCAACCGAGCTGCCGTCTGGCGTCACTGGTCGGCAATATTTACCTTGCCAATTGTTTTGCACAAAGACGGCAGACAATCCGTCCAATTAGAGTAGACCGTCACACGGGCCACTTAACGGGCAGTGTAGCCATTAAATATTTATCTGTCCATTTATCGGTTGGGTCACGGCCCTCTACTCTCATCACAGACAAGACAGTCAGAAGAGGGAACAGCTGCGCCTATTCATTTTGGCTACTTTGATGACAACCATTGCCCCTCGTTACCGCTATACAAGTTGTTCTCTTTACACGCGACGAAGTGGCTCACATTGTACCATCACTCATTTCGAAACAGCGGCCAAAATGAAGTCCATCTAATGACTTCGGAATCTTAGCGGCTCTCACGAAATATGTGTTAGTGCTATCTATTCTCTAAACCAGTTTTACGCAGAAAACTAAATGTCAGTAATGAAACGGTGCCTTTGAAGTTAAGCAACTTCCGCTGAACTCGTGAAGAAACTAATTAACCGTTGTCCCAGAGCTTGTATTCTGAGAAGTATTCTTTCGTGTAAGTAGTATACCGTTTAATCAGTCATTCTCCTTTTGTCTTTCACAAAGTACATTTCGCTTCAGTAGATGAACATGAAACAATGCGGTTAATAATTTACGGTGAAAACAAGACACATATCATGTAATATAAACAACTGGATTTATAATACACCATACATTATATATCTCACTTGGATAGTTCAAGATGCACTGCGAACTTGTGCACATTGGGTTGCGTGCCAACATTGCTGCAGGAATCACTCGCATGGAATACAAAGATACAAACACAATAAATCAAACGGAACGTTGTCAACCTTCTGCATATCTGTACTGGAAGTTATCGCTGCACTTCAAGGTGTGACATGCCCATCTACAAGACGCATCCACTTCATGTATACTGCAGAAGTACTCACGACAGCCTACACCGAAGTCGTCTAGGCACTGACAATGACATGCATTTATTAGCGACTATCATCATGTATATTATATATCCGAATTTCTCTGTTGATTGGTTTATAGGTGGGGCCACATCCGGGTCAGTTGTGCTTAAATCGAGTTGACATGTTGCGTGTATTGTACCCCAAAACCACATTGCTATAGATGACGTTAATATCAAATGCATCAGAGTAAAATATCACAGCTTATTGGTGTACATGCATTTGAAAACTTGAAGACGTGAATAGTCACAACTGCGTGTGAAAATGGATATCGTATTTCGTAAATTGGTTAAAAAAAATGCGCACGTGTGTGTATGCGTGCATACGTAGTACGTATGTACAATGTATATACGTGTTTCTATGGCCGTCCACGCTTGCAAACATGTCGAAGGCATATTGATAGGATACCACCCAAGAAAAGTATGGTTTTACTTGATGATAACATTCCCTCACGACACAATCATGCATACAATCAAAAACAATTCACCGACAATGCATAACCCTGTCTAATATTACAATACCATTTTTATCAATTTAATTTCGACTGATTGATTACATAAAGAAACGCTTTTGACAGTTAGAAACCATGATTTACAATGCCAAATCATTATTTACCCACATAGGTCGATGAGGTGAATCGATTATACGCGTGTACAGTCGTGTATGCAAATTGGAATATGTTTTGGTCGGATGCTTGCGATATCCCCCGACGATAAGCGTGCAGAGAATGCGTATTTTGCTTTATCCCGTAAGCAGTGCGTAATCACCTTTGTGCGTGTTGTCACGAAACCGCTGGGCTAATACGTTTCTGCGCGATCGATGAAACGTTTCACCAACACTTCAATGTTGTTGGGTTGGCATTTGTACAGTATTGCCATTCTAAAGCTGAACAAACAATTCCGCGATGACACGTTTAATGACAACGTCATGCAATACCGTATTTAACCCGCCATCATCTAGATTATTATTGATAAAGAAAATGATATAATAGAATATGACATTAGCGTTGAAAGGTTTTATCTGGGAGTAACAAAATAAGGGGAACAATGCTTCACTTTTCTGCTGAAAATCTGGTAAAATGTAACATAAAAACACGTCTTGCCAGATAAATAGTATTCCAATTTTTTTTTATTATACTATGTTCAGACAGTAGGGTAACATGTCTGTGAAGATGTCACTGCTGATAATTATTGAGCTGGCGGTAACCTAAGAACACTGCATGCAGAATTAGTTTTCTATGTATGTGCTTAACGAGGTGTAATGTGTTTTCTAGCAAATGACAAAAGGAATCGAACAGTGCATTGTGAGGAGATAATGAGAGCGAACACCGTTGACACGGGACAATGCGAGTTAGTCATCTAACACAGCCCAAGAACAACGCCCCACCATCCAGACAGTCCCACATATGAGATAGGATCGCTGGTGATAGCGGCCTATTGTGTGTCAAGGATAATGACATTCTAAACATTTACAATCTCGCTGCAGGCTAATTCATGAGCTTCTTATATAGTTGTGAAAACGACAATATCTATTATTTGATGGTGTGTGTGTGTGTGTGTGTGTGTGTGTGTGTGTGTGTGTGTGTGTGTGTGTTTGTGTGTTTGTGTGTTTGTGCGTGCGTGCGTGCGTGCGTGTGTGCGCGTGTGTGCGTACGTGCTTACTTGTGTGTATGTATGTGACAACCATATGCAAACACCCTAATCACCTAGTCGTAAAAACACAACGGCATCATCACTACATTTAATTACGTCGAATCTGCTATGATCAAGATGCCCACATTTGACTCCAAAGCTTGCTGCATGTGTATGTGGAGCGAATAGTATAGGCATAACAAATACAAACCCAGTTCTCACCATATTCTAAATAGGTACTTAGTCTACTTATACGGTACCGCGACATGTACACTCACTAAAGTATAAGTCGGTTGTCTAGGTAGTATTAGTAACTGGCCACATTGCATATCGGACGAGATCGAAGTTCATTCGGTATGGCAGCGAAAGACTCAACATTGATAATGTATACAAATACAACAGGGCGTGCAAGTGGGTCACGATACATGGCGTGACTCCGCGCGATTGGAGCATATTGGGGTCTAAGCGAGACAATTGGGGACTGGTCACAAGAATAATACACAATAAAATATTTTACGGGATTTGCGTTTTTACATTGCTGTACGTTGTGGTTTCGATAAGCACTTATATCTGACAAGTTATCTAAATGCGCATAATCATAACACATGTGTACGTTTGCCCCCAAACAGGTTGTATTACGCGAAAAATGGCACTTTTCATTATTAGTCAAGATCGCCAAACGCAAGTACTTGCCGCTGTTACCATGGCAACCACCATTATAATCGATTAAAATTCATGATTTCCGTGATCATTGTCACCGGCAAAGTGTTCCACTGCTTCTGCTTGTAATAATCCTTCGGACAGCATAACTGAAATAGTTAGACTGGAACAGTTCGATTATTACAACCAATAACAAAACGAAGTCCTATACGTTAATATGGAGAATATGGACCTCCTGTCCCCAACTTCCCCCAGCCTCGTTTTCGCGCGCGAGACTTGCACGCCATATAGTAGCGGGTCATTGGGATTTGTCTATCAGCGAATAAATTGCAATGCTGTCTGAACAATCCTTTACACCCCATTAAGTAAAAAAATACAGTTACCTTTTACATGTTATGTAATGTACTTACACGCCCTATGCACACTGACGGTGGGTGGCGTGTCTGTGCAAACACGCGGTTTCGTCGTTTTATGTGACGTTTTTACGTATGACGTATGTCAGGTGGTGTGGACAACGTCACAATATTGGTAGCAAGCGTGTGTTACGTGTTCAGGATGTAATAGAAATTAGGCATGATTCCCATTTATGTTTATGTCACGGACGTCTGGTTTTGCATTTAAAACGGTGAACGCACGAAACCCTGATCTTAGAATTTAAATAGCACAAACGACACAAATACAAAATATCAACGTCTTGGTGATCAACAATTATATATTATACAGCCACGTGTCTACCTACGAAATATTATATTATGTTTCACCATGCATCGTGCATTAATGAAGTGACTGCAGTTCTTTAGGGCAATATCCTCTGAAAATCCGAGATCACTGGCAAAACATTATTTCTGTGCAGACATATTCTTTCCGTTTTTCGACGTGGAGTATCGTCTGTTTGTTTGTAAAGTGTATGTAGACCACGTGGTCCAGCATTGCTTTTTATACTCTAAACATCGGAACAGCTGTACTGATTTATTACACAGAAACAACAAGCCATTGTTCCAAGCGATCTTATTATTATTCAAACTTGTCTAGGCCACGAGACAGCACCGAAGAAACGTTCGTTTTTTTGGTGTGCAGTCAAGCCACTGCGCCAGAAACAAGAGCTCATTTGGAAAACAACTAGACGGGTCTGGTGCCACCGACAACGGTATCTTCACGGCACACACGTGAGTGGGATACAACATAGGCACCAGTATTCAATGCCTTCTCTATTCGCCGATTAAGTATAGCTCGATTGCTGGTAGGATGTGAGGCCATTTCTTGACAACGTAAAAAGAGCTATAGTTTCTCGGGTTGAAGCATTTGTGTTGGCTGAACCAGCTTCAACGCATTATAAACCGTTAATACTAACAATAAGATAATATTTATTACGCTTAAATCCTGGAAACCACGCTCACGTGCGCATCAAGATAACAATTAAAATGGTTGGTCAATCACAGAATCGATCAATTGTATTTAGGTTATCAACAGAAGGTTTAGATTGATAAGGCTGGAAGCTATGGTGTAAAACGTTATCGATAACTTCCATTCGGCGTCATACAGCGAGGAGCTGTACAGGGACACCAGCAGAGGTAAGACCACAATAAGGTGCTCATCCGCCATTCCCTGACAAAAGAGTACCCTATAAAAGCAGCATTATGCAGGTTGTCTGAATTTCTGTGAGCACATATGTAGTGTGGAGTGATTATAAATGACGTTTTTATGCAGCGTGGCATCTGAGCTGTCAAATTATGACAGCTGTCATTCGGTGCATTTCTGCGTATTAATACAGTGGTCATTTTGCTTGGTGATGTAACAAGGGGCAATCGGTGGGTGGTTCAAGCAGAAATAGAGTGATGTACAGTTTGAATGAAGTTTGTGGGAGCCTGAGGTATGAGAAGTTCACGAATTATGGACATGACTTGTATCTATGGAGGGTAAATATGCTGTGAAATTGTCAATAACAGAGCACCGCGAGATTAGCAGGAAATGAAGGAAACGTTATAATGGTCGCCTATGGAAAATGCAAATGTGGTCTGAGTCCAGCAAACGACCTCGTCGATGCGTTGAAATCGTACAGAACGGGCGCGTTGGTGGGTTGAGACTCGAGACGGGGCGCTGCGCAGTTTGGTTTATTTACGCCGCTTGTAAACTGTGGTCTGGACGGGACGGCCCGTGGCGCTGGGACACCCATTAGAGGCGGCGGGTTCCCTGAGAGGAGGAGACAACGCGTCTGTGGTTTGTCTTGAGGTTGACGGTCAGGGGGTGCATGACAGCGGCAGATGCGACGGAATTCGTCGGGCAAGAGGATGGTACCCGTAGGGTGGAGGGAGTGTGTGTCGGGAGTGGTGGTGGTGGTGGTTGTGGTTGTAATATACATATACATACATATATTGTATCCATACATACATACATACATACATACATACATGCATGCATGCATACATACATACATACATACATACATACATACATACATACATACATACATACATACATACATACATACATACATACATACATACATACATACATACATACATACATACATACATACATACATACATACATACATACATACATACATACATACATACATACATACATACATACATACATACATACATACATACATACATACATACATACATACATACATACATACATACATACATACATACATACATACATACATACATACATACATACATACATACA
>OZ024864.1:40133907-40148907 GCA_964017155.1 Oasisia sp. SBJ-2009 | reverse complement strand
TGGTGGACGACGGTCACCCCGCCGGCCATGTAGGCTGACCACTTGCCGTACGTGCCCATGGTGATGATACTGTGGTTGCACCGACTGAGGATGGCGAAGTCGACACTTGGCGTGTGCGCAATGGAGAACACGGTCGGTCTTTCTGTCACGAAATTGCCCATCGCCCACACCGGGTCATCGGAACACACAACGTACATCGTCTTGTTCTTGAAGAGTCTGTTGAAGAAGGAGACAGCGTGGCGGAGATAGTCTCTACCGGCCACGTTGTGTCCAGCGTTAACCCGGATACGTAACATATCCGTGCGGCGGATGTGAACTGCGATAACGGCGACATCTGACGTCGAAATGTTGAACCCGGCAATCGAGCGCCTCAAGAAATCGTCGGCCTCTCGCAGGATGGATTCGCGGAACCGGAAGTGGTTTTGGACGAGATCTGGCATCACGTATTTGTAGTATTTTAAATTGTTGAAGTAGCCTACCAGTTCCAGGTCAACGCGTGGGTTCAAGTGTTCCGTGTACTGGTCATACCTGCCTTTGAGAAAGTATTGGACCCAGCGATGGCCCGGTTCGTTACCACGAAGCACGGTCGCGTTCAGCCGGAACAGCTTCAACAATGGGTTGTCTGCATAGATCACATGACGCATACCATTCCTGCGAGCGATAGCGTAAAGTCCGGCGTAAATGTTCATCCAGTTTCCAATCCGGCCTATGAAATACGCAGACAACCGTCCAGCTGCCGGCTTCGGTTCCAGATTCGTTGCCGTACTCGCCCCGTGGCGAAGGACGATGGTGTCTACCCAACCCACAGACTTCGACTGAACGGTCGCCGCGCTGTTCCGTCTACGCTGGGCATCGGGTAGAGGCAAACTGTGCTTTTCCTCCTGTGTGGTTTTGAGGCTGACGCCTGCCTTAGTGTCCATAGTTCTCAATCCAGTCCAGTTCTGTGAGAACAACGTGCCGTCTGTGAACCAGTATAACACACAACACGTTGCCATCAATACCATCAGCAGTGCGAGAAACCGACTTGTTGCCACAGGAAACGGCATTTTCTATCTGCGCTGTGGTTAACGACAATTTGGAGTTGTCCACCGTTGTCCATAGCGAAGTAACCCGATGACCATTACAACGAGTCGCAGGAAGATAAAGTACGAGTTATGCGACTGTAAGGACGCCATCGTGTGCCTCCCGTGAAACTGGATACAATGTTTCCATGGATACCGTAAAGTATATTCACCTCATAGCTTATTTCGCACTTCATACGATTGCTGTGATTAGACCACCTTTCCACGTCGACTGGTCAAGAAACCATTAACACAATTACGCACACGCACGCACGCACGCGCGCGCGCGCACATTCCTGCACACGACCGCACACACAGGGTCGGTACTTTCAAATGCACTGAAAGATGGGTAGACACCAATTCACACCAATATTCAAACTCTATTCGCAAGTGTTAATCAACATTCAAGCGTAAACGGCGGTCAGTTTCAATTAACACAACAAGGATTTGTTTCCCGCCGATCATGTGATAGTATGGAGGAAATTTCCCGGAGGGATTCCGATGATTCAAAACTGAGACTGACTATGTGACACCGAACACAAGGTATAGAGTAATTGTGTGTCAGTTGTCGTTCGGCGTGATTTGTCACGGATTCAGCGTAGCACGATATCCAAGCCATTGTAAACACGCGTTACCTGTAGCGCCTGAACATCGCTTTGTCCGCATATCCTACCGTAATCAATGGTGGTGAATGGTGATTCTAACGGTCGCTTCGCCTAACGTGGTAATACGTATCAATGTGTGGAGCTCAGTGTTTATATATATATATATATATATATATATATATATATATATATATTCATGTGTATATATATATATATATTCATGTATATATATATATATATATATATATATATATATATATATATATATATATATATATATATATATATATATATATATATATAGTATAGTTCACTCGGCTGTACGCATGCGTATCTGGCTATAAAACGTCTCACTGTAAACCATAGCATGATTACAACTTTCCCACGTAAGTCGACTTTTTTGTTCAATTGAACAAGTCTGTCCTCAGTGTGCGTCAGTGAAATGTAAAGAGCTTTTAGTCCTAAGGACATCATACTGCGATGTCTTAACTGTTACGTGCACAAGACAAAGATACGGTTTTTGAAATGCTGATTACACATGTAAACACGATTATGAAATATCCACGATTATGAAATACCCATGAACTTTATCATTACCACATAATGAACCAACACGGATTTAACATCAGAAAGTATTATTAATATTATTGTTATTATTATTATTCACAGAAAACTATCCAACGATATATGTTGATTTTTATTTTGCACAAGCTGTGCCAGCGTGAATCCGCTTTGTTATTTGCCATATGGCGTTCACGCAACGGATGACGTTTAAAACTTGCTAAAATAACGTCAGGCTGTAGCGTCAGACGCCATGGCATTATGTCTGCCTCTGTCTGTGTCGCATCTGTCCCCGCAACGCTACCTCTACAACCCACGGGGTGGTCTGCATTAGTCCGCCCTTCTGACACAATCAACAGCCTCCCAGGGCATGATCTCCAGGGCACTGCGACGTTTTTTGGCCGTTGACAAAAACGCCTGATTAGCTTGCGTAATAAAGCAGGCGTAAGCTCGTGACAGCCGCGTCACTCCTCGCATTGTGTGACGTTGTTTGTTCTGTCGTAATCTGAATGAAGATTTATTAGATGACAATAAATAATTATCCATAACACAACATCTCTCTATGGGTGTATTAGATCATTTTCAGATCGGCTAGTAATGTACATGTATTTTAACAGACAGTTTAATTTGATTTAACCTTTTATTTATTTTTATTTTATAACAATGTTTATGTAAAGTATGTTTGAATGTATATGTTTTAAATTTATTACGTAGGTTTCCAATGATGATTTTAATTTTAACAATGTATGCTAACATTGTACATTAATATGATATTGTATGGAATTGTTGATTTAGTATGAAGTACATGTACAATCCAACTGTAAAGTTCCCACATATTAAATTATGTATATTTATGTTATCTTATCTTTACCGCGATGAAGATATGTTCTTAGCAGCTGCATTATAATCTACATATACAACGTCCCAAGGGCATTCTAAGCTAAACAGGCCATATGCTAATAACATTATCGTATGACATCGCTGTCCCAGCCTTCATTATTATCGACCTTACCCAACAAGTGGCCTGTCTGACGATAACACCCCATGAAAGCTCGTCAGGATGACTCTGCCAATTGCCGCATCATCGAGTTTTGCTGCAATTGTATTGCCCGTAATTCTATTGTGGCACATTCCGCAGATGAACCGATACACTATTGCGGGGAAACAGTCTTGTCTAAGCCAGTCGCCAGCGTCATCGATTGGCCATCGATTGCCTCGACATCGGCCTTCGCCGAGTGGGTCTTAATCAGATTTATAGCGGTACTTCTAATCGCGGTAAGCTAGTTTATTGTTTCAAACGGTACATCAATGACTTTGTCCCTGAAAATGGTACGCTGCGTGAATGACGCATTAATTTTTTTTATCTAGTTTGATCTAATTGATAAGGTAGATAAGCATCGTCTGCGAAACGTGTCTATGTTGTTCTATGCTATCTAAATATTACAAGAAACGTGAGTTGTTAATTGGTTCCGTCTACATGCCGCCGTAGCGAGATGGAAAGTTCCGTCATCAACGTTAATCGATCCGGTAGATTTCTTATGGAGAATATGACGATGTTCGTTTGGATGGCATATTTTGTTCACTGACATATGAAATGATGATTTCGCACGTTTGGATGAACTTTACCTGATCACGGCTGATGCAGTGGCCTAGTAAAACACATACCCGCGGATAGCACTGTGACCATCAAATATATATATATATATATATATATATATATATATATATATATATATATATATATTATGTTCTCATTAACAAGTCAGCTGTGCTCAGACCACTTATATAGATAGGAACACAATTGTCCAAGAAATTGAAAACAGGTAAAATTACTTACGTTTCCCCTTTTGATGGTTGTAGTTATATCTTCGTGCATAACGATGACACCAACGACGGACGACGTGTCAATAACACCATTAAAACATATGATAATAATGTTATCATTAGCTTTGTTATTTTAAGTGTTATTATTATTATTTACAAACAGTACACCATTATTAGTTGTGACAATGAAACCAACAACAAAAACACATCTCGTACGTTGTCAACAACGAATTATATTCAACTTCATACATATGTAGTTCACCTATAGTTGTGTGAACATTAACGAAATGTTTGTGTAAGTGTAAGTGGCTGCTTAACACGTCTGTCAACGCTCAGCCAGGTCAGGTTACACACGAGCCACATGGACAGCAGTAAATCCCTGATCCCACTTGCAACCCACTTACGTCCCTGTATCGTGCGGATGAAAAACCCGTAAACCAACCGACAGGCACCTGCAATGAGATCATCGTTTCCCTTCTAGGAAATCATTTTCTAGGAAATATTACTGGGCCCAATCCTTCTGAGTAAGCCGAGCCCCGTATGTCGATGAATTAATGTTGTATACATATGCACGTTTCTCAGAACCAGGACACGACCTTTGAAAACACGGATGGTATAAAAGTATAGCTATCAGGGATTGTCAGTAGCTTCGTTTGTGTCCGCATGGGTTTGGTGAAGTAACAGTAATTTAACACTGTATTGGATGTACCACTGTCTCGTGAGTCAGTTGTAGCTTGTCTAATTGACTGTTTGTAAGCTGAAACCACACACGGTGACTCAATTGAATTGCAACACTGAATATCTTCCTTAAAGGAACAAGCAACCACAAATAAAAAAGGTTCGTGGGAACAAAGTAATATCATTCGGGGCATAGGAACCACACGAAGTCATGCATATTTCTGAAACAGTCATGTCTGCATGCGCATCAGTCACGCTACACATACGTATACTACAGTGTTTTCGGGTCTTCGTCGTGTTAGTAACATCCTGTGACCACCTATGCGCTGTAGGAAAGACGTTTAGCACGTTCTGTCTGTCACACGTTCTGATCGCGGTTCATGACACGGGACACGTGGCGGCAGTAGCCTCGTGTGACGGCCCCTGAAGAAGATGTCGCTCGTTGAGTGGTTATATCGACGTTACTAACACGATCAGTGCGAGTTAGTTATATAGTTATGATCTGCGAGTCACGTATTCACGCTTTCGTTTCGTAAAGTGCTGTCAGTTACACTTTAGTGATCTATAACAATTAACAATGCGTCAATTAACAATGCGTCAATCGGATAGCTTCCAAACCTGTTTACGATGTGCGTGCGTGTGTGTGTGCGTGCGTGCGTGCGTGGGTGTGTGTGGGTATGTGCGTTCGTGCGTTCGTGCGTGCGTGCGTGCGTGCGTGCGTGCGTGCGTGCGTGCGTGTGTATGCCACCCGGTGTTGTTCAGCTTATATAATGTTGTCGTGATAACCCTCAGTGTGAGTTAGGGGAGAGTGACGGGTGTATTAATGAAAGTGTGGGTCCGTGCACTCGAACTAGCGCGCGAACCTATGAGCGTGACTGCATGTTTTTGAGCGAAAAGCGAGGACATTGAATGCATACATGATTGAGTGGTTTGGTGACAAAGTATATAACTTAATCAGTAAATGAACACAATAATTCTTCCTCATCCTTGAGTCAAGTGGTAGCTTAAATCAAACAGTCAGCTTAAATAGGAAAAGCATTTTCAAAATTAACGTCAACACGTATACAGGATTCCCATATTGCCTGGTCAACCGCCATTCCTAAGCTCATCTATTGTTAACGGGAAGGTTCCCTTCCCACGAGAGTCAATTGGCCGTCTCCCAAAGGCGCGCTGAGGAGAATACGTAACGCCGGTTGGAAAGGCTGCCTGTCTGATAAGGCCGACTGTGGGGACTACTTAGTGCTCGCTATTGACAACGTCGTCAGGCCGGGGAGTCGCTCCAGTCACGTTACGTCGTCTTGTCACGGCTACACAGGGCTGCCTGGATTAAGCCACACGCACGCACGCACGCACGCACGCAAGCACGCACGCTCGCACGCACGCACACACACAGGCACGTATGTACGCACACAAGCACGCACGCATACACGTACGCATACACGTACGCAAGCACGCACGCTCAAATGCATGTATACCTTTGTGCGTGCTTGCGTGTTTGCATGCGTACACACGTGCGTGTGTGCGTGCGTGTGTATATGTATATGTATATGTATATGTATATGTATATGTATATGTATATGTATATGTATATGTATATGTATATGTATATGTATATGTATATATATATATATATATATATATATATATATATATATATATATATGTGTGTGTGTGTGTGTGCGTGCGTGCGTGCGTGCGTGCGTGTGTGTGTGTTTATGTGCGCACACTCCCACATAGTGAGTAACCATACACACGTCACTGTCTCCCCCACAACTTACAACTCGTATGCAACGCGAACTCACACCGTATTACTTTGCATATCGACAATACGAGGCGGGTTTACCTGCCACGGGTGTACGAATGGACCACTAATGAGACAGGGCGACAAAGAAACAACCTGGGCGTCTGCCAACCACCCTTCACTCTAGCCTTTTGTCAGCCCATTGCCGAACACAACTCGAGAATCTTTTGACGACATCGTTGGTGTAGACATAAAAACGTGACAACCGGAAGTGCCTTTGGACGAATCCCCTGCGGTAGGCACACTGCAGGAGGCGAGGCCAGAGTCTCTTGGTGGTCAGGCAGTAAAACTTGACGTACGACTCCTTAGTTGTGTCGCTCTGGCAGCTTTACGGCTTATACATGCTACGTTCCTGGTAGCAGCCATAAAACCAACACAACGATTTGCGTTCAGGTGCTGAAAGGAACAGATCGCCAACTTAGCATAACGTTCAACATTGCATTCGAAGTTTCAGAGATAAATCTGTGTATGTTTAACATCCTCGTTATTTAAAGTTTCACGGTAGTGTCAATGTGGGTTTTGCCATAGCTCTCATAGTGCTGATAGTGTGTTAATAGAGCTTTCTGTGAAATGTTTTTATTCCACATTTGTGTGTGTGCATCACTCTGCAAATAACCTATCGTTTAACTTTAATAGTTAATCGCGTTATGCCGCAAAGGCGACAAATAATTGTATTTTTATGCACATCAAAGCGGGGTGGATTATTGGTATGCTATATGCACATACCGTTTTAACTATGACAATTGCATATCATGTATAATAAAATATTATAATATAAAATATATCAGGACCCATATGACACGTATATCCATGATGATGTCATTGCGTATATTAATTACCTCCCTATTATGACGTATCGGCATGCGTGCAGTCAGTTGTAAATGACTAATTTATAAAACAAATTATCTATGAATGAGATTTGGTGATGGTACATCGAAACAACATGTTGCATATCTACGAAATATACAACAAAGACTTTCTAGTAGAAGAACATTAATTTGTGGAATCCGGGTCGACCTAGTACCATTACGTAACAAACGAACAATCTGGTGGAACGTCAAATCCCAGGCATACGGCGTGCGGTGAATTATTCACATATCTATTACATGTATTGTGACGCACTGTCATATTTCTGCCTTGTTTCTGGGCGAGGCTTCGTAGGCCTACTGGGCATGCGATGTTTTTTAGCGGCACATAAATGATAATAGGTCTACACCGACTGACTGCACGTCGGTTCACACAAGTTCACAGACGGAAGCTCGTCAGAGGAAATATGCGTCCTGTCTTGCCTTTTTTCGCTCCTAAAATACAACCTGTCACAATCATGATTTGACATCCGGACGTCATGTTTTTGTCCTCCCTAATTATTTCTCCGTGGGCGTCGGGGTGAGTATCTAGCTTGGACGTCTCTGTCGGTTGCGCTGCATAATCACATGTAATCAATAAAACCGTACACGAATTAAGTCATATTTAGTGAATTTATTTCCCACTGGGATCGCATGATGATGCCATTTCCGCCTGAGGTCAGACGGCACGTGCATGGTGCTTATTGAAGGAGGGGAGCTGATACTTATTCGGAGGTACAGCTTTCGATGCGTGGACAGGAGTAATGCTTCGACTGTTTCAATAAGATAAAGAGCTCTTAAGGAAAATTCATCCTTAAACAAAGTCAGTTTTAAATAAAATACTTTGTTTTATAAAAACGAACACACCCATTGCCGTGTTACCGACGACACTATTTCTATGACACATATCTGACTATGTGGCGTAGTGTATACTGAGCACTCGTTGCTTCAGTTCCCAGGGCTGTGTTATTGTGTTCCTGGTTAAGGTTATCGTGGCGGATGTGCGCAAATGAAACTATTCGTTCACTAATTACATCGTGGTTAAATATTTACATGGCAATATTCGATGTAATCTTTGGATTAACCTGTCTACAAGGGAAGCCATTTTGGACAGTCACGATGACAGTATGTCGGGCGTACCGTGGTGGTTATAAGTTATAGTTTATACATATGTTAAGTTCGTGCTAATCATGCTATACGTAGGTCAGGCAGTTTCTGGTTGAAGATAGATGTTGTTATACTTCAATCGATGGATAGGTTGCGACGACCCAGTGTGGTGAGAACGTCTCGGGGTCACAGTGACTCTTACGTTTTTCACATCTAAGGATGATCAGCCGGCGAACACGTGAAAGCAATGCCTGACAATCAATTAGGTGCAGTCGTTGATATGGGTTTAGAGATCGCTTGTGACAACTAATATTCTGATCTGCACACCTTGGTATTGGGAGCTGGCCATGATTAGTAACATACACGCGCGCGCACAAACTTGCACCTTCCTACACATGCACGTACGACATTACGCGCGTACGTACGCAAGCACACATGCCCATAAATATTACATACACACTCACTCACTCAGTCACTCACTCACTCACTCACTCAGTCACTCACTCACTCACTCACTCACTCACCCCTTTCTCTTATTCACGCACGCAGGCACGCGCGCGCGCACACGCACGAACGCACACACACACACACACACACACACACACACACACACACACACACACTACATCATGTTAATGATCATAGATATGCGAGTATGCACCGCAAGATTGTCAAAATATGTATCTGTTATAATGTTCATACTGTCAAATGAAACACAAACACGAAAAACGTATCCCCACAGTGGTTGTCCTCAGCATAATGACAACGAAAGGGAAATAGTTTGCATTGTTCTCTATACAACAAGAACACATGCTAGGGTATTAGTGTTTCAGCCGCTCTCACGCAAGAAAAGTGGGAAAGATTGAATTTCGCGTACTAATTGCTTCCATACAATGAATGCATTGTGGCTAAAAGCTTATAACATAGGCCAGCTTGTGACTGTTTAACTAAAACTGTCTCTCTTAGCCACATGTGTGTACCTGCAGATTTGCGTGAACAGCCCGTAATGCGCTTATCTTGTTTTTACGAAAACAATAGTGCGCTGTATAAATGCTTTACAACCAGCGAGAATGGAGCGTGAAGACAAGACGCAACCGTTGCACAATGAATCAAAAGCTAGACTAACTATTTCAGGCAAATTCTGAACGGAATATGGTCGCGTTGTTGAGCAATCCTATAATGATTGCGGAAGTACGGCGTTAGAACATTGCTGTGTTTTAACCGGTCACGTGTGTAGCTTTATCGCCAGACTTGATCGTGCATGATGAATGAAAGCGTTCCGGTAGAAATCATGGTGTGAATCCGGAACACGACAGGTTAACACAGGTTAAACACAGAACAAGTGTTCGTTTGTACTTGAACATCTTAAGTGTGTTTGTACGGCGACGAAGAAAAAAACACATCCTGTTGCATTGCTACTTCAGGTTGCTAATATTAACAATGCAACGCCACTTTAACATATAAAAACCGCTCAAGAGAAGTGGGTGAAGAGGTCCGTGGTTTACACACACGAGAGAACACCGAGAAGAGGCATACAACATGCAGGAAGTGGTAGCAGGAGATGCATGATGAGATGACGACACAAAAGTGGAAATGTGGTGAAGTGTGCGTTGGAGTGTTTGATTAGTTTCAAAGGTGTTGTCGGAGCAGAATGAAGCGTTCACGTAACGAGGCCCAGGAACAAGTGGTTATTATGAAACACTAACACACACCGCAGTTGTTTGCGACAATCTTCAGTACCATTGTTTATTTATGTCATGCAGAGACTTCCAGTGCTACGTGTGCATACCTCCCTCCATGCCTCACTGCCTCATGGCTCTCTGTCTCCCTGCCTTTCTCCCTGACAAACAAGGAGGGTCAGGAACAAGTGACGTGTCATATTGCGTCCGTCAAGACTCTGTCTACCGTGTGTGTGTGTGTGTGTGTGTGTGTGTGTGTGTGTGTGCGTGCGTGCGTGCGTGCGTGCGTGCGTGCGTGTGTGTGTGTGTGTGTGTGTGTTTGTGTGTGTGTGTGTTTGTGTTTGTGTTTGTGTTTGTGTTTGTGTGTGTGTGTCCGTGCTTGTGCGTGCTTGTGCGTGCCTGTGCGTGCTTGTGCGTGCTTGTGCGTGCTTGTGCGTCTGCGTGTCTGCGTGTCTGCGTGTCTGCGTGTCTGCGTGTCTGCGTGTCTGCGTGTCTGCGTGTCTGCGTGTCTGCGTGTCTGCGTGTCTGCGTGTCTGCGTGTCTGCGTGTCTGCGTGTCTGCGTGTCTGCGTGTCTGCGTGTCTGCGTGTCTGCGTGTCTGCGTGTCTGCGTGTCTGCGTGTCTGCGTGTCTGCGTGTCTGCGTGTCTGCGTGTCTGCGTGTCTGCGTGTCTGCGTGTCTGCGTGTCTGCGTGTCTGCGTGTCTGCGTGTCTGCGTGTCTGCGTGTCTGCGTGTCTGCGTGTCTGCGTGTCTGCGTGTCTGCGTGTCTGCGTGTCTGCGTGTCTGCGTGTCTGCGTGTCTGCGTGTCTGCGTGTCTGCGTGTCTGCGTGTCTGCGTGTCTGCGTGTCTGCGTGTCTGCGTGTCTGCGTGTCTGCGTGTCTGCGTGTCTGCGTGTCTGCGTGTCTGCGTGTCTGCGTGTCTGCGTGTCTGCGTGTCTGCGTGTCTGCGTGTCTGCGTGTCTGCGTGTCTGCGTGTCTGCGTGTCTGCGTGTCTGCGTGTCTGCGTGTCTGCGTGTCTGCGTGTCTGCGTGTCTGCGTGTCTGCGTGTCTGCGTGTCTGCGTGTCTGCGTGTCTGCGTGTCTGCGTGTCTGCGTGTCTGCGTGTCTGCGTGTCTGCGTGTCTGCGTGTCTGCGTGTCTGCGTGTCTGCGTGTCTGCGTGTCTGCGTGTCTGCGTGTCTGCGTGTCTGCGTGTCTGCGTGTCTGCGTGTCTGCGTGTCTGCGTGTCTGCGTGTCTGCGTGTCTGCGTGTCTGCGTGTCTGCGTGTCTGCGTGTCTGCGTGTCTGCGTGTCTGCGTGTCTGCGTGTCTGCGTGTCTGCGTGTCTGCGTGTCTGCGTGTCTGCGTGTCTGCGTGTCTGCGTGTCTGCGTGTCTGCGTGTCTGCGTGTCTGCGTGTCTGCGTGTCTGCGTGTCTGCGTGTCTGCGTGTCTGCGTGTCTGCGTGTCTGCGTGTCTGCGTGTCTGCGTGTCTGCGTGTCTGCGTGTCTGCGTGTCTGCGTGTCTGCGTGTCTGCGTGTCTGCGTGTCTGCGTGTCTGCGTGTCTGCGTGTCTGCGTGTCTGCGTGTCTGCGTGTCTGCGTGTCTGCGTGTCTGCGTGTCTGCGTGTCTGCGTGTCTGCGTGTCTGCGTGTCTGCGTGTCTGCGTGTCTGCGTGTCTGCGTGTCTGCGTGTCTGCGTGTCTGCGTGTCTGCGTGTCTGCGTGTCTGCGTGTCTGCGTGTCTGCGTGTCTGCGTGTCTGCGTGTCTGCGTGTCTGCGTGTCTGCGTGTCTGCGTGTCTGCGTGTCTGCGTGTCTGCGTGTCTGCGTCTGCGTCTGCGTCTGCGTCTGCGTCTGCGTCTGCGTCTGCGTCTGCGTCTGCGTCTGCGTCTGCGTCTGCGTCTGCGTCTGCGTCTGCGTCTGCGTCTGCGTCTGCGTCTGCGTCTGCGTCTGCGTCTGCGTCTGCGTCTGCGTCTGCGTCTGCGTGCGTGAACTACGCTCGCACCTATACCGAAATGTCCACACAGTACTTCATGGGTTCCATCCCCATCGGCTTCACTCCTCACATCACTTGCCCGACGTGAGGTTCATCACCCGCTAATTCGAGCGACGTGCCAGTCTCTAGCACCTGCAGATAGCGTCGTGCACTGCGTGTGCTCCTGCCTAAATCATGACGTCATTGGCCGTGGTGGTTGACATTTCACAGCGCCGCCGTGTCCACTGTCCACCGTGTGTCGCCTGGATGGAGTCGACGGCGTCTGCAGCTAGGTGCTAATTGACCACGCTGACCACGCAAACATTGACACAGGGGGGCAGTGACTGGGTTAGGGCGTCGTCCGTCAACCCTCTATCCATCAGTGTCGCCCGTCACGAGGTGCTAAGTGGTCAACTCGGCGGGCGCTGACCGATGTTTATGGGTCTGTTGTCCAGGCATGTGTCGCCGTTTTAAAGCGAACTTGCTCGTAGTCATCTTATCTCGCCACTGATGGCAGATGTTAATAGGAAGTTGGCTGATGAATCGTTCGTTCGTTCGTTCGTTCGTTCGTTCGTTCGTTCGTTCGTTCGTTCGTTCGTTCGTTCGTTCGTTCGTTCGTTCGTTCGTTCGTTCGTTCGTTCGTTCGTTCGTTCGTTCGTTCGTTCGTTCGTTCGTTCGTTCGTTCGTTCGTTCGTTCGTTCGTTCGTTCGTTCGTTCGTTCGTTCGTTCGTTCGTTCGTTCGTTCGTTCGTTCGTTCGTTCGTTCGTTCGTTCGTTCGTTCGTTCGTTCGTTCGTTCGTTCGTTCGTTCGTTCGTTCGTTCGTTCGTTCGTTCGTTCGTTCGTTCGTTCGTTCGTTCGGTCGGTCGGGCGGGCGGGCGGGCGGGCGTGCGTGCGTGCGTGCGTGCGTGCGTGCGTGCGTGCGTGCGTGCGTGCGATTGTTTCCCTATCTGCCACCCTATGAATTACGGTTATAGCTCACATGTTCTAAATTCGCGCCCAAAAAAAATGTAGCATATTTTGTAGTAAAACAAACAGTTGATGCATTATGAAAACCATCCATATGAAAATTACTTCTTAAAGCGGCAGGTAAAGACTCTGGATATTAAACTGTAGGCCTACCACCGTCTGCGGTGATTTAACGGGACACCGACCACGTTGTCAATCAATGGACTCCCTACGCAAACACACGAGCAATAGACGAGCATTTGTCGCCGCTGTCACGCGCTACAGACAAACGGGACACGTCGCAACTGTCGAGAGGCGATCATCCTTGATTCTTCGTCAACGGCACACTGAATCACAGCGCAAAATTCATGTATGCGTCCGTAACGAAGTCCGCCCCGTGACGGTAA
The DNA here is from genome assembly GCA_964017155.1 of Oasisia sp. SBJ-2009. Lineage (NCBI taxonomy): Eukaryota > Metazoa > Annelida > Polychaeta > Sabellida > Siboglinidae > Oasisia > Oasisia sp. SBJ-2009. The sequence goes on along the minus strand of OZ024864.1, from coordinate 40,135,454 downwards.
GGGGAGAGTCCCATGACTGTAAGGGGAGTGCGGGTAATTGTTCCTCTACACTCGATGCACCGGTCGGGTTCAACTCACGGTCGACGTGGGGGTGACTGCTTCACTGCACCCACAGCGGCCTCTACAGGGGCCATTTTATAGTTTTGTTAGATTATAAGGAAACTGTACCAGAACTTGAAATATGTTGACCGTCGTATGCAACAGCAACCCATAATAATAAAGTTTATTTCGCTGTGACAGCCATTGCAGCGAAAAGCACAATAAGGGCATTACAACTAGTAAAACAATTATTAAGTAAAGTATATTATTACAGCTATGTGTGATGTTTGTTAAAATTATAAAACAATAAAATATATTCGGATACTAAAACTATATTATTGGACTATAATCTGAGTTATATAGATCATAATAATTCGAATTATATAAAATTATGACTAAGTAAGATGACAGATAAAAATTAAAACATTTTGTAAAGTAGAATATTAAAAGTATAATCTATTTATGTCATGATTCGACGTACTAGTTCCACTCAGTATTAATTTCTCTGAGGCGCCAGTGGATATTTTGACCAGCCTCGAATGGGTTTGCATTCGAATATTAATTTTAGGGTCCCTCAAAGAGAACACGCCATGTGGATCCGTGCCTATTGTTGTATAATTTTATGTGTTACGTGCAAGTTAAAACAACGTTGCTCACTTCCACCCTGTTCTATCGCTGTGTTCCTCCCGCCCACACGTGTGGAGTCTTTGAACGTCATACGTAATACGTCTTCTCTCTCCGTGTGAGCAACTTTGAAATTGTAGCCCTGTCAGTTTTGTCGAATTGTCCAATTTGTTCGCGATGGTTATCGCTGCAGACGGTGTCAGTCGCGTGAAGAATGTAATGGCTCTCCTCTGCGGTTCAACTGTTTTGAATATCGTCGTTGAAAAACGTGTGAGAGTAACCGCGTAACACACATAGCGTGCAGTGACGTGACGTAACGCCAGCGGCCACCAAAGAGTAGTTTACATTATTATTGTCTGTGATTAGCCTGAAAAGTGACTCTTCCGACACCGTATCTGATAGGCTGGCAGGCCTTTGTGGTCAAATTATAAAATTAGCCGTTCGTGAAAGGGCCAGCCCCGGGGGTGGCCAAAGGCGCTGTTTACATTTATATCACATCAATTACCGGTTATAATGCTCCGATAACAATTCTGTAGAGGGCCGATGCGGTATCGTGAAGATCGTTTGCATGCATGATCGCTGAGCACTTTCACGGGGCCACTGCCGTCGTATGGTCGTTGTATGTCCTCCGGGGTCGTGAAAGAAGTTGCCTTGCGACAACTTGGATTTCGCGCGAAGTAAATTTTCAGTCAGGCGCTCCCGTGATAAAACGACTCGTCCGATGCATGTGCAATTTAACAATTTAAAGAGAAACGCCGTCACTGACGTTGGTTAATATGTCTGCGACGGTGCACAATTGATTTGTTAATGGTTTCCGGTTGGAAAGAGGTATTTCACGCCGTCCGCGGTTCAAGTGTCGATGAGTTGTCGCAATTTGTGTCGAG
>OZ024864.1:40121407-40128907 GCA_964017155.1 Oasisia sp. SBJ-2009 | reverse complement strand
CGTCTCCGTCTCCGTCTCCGTCTCCGTCTCCGTCTCCGTCTCCGTCTCCGTCTCCGTCTCCGTCTCCGTCTCCGTCTCCGTCTCCGTCTCCGTCTCCGTCTCCGTCTCCGTCTCCGTCTCCGTCTCCGTCTCCGTCTCCGTCTCCGTCTCCGTCTCCGTCTCCGTCTCCGTCTCCGTCTCCGTCTCCGTCTCCGTCTCCGTCTCCGTCTCCGTCTCCGTCTCCTTCTCCTCCTCCTCCTCCTCCTCCTCCTCCTCCTCCTCCTCCGTCTCCGTCTCCGTCTCCGTCTCCGTCTCCGTCTCCGTCTCCTCCTCCTTCTCCTTCTCCTTCTCCTCCTTCTTCTTCTCCTTCTTCTTTTCCTTCTTCTTCTCCTTCTTATCCTCCTTCTCCTTCTCCTTTTTCTTCTTCTCCACAATCATGTGGTTACCTCTGTGCAGATGCACAGTCAACAGTTGGCATCACCTAATGCATATTGTTGCTTGGCGCGTATGCAACCTCTAAACACGTTACTTCGACGAAACGTTTCAAAAGGTTCAGCGACGTAAGATTACTCGCCGTCGCCAATTCCTGTGAGTGTATATGCTGATTACTACGCACTGATCGATCGGCCACTAGAGATACGCATTATGCCGTCAATCAATACGTACGTCACTTTACGTAATGTAGTAAACCGGTATGTTACAACTAGTTACGCGACGGATTCATTATTCACTGGGGGGGGGGGGGGGACGTCGTAGCTACGTTTTGTGCACGACACTAGGCAACTTCCGCTGGAAGTTTTCTGCAAAGTAGCTATCACTGCGCAATGAGTATTCCTCCATACCAACAGCCAGTTGTAGATATATGTATGCATTTATGCAACTCACGATAAAGTAGTCGTTAGCACATCCGTCTGACACGCCGGCATGCCGATATCTATATCCGGACAGCAGCCTTGGTACATTTAGTGTAACCAAAACCTGGCTTTCAACATTACGACTCGACATTTACATCTCAATTTGGGTCACAAAAGAACCACTGAAGACGACAAGCATCCTGACAATAACCACTTCCAGTCCCAACATAGAAAGGTCGGCTTGGTGATAAAGTGGTAAAAAGGCTGACTCGTTGAATGAGATCATAACATTGTAACCACATTACATATAGACTTATGAACTAATACAATGTTGCCTGCATAGTGATGGAAACAACTACAATTAGAGGAGTATTGTTAACTGATGCATCATGAAGGGAACGATACCACCCAAGTTCAAAACGGTAGCAAGATGAGTCAAAAGCGGATCATCTTGATTGACCAAAATCAAGCCAAACAAAAGTAGAGGCAAAATGAAGCAATGCAGCGACATACAACGCAGCAATTATTGTCGCACCACAACGCAGCGATGACAGGCAGTATAAACTCTAAACAAAGTCTCGAGCTGGTTGACTGCACTGTTGACAGGTTGACGCCAGCCAGGGTACCACAGCTGATACGTGAAACCGAATGTTTTAACATTGTGATTCCCGACCTAAGCACGAACTGGACCTCCACTGATCACATTATGCCGTCAACCGGCGCTGTTGACTATGTTTTTGCACCATTTTACGACGAATTCCAGTGCAGAACCTTTCGAAACGTCCCTGTAGGCAGAATGGTAAAATACTGGGATACGATAATAGGATTTAACATCCAGGGCAGAAGCTGGAATGTTGTCAACACCCTTCTTGAAGCGAGGCGTCTGTCGCCACGAACAAATTACGCCTGGTCTTCATCTGCTGTCAACATCCAGTATTTTTGTTGACTTGTTCTCATCATGAGCAGCCATACAGCATACACTAGTAGTAATTACTAATTAGTCTCTTGGCATTGTGTTTTGCTGGGGTGATCGCATATAAGGATATGCAGAAATGGAAATAGTTGACACTGTTGTTTTTAAAGCTGTTACCACCTACATATATTACCGATCCACAGAATGATGTAACAAAATGCGCATGCAATGTACGTGTAGTAAGACATTTAAACATACCGACAGCGATTATATTCTAAATAAATAAATAATGTACCAAAACGTCAAATCAAAACATCGCACATTGGAAGACGCTGCGGACGATGAAGTGAAACAGACTGAGGTAACGATTACCAAAGATGAAGATTAGTAAAACAAGATAATACTATTATACAAACACACCACGTGATTGGTAGGAACGGATGCAGGCGGCCCTAATCCGAACACAGACAGATAGCCATCAATGGTCATGTCTGCAGTGTCGAATAATCGTTTAATCCCCTCGTCCTTATCGTATATGCGACATCGTAACATGTACTTGGCCCAGATGCATGGACGCGCCAGTAGTGAAGTCGGACTCCTCGCGAATGTTCGACTTCACCAAGTTGTGCTTACGACATGGGGAGATAAGTTACCACATTTGATTTCCCATAGGCGGCCATTGAAACGTTTCTTTGATTTCCCGCTAGGTTTTTCTATCCATGGTATTGAAAATTTCAGACACTAAGTAGCCTCCATTCACACATGTCATACATAACATTTGAAAAATTGTCATATCTCTCTATCTAAAAATGACATATCTCTTTCTCCTATAGTCCAATATCTAACATGACACCCCTCCAATTCTGCTCCAATCAGCCGGCAATTGCCCATGTTGACACCTCTAGGCCGAACTACACCTGTATGCATACGCGCCTGGTCACTGTCTGACAAACGCCATTATTTCACTGCTCTGATGCCATGCTGCACAACAATTTTGTTTCTACTCAACTAGTCCTACATTCATTGCTTCCAGTAATTTACAAAAACTGCACAATGCAGTTCTTTTAAGCAGGACTAGACTACTATGGCGTAGCACTGACTCCATTTGGTGGTATGTCCCCACATCAGCGAGCCGACTGTCACAAGGCTGTATTAAGCAGCCAGCCCTAACAGATCAACTCGCGTAAACACATCCAGCCGCTGACTGTTACTGATGATGTAAATTGACGGCGACAGAACACATGCGTTGACACGCGGGATCTACCACCATATGTTTGGGTGACACAAGACACCACCGACACCTGTCAAAGCGTGTCCATTAGACGCACCGTGAAGTCCGCACCACTCGATGTATATTAAGTAATTGCTGGCGCTCGGGGAAACACAGATTTCTGTGGCGTGACTGCAGGAGATCGATGACGTCACAAAGACGTATGTCAAAATGATTGATTGCTGCGTAAGGGAGTCGGGAGACACGGTATCGAAACGACCGCGATGGGGGCCTAGATCTTGCGTCGCTGTTCAACGTCACCTGACAAGATATAGCCGCAAAAGAGCAAACGTGAAATTCACCCGACAATGAAATGGAAAATGATGTGACCACTTTGTAGACATGTGTTTTTGCAGCTGGATTATGTCTTGGTCTTTTCCCATGGGTGCTTGTAGTAAGCACTGCATAGTTCGTATTTGGACACACAAGAGCTTGGCGATATACGTTTCTGTGGATATTGGACAAGAAGGCATGTTCTTAGTGATATTGGATATGTGCAAAAGATTCACGAAATTTAGTAATGTTGTTGATGCATCAGTAGGCTTGTATTCTGACCAGAGAGCGATATATATATATATATATATATATATATATATATTTATATATATATATATATATAATATGTATACGTATACGTATATATACTATATATTTACACATATATATATATATAGAGAGAGAGAGAGAGAGAGAGAGAGAAAGAGAGAGAGAGAGAGAATGTGTGTGTGTGTGTGTGTGTGTGTGTGTGTGTGTGTGGGTGTGTGGGTGTGTGGGTGTGTGGGTGTGTGGGTGTGTGGGTGTGTGTGTGTGTGTGTGTGTGTGTGTGTGTGTGTGTGTGTGTGTGTGTGTGTGTGTGTGTGTGTGTGCGTGCGTGCGTGTGTGTGTGTGCGTGTGTTAACAGCGGGCTTCTGGTTGGCTGGATGTCTTTATGTTGGATAACATACTCGCACTGAAGGCAGTAATGACTGTAACATACTTAGTGCCGGCCATGAACCAGCCAGCCACGGTTACTGGGCGTGACGGGGTAATAAAGTAGTTCGTGAATCACCCCTCGTGGAGGTAATTACGTCTTGAGTATGTAGTACCTTGTCTTTAGTGTATCGTAACTTGACGCACTCCACGGAATTCCAAGTTTTATTGATAACATTACTGTTCTTTGTCCAACGCACTAATTGCACTTTCCGTTTATTCCCTCCTACCTCTTCCAGTCTCCCTGTGTGTGAGTCTGTCTCTTTGTCTGTCGCCTTCTCTCCGCCCCTTGGTATCTGTGTACGAATGCATCTCATTTGAATTACAAAAAGCCGCATGCCTGTCATTCTCCCAGCTCTCGGTCGGTCGGTCGGTCGGTCGGTCGGTCGGGCGGGCGGGCGGCGGGCGGGCGGGCGGGCGGGCGGGCGGGCGGGCGGGCGGGCGGGCGGGCGGGCGGGCGGGCGGGCGGGCGGGCGGGCGGGCGGGCGGGCGGCGGTCCGTCCGTCCGTCCGTCCGTCCGTCCGTCCCTGCCTCCCTCCCTCCCTCCCTCCCTCCCTCCCTCCCTCCCTCCCTGCCTCCCTGCCTCCCTCCCTGCCTCCCTCCCTCCCCCCCTCCGCCCCCCCTAATTACCTACCTATCTAAGGTTTCCTCCCTACCTCCCTCCTCTCTCTCTCTCTCTCTCTCTCTCTCTCTCTCTCTCTCTCTCTCGCTCTCTCGTTCTCTCGTTCTCTCGCTGTCTCTCTCTCTCTCTGTCTCTGTCTATCTCTCTCTCTCTCTCTATCTGATTATATTGTCTCTGTTGATTCTGTCTCTCCCTCAGACAAGATGAACTGTTTTTTTGGTATAATTTGAGCAGGTGCACATTGACACATGGGTGCTCAGAACGTGGCTTAACAAATACAATTATAAGATGTGTTTTAAGTGGCTGACGATTGCTATGGGCGTTGGCTCTAAATAAATATCTACTTTACATATGCGTTAGGAAAGTGAACACTGGCAAAGTAGGTTAAGTTACTGCAAATTATTGATTTAGAGTCTTTTGTAAAAACACCTTATCGTCGATATTTTACGCATGCACACACGCATACACGCACACGCACGCTCACACGCACACACGCACGCGCATGCGCACACGCACACGCGCACGCACGCACACACACACACTCACACCACACTCACCCACCAACCCACCAACCCACCAACCCACCAACCCACCAACCCACCAACCCACCAACCCACCAACCCACCAACCCACCAACCCACCAACCCACCAACCCACCAACCCACCCTCACCCTCACCCTCACCCTCACCCTCACCCTCACCCTCACCCTCACCCTCACCCTCACCCTCACCCTCACCCTCACCCTCACCCTCACACGCACACGCACACGCACACGCACACGCACACGCACACGCACACGCACACGCACACGCACACGCACACGCACACGCACACGCCTTGGACACAAATCCTAGCACCGACGGACCTGTGCCATAAACACGTCACGAGACCGCGCCATCGCTGATTGCATCCACATGCCTGCAGCGAAGCGTGCGACATGCTTAGAGAGAGCGGCAGAGCGCCGGTGGAAGACGAGAGGTCGGAACAGCTGTGATCTCTTCGACTCTACCGTGGTCAGAGTCGTCCATCTTCCTGTGCGGTTACGTACCACATACATCACACCTTCAGCCGCGCCTGGCTGTCTTGCAATAACGCTATATCTTGTACATCGTCTCAAGAATATGGTCTTGCTGCACACAAACAACTGAACACAATTATGTTGTATATGTCTCGTAAAACTGGTGTTCCGAAAAACAGAAAATCTAACCAGGACATTTAATTGTTTTTCAATTATTTTACGTGGTGTTTTTAAAATAAAATAACTACTCACGTGAAAGGTTTACAGTTTCACCTCTAAATTATCTAATATCGATATTACAGCATTAGACGAACATACTTATAAATTTTACAGAAGAACAGAAACCCAAACCAGTATAGACGATACTGTTATCTAAATTGTTCTTCAATGTATAAAGTATTGTGCTATTGCGACACTCTAAACCGCTGCAAATCAATGCACGTCAGTTATAACACGCCTCGTGGGGCTCGTCAAGCCGACAGTTAAGGCCGAAACACTCCAATTAAGTCTTCTTAAACGCCGCCATTTTGCCCGACTGCCGAAGGGACGAGCGTCTTCCTAGCGTGATGTGTAGGATCAAAGGGGGAGGGGGAAGGGGAAGGGGTGGCTGCCCGACTCGTCAGCCGCATCCATCACCTCGTTGAGTTCACCCTCGTTTACTCCGTGTGCGTTTCCCATGGCACAGACTAAAAACGAACCCGCTTCAGTGCAAATAACCCTCGTTCGTTCGGGTGCGTTTTCACGAAGAACGTCAACAGACGTTAAGGTGTGTAGTTGTGAGGTTTTGAATTTTGTGATGTGATATGATCTTTTTAGTATACAATTCGACTAAGTAATATACTACATAATGGAGGCGATGTGCGTGCAAGAGAGTTGCATGGAGATGCTTGGGGAGGATATTAGTGATGTGCTTGAAAGGATATGGCGGTGGTGGTGAGCGGTGGTCGCGCGGTAGAGCGCCGGACTGTCATCGAAGGGCCGTTGAATCAATCCCACCTACCGCTGTTTCGAAACTTAGGTAATTTCGTTCACCCCACATTTCCTCGTGCCTTTCGGAAGAGACACTAAAAGTCGGTGGTCCCTTCTATCTGGTGTCTATGCCAGGGGCAGTAAAAGATCCCACACAGGGGGTAAATGTGTAACCTGTAGTGCCTAGTGGATTCACAAATTCTCGTATCTCTCAGTCCAGTATCTGAGAGAAAGAAAGAGAAAAGTAACCTCAGTGGAACGCATTTTTCAAAAGCTTTATTTCGGGTGACTGCCGAGCATAGCTGGGTAATCCGGCTAGTTATATATAATACACTGTCTATTTGCTAATTTTGCAAAGTAATTAACTCCAGTACGTATGAACAGCAAGCTCTGGGAATTAGCCAAAAGAACGTATTCGTAAGATACGGCTTCATTCATGCAAATAATGCGATAGCCACAACCCGTGTGATATAAGACGTTGCGACGCTGCAGGCAAAACAAGACAATTGGCGATCTTAAATAAATGATGATGTGCAAATTGTGTCCGACCACAACGCTGTATTGTCTACCTTTGGCGATTGGCAAGGTAAGGATGTTCCGGTTGCTTCCAATTTCGTGGGCGTAAAAGGAAAACGCATGACGAATAATTTAATTTGACAGGTGAAGCCGCCTTTGTTGACGGACACCGAACCATTGCGTGACGTTATAGTAATTGTGGAAATTCGGCTCTGGCGACGGCGCCAAACACAATCGGACGCTTGTTTTATGTCAGCGTTTCCGTTTGTAGGCTTATTTCGTGATTACTGCTATTACATTTCGGCGCCAGTCGAGTGGCAGTGATGTCATGACTTTCTGCCTAATGAGTGGCTTGTGACAATAGCACACATCAATGTTGAAAGCCATTA
>OZ024864.1:40083907-40111407 GCA_964017155.1 Oasisia sp. SBJ-2009 | reverse complement strand
AGTTAGTTATGTCTTTATATTGCATTGGTATCATATGTTATCATTCTGTGCGGCTTTGTTTACCAATATTATTTATCCTTGTTGGCATTTTGTGTTTTCCTAGCTACATGAATGTGAGTGTGTTAGCGGTGTTTCAATAGGCCTATGTTTTAGTTAGATTAGTCCATGTTGTCAGTAGCTTCTCCATCATTGGTGTCGTAGTCGTAACACATAGTTGACCAGCAAATCTAATAAGGCGATTACCGTAAGCGAAACCAAGGTTCGAGTTTAAGGTAGAACGTTTGATAATCTTTCAACTTCACGTAAAATGAAAAACCCACCAACGTAAATTGCCTTCGAAAGTAAAGGCATCTATGCTACGGCGGTAGTCGATTGATTTATTTGCAAACGGCAGCCACACCTTTGATGCATTTATAAAACCGAATTAGGCTTGACTGTCATTATTAGTAACTCTGGCAAATCCTCGTAGCGTCGAATTTGCTAATCCGTTGCAAAAACCGATAATACCAATAAAATCGAACCTTGGAAACGAAGAGAAAGCACGCTTGCTGGCAGTGCCGTCAGATTGTAGCCTGTCCTGAGCATGCGCACTGCCCGTTTCCGTTGCTAGCGTCCAACCAGGGCACCACCATGGCGAGTGCTAGTGCGTACGAGGACGATGACTACGAAGATGAACTGGCGCCCTCTACGACTGTAGCCAGTAAGCGCCCGTCTACAACGCCCGGTTTGACCTCGGATAGCCGGGATGACCCGGACGTCGAGGTAAGGATGTGTGCCCGAGACGTGGCGGTGGCAACTTAGTGAGCGCAGCGGCTCAGGGGTAGAGCTATTGACTCTCGACTCAGAGAATCCGGATTCGAATCCTGTGCTGTGGTGTTAAAACCTTGGGCAGTTTTTGTTTCATTCTACATTGCTCCAGTTAACTCATATGTATGAATGAATGCGTGGTTATATAGACAGTGGTGGCTGGATGCTTCCCAGAGAAGTAGTGATGGTATTTAATTGAACAGAGGTCTGTTCTTTAAGCGCTATATAAGAACGTACCCTTTTTATTTTACCAGAAAATGTCTACGTTAATTTGTCTGTACACAAATTAGTAAATTATTGACAACGTACTTTATTTAAACGTACATGATATTGAAGTGTGTAAACAAAACACAATAAACATTCAACCAACTGTTATATTTGCTGGTGCAAATAAACTCAGAGAAGCTCAACTAGACTAACAATGACGATGTTGGTTTTATATCTCGGCAGTAATATTAATTAAGAAAGTAATTATTGTATGTCAGCAATCAGCACAACATAACGCGCATTCGTGTGAACCACATAACGCGCATTCGTGTGAACCACATGACAATTAGTGATGTGTCCGACAGGAGCACGATATTGTAATTACTGGCTCAGTAAGATCACGCACGGGGTCAACTTACGGTTTCTCCTTGTTGAAACAGGGACTACTTCTCAGAAGATAACACCTTCAGTTGTGGCAATTTAGAGAACGATCCAAAATCGTGGTCCACTTTTACAATGGACGAATGCTTGTTATCCCGCAATGAAATATTTAGACTTGTTTTGCAAAACCAGTAATTTCTGAGATCCCAGTTAAATTTCGCTGCCCTCGCACTGTTGGCTATCACATCGGAAATGGATGATTAAGATGTCGTAATCTCGACTGATTGTACATTTATTATTATTATTTACATGACCAAAGTCTATATAAATACATTCACACCAACATTTGCTGGACTAATCCTTCTCACGGTTTAGTAATGATATATAACTTGCTGAACGAAATACTCAACGTGCGGATGACAGGTTAGTCCGGTGATGCAGACTTTAAAATACCCTGTGTACGCAAACAAAAATAAATACCCTATTTGGTAAGTCAACTGCATTTTCCAATATCCCAATATTTTCAATATATCAACAATTTATTGTTCCTAAAACTAACCCTGTCTTCGTAAAATGTTTTGTACACTAAACCTGCTGCGAACACACCTTTTCTTTAAAATCATCTGACGCTATGATATTGTGTCCGCTTTCGCGATGGTAATTGTACATCGCGCCTTTGGGCTCAGATACCTAAGTATGTAAAATTATGGCGCCATAAAATATTATTACATTAAAATAGTAATACTTGCTACCTGATCCTTGTCACTGTATGTCTGTCTGCCTGTGTCTGTATCTCTATCCCTCCCCAGCGATGCTATAAGAACAATTTGTGGTCTTTGTGAAGCATGCTTAGTATAGCGGTGCCGTTTATGTTTATAGTCGTTGTTGCATCATCCGTTACCTGCTGTTGATGTTGTGTTGCAATGTCTTCATTTCATAACAGGCTGTGTTTATTTTTCAGCAAATACAAACATTGATCTACTTGTTGCAAACGATAAGACGATAACCGTGTTGCGAATTAGGCTTTTATTTCGGATACGAGTTAACCATATTAAAACTTGTTAAATTCATTGTGGTAGGCCTATTCATTATCATGGAATTTGGCAAAAAGTACGGTATGATAAATAATTGTTGGTAAACTGCTATGTGCATGTAACTGTGTTTGTTCTTTTATTGCTAAAGTACATCATTATTTTCATGAGCCATTTTCTTGCAAAGCATCATGTTGGAAATGTTCCTAAACTAATACTATTATTTTACGGCGATTAAATATAATAGCTTGATATTGTCCGTGATGATTAGCGACAATTATGAATAGAAATAAAGAGTTAAAATAATGTAACACGCTACAGCAATCTGTTGTACGTGAAGAGGATTAAAGACATACTTTTACAACCTTGTCTATCCACCATAGCTCCCTGGCGTATCAATCAGTCTGATGACAACTTTATTGCCCCCGAGGTCTATTAACACTGTTGTATTGATGCTTCTCTGACCGTGGTTTCTACGGGTTTAGGTGCAATAGGAGGTACCTAATTATTATTACTATTAAGATTTACGTGACGTGTCCATTGCAGGATATATACTGACCGCGCCACAAACATCGAAGCCCGCCAGTCCGCATACGACACCCGGGACGAAGACAAATATTGCCGGCGACAAAGGTCGCAAGACATCGTCGATCTTCAACCTGGAACGCAATCCTTCCTCCAACAGTCAACATCCCACTTCTGGCACCAATACCGACAGCGGACGGGACGAGGCACATGCGACTGCGACCGAGGCGCCACCCAGCGGCACCGTGGATATCGGGTCAGGAGGGACGCCAATTGCAAGCGACGACGAGGACTACGGAGCGACGGAAGACGTTACCGGAAGTGGTTACAACGAGACCGGAAGTGCTCAGTAGAACAATGAGCCGTGGTGTCGTAACGTGATGAATACGTGGCGTTACGTCTTGGGCATATGAAACCGCTCATTGCATGGACACTAGCAAGGGATGGCCGAGATAAGAATGACTTTACAATCAGAAATGCCCGCCTCCGAACTGGACTGTTGTTACCTATCTTGTAAGTCAAATCGGACGATGTCGGACAGTTAGGAGACTGGCGGTTGAGTGCATTGTATCTAACCATTTGCCGTCAACACATGCTGCACGGAATAGGGGGCAAACTAGTGGTGTATTCACAACTATAGCGTTTCATTTTCATAGCGATTTGTAAGGCGTGGAACATGTTTGCATGATATTTATAAACGTTTCCTCTCAACTTGTTTGCGAGGGAGGACACGCTGACAGCATCAACGGGGATAGTTACGAAGGCTAATGTATGAGAATGCGACAAGGTCAAGGACAAGTGACACATTTACAAAGATGTATTGTTGATACAGAGGAACTGTTTAATGGAGAGTGGCGAAGCACGGAAGGAAGCAGTAGGATTTACTCGAGTTAGGTAGGTGTAGATATGCAATGTTGTGTGCGGATGTAATTATTATTATCATTAAATCAGCGTTAGTTACAGTAAGCAGTCAACACTAGAAACGTGTCGCGTACAAATCAAACAAAACCAACGAGCGGCACATGTATGTGATTCGTTAAACCAACATATGCTACAATATCAAATACATGTTTAACTTTTTACAGGAATTCTATCGTTTCATATACTTTATGTGAATATATAAAATAGTCAGCAACATCGTTGAATTATAACAAATATTTTAACATGTGTCTGATAAGCCTTGATCCACAACCATGCTATTATGACGAAGTATTTATATTCATGTTGCGTGTGAGTTTTATTAATAATTACCGTATACCGAAAGCAATACATATATACCTCATTCAATACACACTCACACACATAACATATTCGTAGTGTATACATGATGTTGTTTGATGTTATTTAGTTTAAAGATTATCTCAAAACAACGATGTATGATATTATTATTAAACGTACGAACTGAAGTCCCATTTCATTTCGACGATACTATATTAAAACATGTGTTTTGAAAAGTAATTTACAAAAAAGCAAAGGTTAACATGCGCGTTGTTGATGATTACGTCTAATATTATGCATTTTATTTTGAGATAATCAATAAACAGTTAGCTGAATAGTTTATTACATGTTTATAATGCCACATATTATGTTTTATCCTATTAACAGTTAAATTAGGCTACTCGGATTAAATGTTGCTTTAATGTTGGATATAAACCCTACGCTATTATGGCTTGTGAAATTATTTCCGTGCGCGATATCGTATTTAACAAAGATTGGTTGATGCACACAGTATTTACTCAAGCAGACGTTGTTGACCGAAAATGCACACATCTGCTTGAACGGGACAGGCAGAAGGATCAACATGATGGAATGATCGAACAGAAATAAACGTTATGTTAATATCTACTGTACTAACATCGTTGTATTCTTGCTGTGTATATTGACTTTTTATACGTTATCTAGGTGGTGTTTATATGTATAAATATGCCATAATATTTGGCACCGTTTAGATCAGATGGCGATCAACAATATCCGCAATTAAATGTGTTTTATTTGTTGAAACACGGGCGTTATAATTATAGTGTATAATTTGTGGTTATAGACGTCTGACCAATCATAAGACTGGCACCACGTGACGTATACATTGGGATGAAACTGTTTTACAACATAAATTGTTTGCTGTATAAATCAAACATTTAGTAATGTATACACATAAACATCACCCAGATAAAATATAACTCCCGGAAGAGTGCACGCGCAACAGCGTAATGCTGCCCTACTGTCGTAGACAATTGGTTACATTGGTGACGCTGTAATACATATTGTGTCGTCTATTAATCTACATAATGCTTTGCTAAATCACCTGTTGGCGCATAATGGTACTATAATTACATCATTATGTTTTACTGGTTCTGAAATAGCCATAGTTGCTCGTATATGCGACATTACATAATCGTTACTAACAATGAAATATATAAACATTCGTATTGTCATATAAATACGTTCGAAAATACACCATTTCGGCGAATCGTGCGGGATGCTGCGTGCTTTGTTATTTCTATAGTGAAGTACCGCGCGCAAGGCAAGGGAATGTATCTTCTTAAAATTTACGTAAAACACCTTCATGGTTAACTATTACGATGCAATAGCACTGTGTCATGCACGTTGGAATACTGAACGTATCCGTGGGCATAACACGTTCTCCTCTTGACATCCCTGTCGTCGGGGTGAGGCTGGCCATGGTTACCGTCGTTTCTGTCCTCACTTTTCTCTCACTACGTTCTCTACCAACAGTGTCCAACTCTTTCTATATTTTGCTGTTGTTCTCCATTCTCCTCCCACTCTTTCCAGATCTCTCTTTACGCAGTCACCCCATCGCATTCTCGGTCTTCTCGCCTCCTTTTCCCCTCCGATTTCCGGGCATCTGACCTCTACCAATATTTTTTTTATCTCCCATTCTTTCCAAAAGACCGACCCATGTCAACCTACTCGTCGCCAATTTCTTCTTAAAACTTTCCTTCATTCAAACTTCCACTCCCAGTTCGTCTATACAATTATCAAAAAAATAACCTAGCAACAAACATCCTCCTTATAAGGGTAATGACACATCTTGGGTTGAATTATCAGGAGGTCCTTGTCAACACGTGACAAACATCACTCTTCGCACGGTGTTCACTTGAACGTCTGACATGTCTGCTATTGAAAACACAGTTCTCTACATTAGCACACCGGCATTACCACTTGTAAACTGAATTTAAGTCGTCCACTCCATGCAAGCCAAGTAACTACAAACTGGTTTTATCCAGCTATCCGGTAAGTGATGGCAATGCGATATGTTCTGTAGATAGCAAGCACTCAGTGGCCAGGAAATGAAAACACCTGTCAGAGCAAAAATCTGTCTACCGCATCGTGTTAAACTTTTAACACACACGCACGTACTCACGCACACACAGACACACTCGATTAGTAAACACAACTTCAACGGGAGCGAAGTTTATAATATAACAGTAAACGTTTAATAAAAAAACGTACAGTGAGAGCGATTTAAAACACATGCACAAACGTCCACTACACAACTCCAAATGTAAACATTAAATGCAGCGTTTGAGCAGAGCACGCAACCGCGCTAAACACAATACAGACCTGTCTGCTGTAACAATATCACTCCGGCGACGAGTATTACACACAAACATAATTACACGTACATGTAAAATATGCACGGTACGCGGTGGCATAGTTATTAGAGCATCGGACCCTCAACCTAGCTTTCGTGTTCCAAAGCTGTTGCTGCTGCCATTTCGAACGGCGGGCAAGTCCGGGCATTCTGCATTGTTCCACGTCATTCAGCTTCATAAATGCGTATCTGGCTACGTATTATATTGAAGAGTATTCGCATAACACGTCTACTGGGAACAACTGCATTGTACACAAACCTATCTCTACTCAAACACGTGTACACAAACTAAAACATATGTACACATCTAAACGTAGCTTTTTTGCGTATATAAAATAATACTA
Source organism: Oasisia sp. SBJ-2009 (assembly GCA_964017155.1). Taxonomy (NCBI): domain Eukaryota; kingdom Metazoa; phylum Annelida; class Polychaeta; order Sabellida; family Siboglinidae; genus Oasisia; species Oasisia sp. SBJ-2009. The sequence continues at coordinate 40,104,499 of OZ024864.1, read as the reverse complement.
AGAGTTTCTTCGCATCTTTCTTTGGCTCAACAACAGCCAATCAAACCTCGCACAATTGGCCCACATTTTCCTAAATCTGTCGCCAGTGACGCTTTACAAAGAGAAGACATGATCTGATATGTGTAGCGATCCAAATTAAAAAAATAAAAATGAACATTCCCAGAACATCATAACAGTGATCACGTATTCCACGACCTGGTTTGCGTGTGTTCCCGGAATTACTTATTGTAAAAGTGCGCAGGAAGGTAAAGAGATACAACACACGCTCCTTCTCAACTTTTCATAGAAACACAGACGAGGTCAGGAGTGCTCGCATCAGTTAGCGAAGTTCCCCAAAACATGTCGAATATGCAATGGTGCGTTGTGGCTTTCCCGTCACGACACATCGCGTGGAATTGTTTTCTCTGTTGTCTTCTATGGAATGCAACACATATTAATGCACACCGTTACTACTTTGGATATCAATGGCAGTGTGGTCGCCAGCGCGTTAGCAACGTTAGTTGATTCCGTTTGCTGTTGACTACTTTGTACACAAGGTAGCGAGGGGAGTGGGTAGACATTTAAACTAAAACGACACACTTTGGGGCTTTGCAAACACGTGAGATCATCCTAAACTCTGCACGGAAACATGCTTAATTTAAAACAAATATCGGTGGAACGACTATAAGATAACAATCTCACGTCAACATATGCACGTCTTCGGAAAGACGTATTTGGTAGTCTCCTCATCACGTGACCACAGGAACAACACACAGGTCGGCAGACGAAACAGTGAAATGAATGTCAAATTTCACAGTTGTGTCTTCATAAAGACAATTTGTTTTAAACTATCCTTAACGAACTTGCTGAATTCCCGATGTCTGTGTCTTAGTCTGTGTGCGTCACCTTCACCCTGGCTAGGAGCACGCACGGCACTACGAGAGCTATTGCTCCGAGCGTGTAGCAGGTGAGAGCACCAAAGCACCAGTAGATGGTGCACGCCAGGACGGGACCAAGAGCGCGCGCCATCGCTCCCAGGGACCGGAATATTCCCATCACTGTCCCCTTCTGGTCACGTGTCCCGTATGACGACACCAGTGACGTCAGACATGGTACGACTATTGCAGACGCTGAAACAAGACGTGTTGTGTTGCAAGACATGTGAAAACGACATCGTTAGTCACCGTCGTGTTTGCACTGGAACACATTTATAATGTTTAGCAAAGAATGTTTCATCTGCACAACAGGTAGCGGTTGACAACAGGTAACAGTAGACGATTCCTAGAAACAATTATGGTTATATTTCAAGAATGTGCGATGAGATGCGGAGTGCGACATATGAAAATTACATCGTCAGTCACTGTCGTGTTTGCATTGGAAACAAATATGTAATAAAGAAATTTCATCGGCAATGATGGTCCTATATATACAATTTTAATATTATTGTTATACTTTAAGAATTGTTGAACGAGACAAACCAGAAACAGCTACGTTATCCTGCCAGTGATATTCATTTTTATGTAGCATCAATATATGTCATTTTATACTCAGCGAAAACTTAATTTCAAACATGATATATTTATAAATTCGGTAATAATTGAAAGTCACGTACCGAATGAATACAACACAATGCCAACATACAGCAGCTTCTTTGAGTGTGCAACTCCGATGATCAAGAACGATGGAATGAGAACAACTAGACCCTGAAACATTCAGACATTTAGCATTAATTACTGCCTCATAACTGTGACAATAATAATACCGAAACGTACTAAATTCCCATAAAAGCCAAGTTCAAAGATCAGTGATGCTTTTCAAAGTCATCAACAGAAACATTGCTATGTCAAAGAGCAATAGTGAACAGGCAAGGTTATGTAGACAGTAGGCAAGTTTATTTTTTTTCAGGTATTGCAATTTTTGTCCCTTTGCTTGCAACTGTAACTGTGTATATATTTTTATCATGATGACCATGATTACGATTACATTGGTATTTACAATTACTTGGAATTTGTTTAACCAATGTAATTGAGTGCGAGTACTCAAAAATGTTCCACTATTACCACAAGCACGATTACAGAGTGAGTATGCTTACTCTATCCCTGATTAGAAGCAGGTATACCTATGGATCTCTGAGTGCAACAGGAAATTAGAAGTCTGAGAACCACCTGACTCAGAGAGGAAGCAGATGTAACTAAAACAGGATGTATGAGAAAACCATCTGGACAAGAAAAACTGAGCCACGCTCTGAGTTAGGAGTCATCAGTGACGTTTTTGCTTCACCAAGGAGTGAAGCACATATGCCAAGCAGGTCATACGTGTATATCAAGTGCAAAGCTTATTCAATTTTCTAACATGACATTTTGCCTATGAAAATGGCACCCTGTAAAACGCTGGTTACATTATATCAGCCGTTCCAAGTTAACATATACATCATAATTTTCCAAGGCCTCCAGGTGTAAAGAGGTGACACTTGTTACAAAGATATAGATTTCCTGACAGTTGATGTACCCTGAAAACCAGTGAAGTTACAATACAAAAGTATTCTTTTTTATTTCATATTTGTAAATATCCTGCAATTAGAGTAACTAAGGCATGCAACATATAAAATGTTTTATTGTAGTGCGAAAAAGCACATCACAATATGCCACAGATAGCTTGATGATTTGCTAAGGAAGACACCCTGTTTGAAGCCAGGAGACTAGTTTTGCGCGTATCCGAGATCATAGCAGTTTATTACAAGAAGTCAAAATATAAATAAAACATCACCTTATTTTAATTATAATTTGTGCAATATATTGTAATTAATTTACTTCATCAATTATTATCTAAATTATCTATACTATGTGTGCACAATATAATTCTGTCAAACAGCAGAAACAAACATAAATTACAATAAATCTGTACATACCCTCATTGCAAACCTAATTTCTTTTCCTGGAGGAAATCTTCTGACAATTCCACCTGGAAGAAAATGTTAGAGTGTTGAAGCTTGGCAGTGAACATCAACGACATCAATAAAAACAAAATCATCAATAAAAAAGTCTTTAGACTCATATGTATATCACTTAATTAATATGCTGTGACAATAAAACAATAATCATACAACCGCATAATAAATAAAAAACAAGACCTACAACATAAATTGACTAAATGTAAAAGTTTAATGGTCTACCATTCTTTTTATCAAAAAAAGCAGACACAAAATTGCAGCTCTACAAACTCATTAACTGAGTGCTGAAATCAATATATAGCTTGTGACATCAACCACTCTAGTAATATGCTAACAATCAAATTACTATCAATTTATATATATTTCACTGATGATCATTACACAATGCAAGGCAGTAACTTTATTTCAACATACACAGTGATTACACACCTTGTACAATAATCATTGTGACTCCAATCACAAAGAACATTCGCCCCTGGTCCATGCTAGAAAGTTGCAATAGTCAGTATCAGGAATCAGATATCAACAACACACAATAGCTTTCACTATTCAAACCAATTAATAGGTCTGACGTATTACGTAAACAACTAAGACTAATCAATTAACACCCTAACACCAATATTGAATACTGCTTCGATTTTAATGATGTCCAGTGGCGTCACATGGCGATTAATGTGAAGGCCAAAGTTACTAATATTGTGGCGCCCTCTTTTGGATTACTCAAACAGGAAGTTATTCACGCGGAAGGATTATAATTCGGTATAATTAAAACATCAACATTAATTATCCTGTTTGCAACGTGTGTTTAGATAACAGATTTGTAATATATGGCTACGTGAAACAAAAAATGTGCAAAATGAATTTTAAAAGTTTCCACTACAGCATAAGGGAATAATTTGGCAAAAATGGAGGGACTCACTATGTATAACTATAAGCGGGGATACATTTTCAGAATTTAAAGAATGGTTGATAAGCATGGCAGTAAATCATTCTCACCAAAACACCATCGTGAAGTTGTTTTTACACAATCCTGACATAAATATCAATGCATAATATTAACAATAATGGTAGGATTTTATGGAAAAATAAAATTATCTGGTTAACAGAAAACCACAACAACAAATATATATATATATTCAAGAAAGATGGTCCAGTTGTATTTACTGTAAAGTATGTTACAAAGTATGTATGTTAACGCACATGCCATCCAGATGTTTTAATGAAGCACCAACAACTTTGAAATTCAACACTTCAGTGTTACAAAATTCAGCTTTTACTCAAATCTCTAAAGAGCAGGCTTGGACAAGTCTAGTGTTATGATGATGTGTTACACGATGTTCTCATCCATCTTATTAATAACTGGACTTGAAGCCATGCGTGGGAAAGAAGTTCTGTGTTATGTAAACAAAGTGTTTCCTTCCAAGATACTTCAATAACAGTAACTACAAATGGTTCACTAAAACACACTGGCATTGGCAAATAATAAGACAGTTTTATTATAAGACACGATCTTACAAAAACGGACATTGACCTGTGTATGGCATAATCGTTGAAGGTATTAAAACTGTTACAAGACAGGCCGTATAATAGAATGTTCAAACAATGAGAAAGCCACATCACCCCTCCCCCAAAAACAAAATGGTTGGAAAAGATCAACAACTGTAGAATTCTAGACCACCCGAAATAAGGTCACAAAGACAACGCTGGGCTACCAACAGACTAGACCACGATGGAAGAGTTTCATTTCAGTTTCATTTCAACCAACAACATCAAAGAGGATTAGGCAAATTGGCTGAAAATGATATAACAATGAAAGCAAGTGGCTGCATCCCTTTAAATGAACTCATGAATACGTAGAGTTGGTTGTACTCACCTGTTGAAGTCGAACCTGTTGTAGGTGAGGAATGTGAGAGTGAACTCCAGCCCGGAGTAGAGGAACAAGTAGAGGAAGTAGACGACTCCGACCTGTCGGAGCACACCCACGTCTGAAACAACAACAAATGTTGGCAATTCTGACTCATGGCAGAGACGTGTGCAGCTATGTGAACATTTATGCACACAAATCGAAGAGCCGCAGCACAAACTGCATAAACGTCTACCAAAACCAAGGACTACAACACACAATACATGATGCCGTACTCGATATTCTTTACCCAGAGTAAAAACCAACTGGACCAAGAACTGTTTCATTAACTGGTGTCTATTCAACCCAAAAAACTCACAGTGACTATTAACAAACTTTCATGCATGCTGATATGGATATATGTAAAATAGAGTAAAGCCTTAATTTATTCTTAAGATCTATTTATTTTAATGTTTTAAAGTATTTATTATTATTTGATAGGTTTAGTCAAATAATCACAGAAAATCTGTTTTAATGTCTTAAATTATTTAAATTAGTTTTATATAGTTTTAAATTAGTTTTTTCCCTGGCAAGCCTGTTCAATTGAACACCTCAGCGACTTTTATGGGACACATTTGAAATATTGATTACTTAGAAAATAAAATCATTACAAGACATGTAACTTGTCTGGTTGACCATCTCACATTTATGGTAACAGATGATTTAGTAATTAATTACAATGTGCAACTTCTAGGTATTTAAAGAAAGACTGAAAAATTGACTAATAAATTGTCAGATTTAACATTCATAGACAATTTAGCAATTACCCTGGTAGTTAAAATATATGTGACTTTTAAGGCACATATAGGAAGAATGCTATATAGGAGGATTACAATGCAACTTTAAGATAATATGTTCGGTATTAAGATTAAGAGACATGGCCTTTCAGTCTCCACACTCATCCAGAAGCTTACCCTCCTTACTGATGCTTCTAACAGCTGAGAACTTGAACAGAGCCACAGGGTTGATGAGGCTGATGGCCTGAGCGATGACATTTTCAGTCTTCTTTGCCTGCAAAATAAACAAATACAGTTTAAAATTACAAACACATGTAATGTTTACTTGTAGTGGACAGATACTGGATATTTCACTGAGTTGTAGATGTAGTTAAATCAACACAATTGCATGATTACTTAACTTCCCTCCAACTTGTATTGGTAAAATAGCTGATTTAGCAAGACCATTTATTTGTCCGTGAACACAGTGTGTACACTAACTGACAAAAATTTACTACTAAAAAAGGGACAATAATTGGTCACAATAAGACCAACATCTATATTTTTAGACCATGTCTGCCAGTCGGCCGGCCAGCCACCCACCCACCCACCTGTCTGCCTGCCTGCCTATGTGGACCTATATCTCCATCAGTTTTCAATGCATTGGACTGACATATTGTACATGGTCTTGCAGGCTCACACAGATCATGGCTAAGATAATTATACAATTATACCGTCTGCCACTACTTCATTGGATGTCAGAACACATATGCATACTTCTGAAAATCATAGCCATACACAGGCACCAGGGGCATGCTGAAACAATGTAATGTAATTTTCAAACATATTAGCATGGGTGCATATCTTTTTCTCCAAGCATCATTTTGTAAATTGGCTAATGAATAAATAAAATAAATTTTATTTATTTAAAAATAAAATTGAAAAATAGGTGGCCACCTCAACACAGTAAGCACCTACCCGTCGTTCCAGTGGCAGAGTTTCTTTCATGAAGATGACCAGAAAGAAGACGTCTAGTGTGGCCAGGAGTAGGGCAAAGAGGGCCGGGGCGACAAAGAACATACCCTCTTGGCCCTTCGACTGGGCCGAGAAGTAGGCCCCAATCATGGGCCCTATTAGAAACCCAATGGAGAATGCTATGCCGATGAGAGCCTACAACAGAGGAAGAGATGATTATTGTAATGGTAAGATCATGGTAAGATCATGGTAAGATCATACACAGTGGGTAGGAATATTCAACCAGCTACAGACATTCACTTGAAGACCTGGTCTCTCCAGAACCATCAAAACAGCTCTGGAAAGTACTCAGCCACACTGAGTTATTGCACATATATACTAATTAAATTATACCACAACCTCTAAAAGTAATTTCTTCATAAATGATCAGTTCCTACCTAGTGCCGTGCCCAGTCCTAAGGAATGTCAAAGAACTGTTTTATTGTGTTACCCAGTTTACAATAAATAACCAGGTATGATTGGATACATTATAACACACAGTGATTATCGTAGGGTGGACAGAGTATATAATTGATCAATGTTTAGGACAATTATCTGAAGCAAAATTCCCATTTGAGAGGGGAGCTTAGTGGGCAACAAAGCCCCTTGTTTATAGCAGCCACCATTCTATACCCGTGTGTTACCTGTTCTCTCGAGACAAAACATGAATTGATTTTGTGTCAGTTACTTCATCTACATTATACCCATGGATCTGATTTAACACCGGTCCACTTGCCCGAGGTGAGTAAAAATGCTAGGGGATGAGTGACCTTTGACTGGCACCAGACTGCTAGGGCCACTAGCTACTTGTCTCTTGATCGACTAAACTAATTATGATGTGGCATCAGATATGAAATTGTCATTTGTTTATTTATAAAAAAAATTATATTTAAGGAGCACTGCAGGCCTATAGACAAATTTGCATAAACATTCGTAATTCAGCGATGGCGTTTTCATGATGTGTCACAAGACAAGAGAAGTTTGACACACACCATCAGAGACGATCGACAAACAAACTGACAGATGTACTTCATGACGACACACACCCACTGAAGACGGACTTTGACAATAAAATCATTCAATGCAGCGGACATTTTAGAGCGCCAAGGATTAGAACAACACAACATGCTGGTTCATTTATGCCTTCGGCGATACACATGTTTAACATGACAATAGTTAGAAGTAGGGATATATTTAATGAACGGATGAGGGTGTATGGGGGCGATAATTTTTTTTATTTATACTTTGGTATGATTTTAATATTTCAATAATGTTTTATAATGTTTATGTATGTTTGTGTATTACTGTGATTTTATTTCGTTTTGTTGTTGTTGTGATATTAGCCTTCGCATGTTTATGCAAGAACATAAGCAGAACTGTAATATCCCTGCAGGGATTACTAAAGTATTCTTATCTGATCTTAAATGGCAACATGTTAAGGCAGCTAGTCCTGTGTGTAGATGTTGTATTTCTATCCCGCCTATATCCAAACCTACCATTCCTTTGCCCCGTTTCTCTGGGGTTGCTACGTCGGCCACAATAGCAGTACTGAGGGAGATGTTACCCTTGCTCACCCCCGCCATGACACGGGCGATCACAAAGATGGTGAAGGTGGAGGACACGGCCCACAGCGCGTAGGACGCCGCAATGCCCACCTGTAACAGTAATGCAATGCCCACCTGTAACAGTAATGCAATGCCCACCTGTAACAGTAATGCAATGCCCACCTGTAACATTAATGCAATGCCCACCTGTAACAGTAATGCAATGCCCACCTGTAACAGTAATGCAATGCCCACCTGTAACAGTAATGCAATGCCCACCTGTAACAGTAATGCAATGCCCACCTGTAACATTAATGCAATGCCCACCTGTAACAGTAATGTGACAATATTTAACGAAAATGTAAATTCTGACATAGTGTGGTATCCAATCTACAGGATCACTCAATGCACTTTACACTTGGCTCCCTGGTAGACTAAGTGTCTCTGGGAAACATCCATCCATGCTGAAACTAATGCACAAAGACTATTCATACACAACTATTCACTACTGTCTATAGCCAGATACTCATTCATACAGGATGGAGCAATGTAGAGTAAAAAATGTGCCCAAGGATTCGAACCTGGATTCTCCTAGTTGAGTCCAATGCTCTAAAAGTAAAGGCAGTTCTTATATAGCGCAATATCCAATCCTCGGGACCGCTCAAAGCGCTTTACACTTTACTTCCCTGACAGACCTGTTCACTCAGACACCATCTCGGCTTCTCTGGGAAGCATCCAGCCGTGTGCTACATTTAATGCGCGAAGGCTGCTCGTACACATATCCATCACTGTCTATAGCCAGGTACTCATTTAATTCAGCTGAGTGAACTGGAGCAATGTAGAGTGAAAAAACTTGCCCAAGGTTTTAACGCCGCAGCCAGGATTCGAACCCGGGTTCTCGTAGTCGAGAGTCCGAAGCTCTACCCCTGAGTCACTGCGCTCTAGCCACTACACCACTATGCAAATGTATTACTTTGGGCACTTCTCTGAAAATTCCTGTCAGTATTATTGAGAGCACAACAATATTTGTGCTATATTGAATATATTGTTCATGGCTCCAAGAATGGTTTATTTTAGTATAATTTACTTTGGAGCTTAATGTTGAAGATGAGTACGACGTTTCGATCCATCAGCTATGGACCTTGTTCACGTACTGGTGTCACGTGTGTTGTCTCAGATTTCGGCAACACGCGTGGCACCAGTACGTGAACAAGGTCCATAGCTGACGGATCAAAACATCGTACTCATCTTCAACATTAAGCTCCAAATAAGTTAAATTATACTACAGTAATATTTGTGCAACTGAAATCTCAGCTAATCTGATACTATGTTTACATAACACAAGTAAACACAGGTAAACAAACTGATCATTTTAACACAAAAATACAGGAAAACAGGTTAGTAAAACATGATTTAACACAACATTTCCATAATGAAAGTGCTCAGCTGAAACCAGCCATTGTGTATTTTCCAGAAAATACTTTGAGCATCTGCTTGTGTTTATCTTGTTCTCATCACATGAAAGATATGGAAGATTAAGGGCAAGCCCATCATGGCATGAATTTATAGTCATTTGATGAATGTAGTTGATCAGTCCCATGCTTTGTCTGGCTTCATTATGGTGGGGTTTTATCAGGTTGTTACTAAAATTGCAAAAAAAACAACTGGACCTCCCAAATATGGCTAAAACCCATAGGGCATACTGTGGGCAGTGCACATCTGCAAAATAGGGTTGTGTTTAAGTACCCCTGCTGAAGTAGAACAAACCAACAACAATTTACCATTTCCTGGCAGTCGCACCACTCGGGACACTTCTGCATGGCAGGCCACTATTCAGAGTTTGGCAATCTTTGCCCTTCAAAGTGTTTTAACTCATAATTATCCACTACATCAAGCCACTGTGGTCAAGCTGAATAAACTATCTATTTGTTCCAGTTTATCATTGCCCAATGACAGTTCATGTAGATGGTCTTGTTTCTTGAAGATGGATTATCCAAATTACAATGGTGGAGGGCAGTTTTTCAAACAGTGATTTGCCGTCTCATGTTTAGGATGGTTTATTTGATAGTGTTGGCATAGTAACTGCATATCGGATGATGACACGATATTGGTGAACATAGCAAAGAAACTGACCGTATTTTTTTTGTTATTTGGACGCCAGTGATGGTGAAACTGAGAGCTTGAACCCACAGGAAGAGCAGCACACTGTGTTGTCAATGTAATATAGTACAGCTCTCATTTTACTCACTGATTATCGTACTTTCTGAAAATACATCCCTATACATTCCTATTCGCAAAATGCATATTTGGTCCTCAAATCTTGACTTGAAATGAGATTGTAAGAGTAAGACTGAAATGGTTAAACTTTTGTAAGTATAATTAAACAGCATCGCGCCAAGTCCTGTTCTGTTCAAATGGTCAATGGCAATGTTATCATCATTCAGCCTATGCCAGTCACAATCTAACAATACTACACAACACTGACAACACAACACACAGCCCTCTTCCTCCTGGTTCACTCTGTCACATTCACCAAGACTGGGAGTCCTCGTATCAATCTAAAATACTCCTGCCGTCATGGTCAGTTTCTTCGCTAAGTTTGCCAACATTGTCGTAGTTGCAAACATTATCATCCGATATAATTTCTATGCCAAAACAATCTTGATATTATATCACATCACATGTAGATAGTGTCCTATGATGAGACCACACAGCAGGCAGGTACTCACGGCTGACAGGATCATGAGGGGTTTCCTTCCGTAGACGTCCGAAGCTGCACCCATCAGTGGCGCCGCCAGAAACTGAAGGAAGGAGAACATTGACCCAATGAGACCTGCAACACACAACGATACTTTGTAGAAAAACAGAAAAAAGTTAAGTTCTGACATAGCAGAGTATCCGTTCCTCAGGACAGCTCAAAGTGCTTTACATATTACACCTTCGCAGTCCCGTTCAATCGAACACCATTGGACTACTCAAAGTGTTATACATGGTAGACCTGTTCATCTCATCTTCTCTGAAAGCATGCAGCGATGCTACAATTGATGCATGAAGATTATTCGCACACAAATATCCACCAGAGTCTACAGCCTGGTGCACCTTTCATACAGGTGAGTGAACTTGAGCAATGTAGAGGGAACAAACTTGACACAACAGCACAGCATTCAAACTAGGGTTCTCTTAGTCGAGAGTCAAGAAAGCACTATGCTAACATTGGTAAGCTATTGCTATTGATGCTGTTTTCTGTCTTGTCATCAGGGATGATGTTATAATAATAATAATAATAATAGCTTTATTGTTTCATAATGTCATGTACATACAGTAAAGTAATACAGTAAAGTAATAATTTCATGTCAAAGTACATGTTACAATGTAACAATTGGATTTAAGTAACAATGCTTATTTTCCTTATTCATGTATTTTAACAATTTCGCAACAATTAATAATTCGTGAACATAAACACAAAAACCTATACAGCAGCATCATAATAGTGCAACTAGTTAACTAAAATAGTGAAATAGTGAATTACAAGTGTACCACAATATTAAATACGTCGATGCACGTGTGTGACAAGTAAAATTGCATTTAAATAATTGTTTAATATAATTATAGAAAAACAATGTATAATAACAGTACATTCAGAACAGAAACAACATATTACTGATTTTTCATAAGCATATGTTTGACACTTTTTTTAAAGATCTATAAAGTGGTAGAATATTGTAAAAAGTTGTTTAAGATAAAGGTGTTCCATAGTTTTGGTCCGACATACGCCAAGGATAATTGTCTGCACTTTGTTCTGCAGAACGGTATTTTATATGCGAATTTTTGCCTTGTGCAATATTTATGTGTCATGGGTGACAATACAAATACGTCATAAAATAAGGTAGGTAACATAGCCTTATTATGCTTGAACATTAATATGCAGCACATATATTTGTTTATCTGATAGATATTCATTATCTGCAATGTTGAAAATAAAGGCTCTGTGTGGTCAAAAAATCCTACATGACTAATTATGCGCACAATTGTTTTTTGCAATATATATGTTTTATCTAGATATACATTCGGGGCCCTTACCCAAATGGTATTACGGTAAGTTAGATACGGGTAGATAAGCATATAATATAGATTTAGCAATAATCTTTTTTCTAATTTGTTCTTCACCTTTTTCATAATGCCAATATTCTTAGATATTTTACTACATATATATTTAATATGAACACTCCAGTTCAATGTGTTATTTATAATTAAACCCAACATTTTTATCTTGTTTACAGTGTCAATTTTTATGTCGTCTATATAAATGTCATTTGCTCTTTCTCTTATACTTTTCGTATTACTGAAGGTCATTGTATGAGTTTTTTTTATATTTAGAGACAGTTTATTGATTTTGAGCCATATGGACAGTCTCTTTATCTCAGAGTTCATAGCAATTTCCATTTCATGTATATTATTACCTTGTATAAAGATAGCAAACATAATTGTAAGCATTTTATCAGATAAAGTAGTTAGATCATTTACTTAAGTAATTTTGTATCCACTGAAGTATGTTTCCTCTAATTCCATAATGAGCTAATTTTCCCAATAAAATTCTATGATTAACAGTATCAAACGCTTTCGCAAAATCAAGAAATACACCAATTACATGTTCTTTGTTATCAGTTGCCTTACCAATATTATCAATTAGCACTGAAATAGCCATTTCAGTGGAATAACCTTTCCTAAATCCAAATTGGAGATTAGACAAGTTTTTATGTTCAGTTATATAATTCATTAATCTAGTATACATTAATCTTTCAAAAACTTTTGAAAACACAGGCAAAATAGAAATCGGCCTGTAGTTGCCAATTGACGTTGTATCACCTGCTTTAAAAACTGGAATTACTTCAGCTATTTTTAGTTGATCTGGAACACATCCTTGATCAAATGATAAATTTACAATGTAACATAGTGGGTCAAGTAAGTTGGAGAAGGCCTGCTTAAGAATGAAAGGTGTTATTCCATCCCATCCAGGACTATAATTTTTTTAATTATTAATGATTCCTCTTATCTCATCTGGTGTGGCTGGCAGTAGAAACATTGAATTTCTATACACTCCTTTAAGATATTGATTAAGACTCCCTTGTACAAATGGTATCTCCTCAGCCAACTGTGCACCTATATTCTTCAAATATTCATTAAATGTATCTGCTATGTGTTGCTTGTTTTTTGTTAATTTATCTTCAATTAGTAACTGGTCTATAGTTGTAACTACTTCTTTCTTTCCAATAATACCCTTTAATGTTTTCCATGTGTTTTTTAAGATACCCTTATGCTTATGAAGCTCGTACTGGTAATACCAGGTATGCTTTTTCTGCTACGTTGATAAGGTAATTTAGTTTATTTCTATATCATTTGTAATTAATTTCGTTGTATACAGTTAGTTTATTTAAGTAATACTTATACAATTTGTTTTTGGTTCTAATGGAATGTCTAAATCCCATAGTAATCCATGGTTTATGCTTTTTTGCCCTGATAATTTTTTTAATAAGTGGAAATGATTTATTGTATACAAATAAAATTTCATTACGGAACTTAGAATAACTTTCTTGGGGATTTATGGAGGCATAAATTTCATCCCATGTTATCTGATCAATACTTTCTTTGAATATACTTGTCGTAGTAGCTTGTTCATTATATATTCTAGTCTCTATTTCTGTGTCTACCTTCGTGTCATTAATTTGTTTAGTTAGTAAAAATATTGGTAAGTGGTCGGAAATATCTGTATAAATAATTCCATGTGACTGATCATTTGTACCAAGTATATCATTGCTATATATATTGTCTATTACCGTAGCCGTAGTGGTCGTTATTCTAGTAGGTTTATTGTTAAGGGGTATAAACGAATGTTGAAACATTGCATCTATGTAGACTTGTGTTTCTGTGTGATGTTGACACCAGTTTCTGATTGTCTTCCTTCTGTCATTCACCCTGTACACATCCCTCTTCCAAACAAATAGGAAAGGCCAACAGATTGCATTAATATATTGACATGTCTTCAAGTGGCGGATTTGCTAAAATAGCTACTGGGGTGTATATAGGTACTGTCTCACTTGTTTCTGTTGGAAAGAATAGTTAGAACACGTCAGTGAATTGCAACTGGTTTTCTTATATAAGAAATTACCCAGGTAACCACACATTTACAGATACAGCTGATCATATATAAAGAGCAGTATTAGTGCACATTCTGTGTTTGCTGTGGAGTATTAAACTAATTTTTTCCCAATAAAATTAGTTTTCTTCCAAATGGACCCTTCACCCCCCCTTACACCATTCCTCCATACTGTCTGGCACAGCTGTACAATAAAAAATCTCGACTTTGCTGGGAAGAATTCAGCCACACCGTAATTAATGCACAATGATGAACAATATAATATCTCCACCACTGTCTATAGCCGGTATTCATTCACACAGCTCAGTAACCTGAAGCATCGTAGAGGGAAAAAACTTGCCCAAGGTTCAGTATCATAGTATGCCAGCATAGGATTCAAACCCAGGTCCTGATAATTGATGTAAGACCACAATAAGGTGTTTGTCCGCCATTACCCGACCAAAGAGTACCCTAATGAAACAGCATTATGCAGGTTGTTTGAATTTCTGTGAGCACATAATTTTGTAGTGTGGAGTGAGTAGAAATTATGTTTTTGTGCAGCGTGGCATCAGAGCTGTCAAATTATGAGAGCTGTCAGTTGGTGCATTTCTGTGTATTAATACAGTTGTCATTTTGCTTGGTGGTGTAATCAGGGGCAATCCATGGGTGGTTCAAGCAGAAATGGAGGGGTGTAAGGTTGGAAAGAAGTCTGTGTGAGAAGTTCACACATTTTTCACAGAACTTCTGTCTATGGAGGGTAAATATGCTGTGAAATTGACAATAACAGAACTCATCAAAAGTAGTAGGGAATGAAGGAAACATTATAATGGTCGCATATGGAAAATTACAAATGTGATTTGACTCCAATTGAGAGTGCAATGCCCTAGCCACTGAACTCCACAGTCAGATCAAATGCTCACCTCCAAACAAGACTGCGTTCCACTTTGGAGTGTCTGGGGCACCAACCATGGCACGGAAGCCATTGACAGAGCTCTGTAAGGTGCCGTACAGGCCTCCCTGCAATAATCAATCACAACCGTCTCCACAATTAGGAACAAGACATAAGTTAAGACACTGCCAAGGGCGTAACTGAAAACTAAGTAGAGCACATAAAACATCAACATCTGGCCCCTACTAGTATATAATTGCAACACTAGTGTATCATGATAATCACATTAATAATGCTTTTGAAGATCTGAAATGTACATAGATCATGTTTGTGTAATGAGGACATGATTTGCAACAACTAGAGAGGAGCAGAATTGTGTGTGTGGGGGGGGGGTTTGGTTGTGTGGTGTCTGTGTGTGTGTGGTGTATGTGTGTGTGTCTGCATGCGTGCGTGTGTGTGGTGTGTGCACGCATGCGTGGTGTGTGGGTGTGTGTGTGCATGTGCATGCGCATGTGTGTGCGTTGTGTGGTGTGTGTGGTGTGTGTGCTGTGCTCATGGTGTGTGGTGTATGTGTGTGGTGTGTGTGTAAACTATGTATTATACGTATGACTTTCCTCACTAAAACTGTTTGTCCAAGCACCCAGACGGCTCCTTAGTTTGTCAATAGTCTGAGGGTGGTTGTCTTGTTGATTTAAAAATGCACAGTTGGAAGATAACAAACACTAAGTGGAACAGCTGGTAACTGACCTGAAGCACAGTGGGGTAAACCAAGTTATTGAAACTTCAAAACAGCAACGAGACGAGTCCAACTGCGAACCTTACAATACAATTCAGAGTCTCGTGTCTCAACTTCTAACCACTCTGCCTGCCACCAGGTGGAGCTGTTACCGAGAAACATAAACAAAATGTCACCGTACCTGATCTATGCGTCCGTAGTAGTCCAGCAAGACAGGAAACAGTGGAAGGATCATTGCAAAGGCCACCAGATCCATCAGCAGTGACACAAACACAACTCTCATCATCTTGCTACTGGCGCCATCTGGAGAGGTGTGACTGCCCTTCTTTGTGGCGCCCTCTAGGTTCTTGTTGGCATCCATCTGCAGCTTTGTAATTGTCTGCATCTGGCATCAAATACAAACAGAGCTTTAAGGACCATAGCTTTATGTAGAGACCCGTCCACCTGTCATTAGGACGGGTAAAAATGAATATGGACGGGTAGAAATATGGGTGGACGGGTGGTGGATGGGAACAAAAATTAAGGAGCAAAAAAGGCCTTCCAAATCCATAGATAGTGTCAATTATGCCTTGAAAGTGAGTGTAAATGGTGTCATATATGTGTGTTTTTAGCCCATTTCAGGTCATCAGGCACGTCTGAAAGTTCGTAAACTAGCTTACCAGTTAACAGCCATGTGTCCACCAAAACATGCGTGACTGGCAATCATTTTATCCTGCATACAGCCCTGTTAAGGACTGTTCACATACAGTGGCCTGGATTGATACTTGCTACTAGCTGGTAGTTGTCAGGTACATACCTTTATGCAGAGACCCATCCACCTGTCATTTGGATGGGTAAAAGTAAAACCCATTTTTAAAGGGTAGAAATATGGGTGGATGGGTGATGAACAGGTACAACAAATTTAGGAGCAAAATGAAAGGTCTTAAAAATCATACATATTGTCAGTTGCCTTTTTAAATGAGTGTAAATGGTGTCACATGTGTGTTTGTAGTCCATTTTTGGTCATAAAATACATTTCAAGTTTCTCAATTTGCTTCACAGTTAACATCCATGTGTCCACCAGAAAATGTGTGACTGGCAAAAATTACATAAAGCCCTGGTCAGTAAACACGAAATCCCACGTAAAGTCAATCGTTTCTCTGGAGATTTTACATTTGGAGTAGTTTGATGGATGGCCGGTGTGGTTTTACGTGATGTCGACAGGAAGTCAATGAAAGCTGTCTTTGCCATTTTTGTCACGGCCTTGACCGAACTCAGGTTGAACAACCTGGCCTATGGTGTACAAACTCACTGCCATATACAGAGCCACATATGAATGGGAAAACGATGGTGCATAATGTTACACAGAACAACACAGTAATTAATTAAGTACTAAGGAGATAGAAATAACTTAAATTTTGTGGATTATTACATGCCTTATTCAACAGCGGTTTTTATACCATTTTGGCAAAGACAAATATCTCTTTAAAATAGGAGACTCATATTAGATACCAACCTGGCTGATTTCCAGTACTTAAGTTATTGTGATGACTATGTGTGTTAGGACTGTACAAAGAATAATTATATACCGTACAACAACAGTCTGAAAATGTACTCATTATCTACTGTATTTGGCCAGATAAAAGTAACAACCATCCAAAAACAGTGTTGACATACAATCCTTACCAAACTGCACAAAAGCCCACATGTTTTTCTACATATTCCGAGGGTAGACGTGAGTCAAGTGAGCAAAACAGTTTGATATTTAATGATTAATTAAATCTTATTAGATATAATTATTTTATCAAACAAGTAAATAGTATCATGAAAACAGTGTGAGTCTGGGTGCTATTTCAGTCACTGTGTCTGTCTGTATCTGTCTCAAGCTATTCTGGCACAGCATTAATAATTTAAATGTTCTCCTCCGTTAGTGTCAATGTGCACCGTATGAACCACAAATCATTTACATAAAACTGTAAGATATACAGTTTCGTTCTACAACATTTACTACACAACAACACTTAGTTAATTAGTGAAAAAATATCTGGAAAAAAAACATAGTAATGTAAAATGCAAATTTGAAAATAATCTCTAGAGTTTACATATATATAATAGTGACAGTATAAACTAATATTTATAATTATTAATTGCAGAATTTTCACACTTTTTTGCATACTGTTTACTGAAGTAAATACAGGTGTAATTTTTTTTATAATTAATTTAATTTGTGATAGCTAAATTATCGGATATGTCCAGTTGTAAATAACTTACCCAGGACATGGTCACCTTTAGCTGTAGTTGACACATGTACACAGCCACCCTACTACCGAGTTGTAGGCGTGACATACTGTGTATTAAATGCTACTGTCAATGGGTTAGTCAAGGCCACCTTTATAGATAATTTTAAATAAACCCTACAATTTTTATTTTATTTACAGAATGTATCTGTTATAGAGTTGTAGATGACATAATTATCTTTACAAATTGTGGAAAAAATGAAATTCCACAGCTAGACCTCCACTCTTTCGAATTCTGACTTACTGAACCCACTGAAGTTCTCCAATCCCTCGGTGAATTTTGAAAATGTCTGAACTCATGAACCATCCTTGTCGGCCATCTAAGTGACATGCAAAATGTCAATCCCAGACATGCAAAACTGATGGAGACACACAATTTTATAATATTGACACAACAATGCTTCTGGACTTGTCACTGTCCATATGTTAATTGACACATAATTGCCTGAAGCCTACAAAGTGACATACACCACACCATCTGGCCACTTCCCCAAGGCTATTGCAGTTTGTAAAATTCTACATAAAACGTGTGACATGGCAACAGCAGTTAAACTGAACTGCACCTACCGGCTGTGAATATTCTTTTGCTTCTGACCCTGTACCTGGTTAACTATCACTGAATATACACAGTCAACTACCCACATGGGCTTGTTTCAAACGTCTGGCTGACCACCAATTGCTGGGTAGAACGTGTTTTACCCATAGGGGACCTTCTCATGCGAAGGTGCAGTGGAGGGTTAACGGGAAGTAATTTTAATATTTTCTCACACGAAAAAAAGTTAAAATCAATATTGATCAAGACCGTTTATCTTAATTTGACCATAATTAATGTTGAATGTTTCGAAACAAATTTTGTGTTAGGTTATAAAAGTTATAAAATATTTAGTTAAACACATGTACACCCCTGGCTGGACTATTGGACTTGGTCACAGAGATGCTGCTGAAACAATTGGATTAGTGTGTCTCAAATTACTAGGGATAAAGTTCACTGTCCCTTCAGTTAGTAGAGGCTGGAGTCTGGGCTGTGTACATACATGTGTTTCGTGTTCTAGTCTCGGTGGCCAACCAACAGGAAGGGTAGAGCTACATTTTCGGTCGAACATACCTCCTGGTTATCTAGTAAATGTTTCTAAAGGATACAATTGAGTAATAAAAATTAAGTTGTCATTGTCAATAATATTCATGTTTCACAATTTGACAAAAAATAATATACATGTATTTAAAAAACTTCAAATTAATCAATGTATGAAAAAATCCACCACTCACTTCCTGATAAGTTACAAAGTAATGATTTTTGGTTGAAGGTTGTCACATTATCATATTTTCATGCCAAGCCCAAGCCAATGAGTACGTCATCTACATCTATATATACCTGTATCTAGAAATACATAATGGCGTAATCTTAAATTCACATAGGTCTACGCCTCCTTCCTGGACAAGGCCAAAGTAATAACCCATATACAGGGCTTTATGCAGGATAAAATTGTTGCCAGTCACACATGTTTTGGTGGATGTTAAGTGTTAAGCCAGTTTACAAACTTTAAATGTGTCTGATGACTGATGACTTGAAATGGATTATAAACATACAAACACACATGTTACACCATTTACACTCACTTTCAAGGCATAACTAGCAATATCTATGGTTTTGGAAGACCTTTTCTGGTCCTTTGTTTTTTACCTGTCCACCACCCGTCAACCCACATTTCTACCCGTCCATATTCATTTTTACCCATCCAAATGACGGGTGGACGGGTTTCTGCATAAAGCTATGCATACATTTCCTAAGATATGTAGCCTCTGAGTGCATCCCTGGCAATAAGTTCTATAATTGCCAGGCTGGGATTGGAAATATATGGGACAGACCCTTTTCCTATTATAAAGAATGCAATTATTTATCTCATAAATATGGAATGTTCCATTTCTAGGGGTGGGTGGCAGCTCCGACTGAGGTCCTGTTCATGAAAGCAGTTTTCAACATTACGCAATGAATGTCAATAGCGTACTACAGACTGTACCACTAAACAAATATTAACAACCTGATAGCTTGATAGTTTATTTTGGCTAGCGTACTACTCATTCAGGCCTCAGTCACTGCAAAGGTTATAATTATATTATAAGATCTCAGTGATAAGAGTCAGCAACTCAGCACTACCACAGAATGCATGAACAAGTTTAAAGCACGACTTAAGACTTATTATTTCAAGATTGTATTTAATGTCTAGTTTTTCTACACCTTTCACAGTTTTATATATTTATTTTTAATTAGCTCAACTAGCATGAACTAGCATGTCATTTTCATTATTTATTTGAAGTTAACATATATTTTATTTTTAATCACAGCTTGCACAAATATTGTATTGCTGTAGTCATTTATACATAATTAACTAAGTACTATGTATATTATTATATATTTATTTATTCTGCCATCTGTTTAATTTTAATTTTTCTA
>OZ024864.1:39941407-40078907 GCA_964017155.1 Oasisia sp. SBJ-2009 | reverse complement strand
TTTATTTTCGGTAACCACGGTCGGGAGGAGAGTAAACTCCTTTCGCTGTTGAAGCATTGGGAAATCAGACTTCCTCCTCCCCGAAAGGGGTTGGAGGTTCGCCGGCTTGCAGATTCCTTCCATGCTTACCCGCCGTCTTCAACTGTCAGTTATTTTAACCAGATATGTTTGATATATAATCTAAATGACTGGTTGATTGTTGACGGTGTCTTTTTCGTCATTCGATGTATCTTTTTTTAAAGTAATAAAACTGATAAATGTTAAACAAGTGGTTTTACCTATTGTTTCTTTTCATTCGAACGAAGCCTGCATAAACCTACTCGTTATATATATATCCACTCGTTATATTTAGCACCGCGAAGTCCGAGAAAACACCAGGTCTGGTAGTAATGCGATATCTTGGGGGGGGGGAGAGAACCATCGGATCAAACGGATGAATCGAGGTCAAAGAACAACGACTGCAGTTACTTGAGACTAGTGCAACACAGATGTACGCTGGACAGAATAACGAGCGCGACTACTAGGACTATGGTTATGCATCTTTGGACGGATATAGTCTCGTTTATCCGACTGTCGGTCGGCTAAGGAACTACGCCGAGAAGAGAGTCTGGTGATTTTACCGGCGTTTGAGTGCTATCGGTGTGGGCTAAACAATGCTGCCACCTCACGAATATAAGCTAATCCTGCCGTAATTCTGATCTTATAAACAAATACACATTTTTATTTTTAATTATTTTTGTGTTAATGTAAGTTTAATTTTAAATACTTTTTTTAATACAACATTATCTTATAAAAAGGTATACCTATTTAATTTGTTACTTCAAATTCGGCTTGGGAACCAATCAGCATCTCTACCCTAAGCTGGGGTTAGGCCGACCTGGCGGTTACAACTGCAGCCCATTAATTTCCCAGGCAGAGTTGAGGGGCTGAAGAGTTCTGGCACCTCGCGGAGCCTGGGTAATCGAGGCTATGGACGGATATATTTGGGTTCATAGGCTTACACTATACACATATCTAGGGTGTGTTGAGGGATAGATAGTCGCAATTGTGCCTCGCAATTTTTTCATTAGAATAACGCATCCCCTATACGCTTCGAAGGTGAAGTGCCCCCACCACATCTAGACGTTCGGCCGTGAACATTCTTCTGTTGTGAACGTCGCCGCGAGCAGGTATCAAACCACTACCCCCCTCCCGTGCAGCGCCCCTGTCTTGTCTTCCGATGTCAATATCCGACGACCGAGAAATTGGGAACGTCGCCGCGAAAAATGTCAATACGTCCCATTTCGATGTGGTGTCATGTTGAAGATACGGCTCAGCTCTCTTCACAAGACAGCGCCGCCCGTATGTGCACACATATTATTACAAGTGCTCTATTTTGTCTAAAATAATCTTTAAATAGATCAGTTACGAACATGTATGCATAGTCTGTGCGTTCAGCTAATCCTGACGGAAATTCAAATTATCAAAGATGAGATGATCGATCTATTAGATATCATTGAAACTATTTATTACCGAACAAACTATAAAAATAAACTATACGATAAGCTGCTATATAATTAATTGTTTGGCAGCTGTCACCATAATCGGGCCAAACCAGCATATGAGATGGTTCATCACCACATACATGCAATACTTCAAGGTGGTCTACGATCTTCCGTGTGGCGATTAAGACTTTCTTTTTCGGTTTGGGATGCAGATTGTTGACGACGAAGACGCCATATAGGACCAGTTTAGTATGTCGGTGGTTGGGAAGCCGATGAACACCCTTGTGCCCATCGTATCCCGCAGCCAGTTGTTTCAAGGACAATCACGAACACTTCTAAGCAGCCATATTGCACAAGTGTCGGACGAGAAACAGATCGAGAGTGTGGCTATATCCGTCATAGCTGGCTGGCGACAAGGCCCGCTGACTATTAACGACGTGTCACAGCGGAATTATTTCACTCTGACAGAGCATCACATCGGCAGCCCAATGTACACATGCGACGACAGGGACACGTATGCTCCCTCGATCGTCTTATAACTTCCCCTTGCCCATAATGAGTTAATTTAATCTCATATTGGCATACATAAGTAGCTGTCACCAAAATATTTTTGGAAATAATATTGTGCCAAGTGATGCTAGTAGCGAATTGCAGGTGTCGTCCGTCCGACGACCTTACTAACTGTTGTTTGATTTCCTGCCAAGTTCCTAGATGCGAGAAATGTCACCGTGATGTGATTGCACCCCATTGACCGACTATGACGAGGTTTCAGAAGACATTAGGCTTTCTAGTCTGACCCATATGAAAGTGTTACTCAAAGAATTGTGTTACTTAAAATTTTGAATAGCCATTTTTATGTGAAATTGGTAGGCCCCATTAACCCATTACCCTACGAAAGAGTTCGCAAACGCATCAGCTGTATGCAGGTTGCTTGAACGTCTGTGACGACTTGTGTTATGTTATGTCACTAGAAGTTAGATTTGTGTTCTGTCAGTGCGGCATTTCAGCTGTCAAACTAGTGTAAGTCCGAGGACACTGCGGTTCTTCGGCGTAGTGACACATATGTAATTTGTATTGAAGATATTATCACGACCAAGAACTCTCTGATTTTAACGGAAATTAAGGGGTGACAGGAAGGAAAATGGTTTCTTGGAAAATACGGTGTTCTAATTTCACGAATTTTCTACGGCACCTTTGTCAGTTCATGTTATATATGCAGTGGGCATTTCTGGACCCGTTCTGAACCATTTTTAGGACATGAAGACAACGTTGTAATAGACGCCTGTAGCGAAAGCAAAATGTTTTCTCCCGTTAACCCGTTTTTATTCGAATGTGCACGTGCACACACTTGCGGGCGTACACTTTCACGCTCACTCACTTATAAAACCACGTACACTCTCAATTTTATTCTGTACTTTCCCTGGCGGATAGTGCCCCAAAAGTCCACTTCAAGGTTAAAGTTTAATGTTTTAAAATAACACGAATACACACAGAAATAGGCGAACGCACCCGAGAACGGCGACGCACAGGAAATATAAGAATTGGCGCACGCGCAACAGGTCACTGCTTTGACAGGAAGTTTATATGGAAGGAAGATTCTCACAATTAGTGGTCACGTGATTGCGGTTTCCGCCCAACAACGAGACAACGAGAAGGGCGTGATATGTATACGACGGCGAAGTGGATCCGCTGCAGGTCAGTTTTCTTAATGCCTTTGTCGTTTTCTTCCTCGCCCTCTATAGCTGCTCGTTATTGATACCCTTAGTATTAAATCGTTTCGATGCTGTTGTAGTAAACGGCCACGATGACATCGAGATGTGGACCATAGGCCCTGCACACTATACGACGCGCGCGATACGGCCATCGGATTGGAACTCGAAGAGGCTTTCATATTGAACGTCGGTCGCAAGGGAAGAGACGTCGGATTCAATTCAAGTTGAAGAATCGGCTGCCGAACTTACGTTACAGTGACTTTATTCACAATTATCGGACGTTAGATCGGTGTAATTTATTTTCGGTAACCATGGTCGGGAGGAGAGTAAACTTCTTTCGCTGTTGAAGCATTGGGAAATCAGACTTCCTCCTCCCCGAAAGGGGTTGGAGGTTCGCCGGCTTGCAGATTCCTTCCATGGCTTACCCGCCGTCTCCAACTGTCAGTTATTTTAGCCAGATATGTTTCATATCTAATCTAAATGACTGGTTGATTGTTGGCGGTGTCTTTTTCGTCATTCGATGTATCATTTTGTTAAGTAATAAACCTGAAAACGTGAAACAAGTGGTATACCTATTGTTTCTTTTGAAGCGTTGTTCAGTCGAACGAAGCCTGAATACACCCACATATAGTAGGCATGAGCGATATGACCACTCCCAAAATGCACCGTGACAGTCTGGTGATATTACCGGTGTGGCGGTCCAGAACGTCGAGCGGTCCAGAACGTCGAAGGTTAGCGGTTCATGTCAAAGGTTGGCGGTTCATGCCAAAGATTAGCACGACGTTACTGCCTGACGGTCTGCAACGTCAGCAGTCCAGAACGTCGTTTCATGCGCACATGCGCGCTGAACTGGCGTAACCTCAGGTGGCCGATCAACTTTGACCCCGTGCCAGAATGTCGAGACTGAGTTCATGACCCCCGCGGCGACAGTGTTACATAATAAATCATTTCTGCGCGCTGTAGCGACGACCTACTTTTCGACCTCCTACGTTGCACACTACAATTTCCAGCGCGCACGTGTTCTTGCCATTTCTCTGCACAATGACCACAATGCCGAGACGTGAACCGCTAACCTTTGACATAAACTGCTAACCTTCAACGTTCTGGACCGCTCGACGTTCTGGACCGCCACCCCGACGTTTGAATGCTATCGTGTGGTTAAATATTGCTGCCACCTCACGGATACTGGCTAATCCTGCCGTAATTCTGGTTTATAAACTACACATTTTTTATAATTATTTTTGTGTTAATGTCAGTTTAATTACGAATATTTTTTATATAATACATTATCTTATAAAAGGTATATTTATTAAATTTGTTATTTCAAATTCGGCCTGAGACGCAACCAGCATCTCTACCCTAATCTGGGGTAAGGCCGCCCTGGCAGTTACAACTGCAGCCCATTAATTGCCCAGCCAGAGTTGAGGGGCTTAAAAGTGCTTCCATCTCGCGGAGTCTGGGTAACCGAGGCTAACGCTTACGTGGTAATGAATATTATATTATGATATTAACCTTTCCTCTGTGTTGTTAAGTAGTTTTATGCGAGTACGACATCGCGTCGAATTTTTTTTTAAACGAAAGCAAAAATTTAATATAAGAAAGAGACGTGATGCCTTCTTACGGCTAACGTACAAATAGGCTAATGTCTAGAAAATATCCGCAAGGTGGCTACATCGAGTATTACTGATTGTTAGCATTTCAATGCTCACGTCAGAACACCGCATCACACCACACGCACACATAAACGCGCGCGCGCACGCACGCACGCACGCACGCACGCACGCACGCACGCACAACAACAACAACGACAACTGTACTCAGGTAATGGAGATTTTATTTTCGTACGTGGTGTCTTTCCGAGCTTCAAAATAACTTACAAATCAGCCTTATATATCTGTAAAAGTGCATCGAACAATGTCCAATGGCGATAGTCGGACCTTGTACGCTCTCGCCAGGAGAACGAACGTGGATAAACATATACAACAACCGGCGTTAGTAAATCGCAGAATGAACCAGTAGTGGCACGTCATTCACTAAATGGCGCTCACAATCTCTTAAAATATACGACAATAAACCAATCCGACAACAAAACAATCGACGTGTCCAATTCGTCGTGGTCTGCTTACGTCAAACACGCAATTAAGCGCATAACCTTCGTCAAGTTCTTCCTTTGCTAGCAATGTTGGTAATATATAACTTAAATATGTTTTTGTCATTAACACGACCTTCCGAGACCAGAATGTCCACAAAAATATACGACAAAATGCTACGCTAGGCTTTCGGCCATACATCCGTTTTAGATCATTTGATGGACGTTTCGCTAAGCAACCGGTCACGTGACGGACAGATCAATTGTAAACAACTTATACTATGCTAATCTCGAGTATTGATGGGTGCGTTCAGCAACGATTCCTTGTTGCAAACCAATTGTTTCACGATCGTCTTCCAACACAATTTGGGTACAACTTCTAGGTGTTCGTAAGGAGGATGGCTGCGTACCATTCCTACAAAATAACGTCTTTGTTATCATTCTGTAAAAGATGTGTGAAGAATAAAGTCCCCTTACACAAATAGACATCCGGACCGTCGCGTCTGTTCCACGATTCGTTGCTGAAGTTCTGTGGCTGGCAAAAATAAGTTTCAATTGAGAATTACACCAACGGTTTCACCGTTGACAGGAACCAGTATCGCTAGATAAGGTGAACTTGTCACTTTCCCAGTTTGTAACATGTTCTGGGCACTACAATGACTACCTTAACAAACTGCGTTTAACAACCCAAAATATTGTTCGCAAACGTATTGTTAATGCTACGTCCAAGAATCCTCCATATTGTAACGAAAATGTTCAGAACAATGAACACACTCTACTGACAGTTAAGCAGGCGTCCCTGTCCGCAAGTTACTCGGTAACTGGTTGGTTCCCACGCATCAGACGGCAATACCAATAGGGACGAAATACAACTGACCAAACGAACTCATTGTTCTCGCCATTACCATCTCTAACTTGCCAATGTGATTCTGGCGTCAGCAGAAGAGGCTTGTTATGCTAAAGACGTCTGTCGCATGCATTTTACAAACAGTGATCCAGCACTGGGTTTGAACATTGAATACATGAATACTGCACGGCGTTTGCGCGACGATGACGTCACACCAGTGCTATGACGCCAGCTTCTCTTCCCGGTAGAACATGAGCTTGCGCGAGAGATACGTCTGTAGGGAGCGCGGTACGGGCAACGTCCCCGAAATCTGTCTAAGATTCGCCGTTCGGCACGTCTTCTGGATGACCTTACGGCAGAGATTCTTGAGCGTCTGCGGCCGCGTGATCTGCATCACGTACCAGTTGCGGAAGTCGACCGTGTTAGCCATCATGACGTCAGGTATACCGGGACCTTTGTAGTGCAGCCACTCGGTGAAGTTGAGCATGTCTGCGCCGGTCCGGAACAGGATGAAGATGCAGGGCAGTTGGTGACGCAAGTCCTCCATGTATAGCTTCGTGCTGAGCGAGCGCACGCAGATGTAGAGCGGTGTACGGCCCTTGTTGTCGGCGATGTTCACGTTGCCGTGGGCCGTGATGAGCATCTGTAGTACGTCCGTCAGCTTCCACTGCGCCGCTATGTGGATGGGCGCCTGGCCGGCGCGGTCGGCCCTGCAACATAGTATATATATAGTGTACACGGTCTTTTCGTGTGGTGGGACCTCGCCTATGGAACGCATTGCCCATTGACATAAAGTGCTGCGGAACTTTGTCGGCATTCAGAAAGGCACTAAAAACGCACATATTCAAAGCATATTACTGCTGACATTTTAAATATTCAATGACATTTTAGAAAATTTGTTTCCAATATTTCATCTTATCTTATTTTTACACATGATTTGAAATTTATATATGCCATCGTTTTAGTATGTGTTTTGCATGTAAATAGCGTATTAATTAGTTTTATTTATTTATTGGTTTATTTATTTTACTCATCGTCGTTAATTCTATGATATTTAATTAACAGTTTTATTATGAATAAGTTAACGTTTCTACATTTTTTATCTGAAAGTAAATTTTAGTTGTATTTATTATTATTAATATTAGTTTTAATACATAATAAATAGCTTTATATTTTATTGTACAGCGCTTTGAGCATATTTGGATATTGCGCTTTAAAAATAATAAATATTATTAATATTATTATTATTACAAAGAAAAAGAACTAATAATACCGCTGTATAAAACAATAGTTAGGCGTCATTTAGAATATTGTATACAAGCATGGAGGCCATGTCGCTAGAAGGATGTTGAAATGCTAGAAAGACTACAAAGGAGAGCAACCAAAATGATACCAAAACTCAGGAATATTACTTATGAAATGCGTCTAAAAGAATGTGGTTTAACAACACTAGAAACCAGAAGATTGAGAGGAGAACAGATTAAGGTATTTAAAACATTGAATGGGTATGAAAAAATTGACAGAAATATTTTTTTCTCGGTCAAAGAAGAGAGAAGGACTAGAGGACATGTAGTTACATTAGCAAAGAAACAGTATAGACTAGTTATTAGAACATTTTCATTTTCACAAAGAACAGTTAACGAATGGAACAGATTATCAGCTGATTGTGTAGGTGCTAGTAGTGTTAATATATTTAAAAATAAAATCGATGTATACCTAAGATGGGCGGGGTATACTTAGATAGATAGGTTGGACTCTCGATAAGCCAAAGGGCTTCCTAGTCCACCTGCCATCTAGAGTTGAATCTCTAGGTGGCAATCTTGTTAAACATCTTGGTAAAATCAATGCATCCAGTGCCGGGGAAAGTACGGCCGGAGCCTTATGCTGCCGTCACTAGTCATCATAGCTGGGTAGTTCTTTTACTATGAAAACGACAACATTCAGCCGCCGAACTTCACCACACATGTCTTATACACTAGGTTACAAAATAAAATAATTTACATAACTGAAACAAATAAAATTCACAAAACTAACTGCTAGCAACTCGACATCATCGGTGGCAGTTACGAGTAGCTTTGTGATAATCGTAATATCAATATTGTGTCGAGGGGTCGATTGTTAATATGGTTAAGGTTTATGGTTAGGACTTAGACAAGTTTAGGGATAGTTAGGGTTGGTTTAGGATTAGGATGATCTAAAGTTGCATTAATATGTGTTTCACTCGCTAGGTGGTGCCACTGGACATATTCATTTCCCTCAAGATGATTTTCAATTATATTTATAAACATCTGCCCACAGATGTCATACTATTTCTATTTCGTAATGGCAGAAGATATACTAAATTACATGTCTTCTTTATCATATATTGTATAACATGATATTACAAAAATCGTGTTAGATATTAGAACTTAGAATACATAGTTATATCATAATAATAAAACTGTTTTTCTATATCCCTAATTTCCGCATGGCGAATCGATGCGCTGTACAAGACATATAATAAATGCATTAATAAATATAAATGTAAATTATATAAATTAATATAAATCAAATCAAATTTTGGTTTAAGATGTACACTAGTAAACCTTTGTATGTAAATTTTATAAATCATATAAATCAATTTAAAATAAATTAAATACAGTTTTAAAGATGCATAGTACTAAGCCTATGTAAATTATATAAATTAATATAAAATATATAATTAAACCCTTTACTAAATCTGTATATGTAAATTATCTATACATTAATCTAAAACATAAACACTGATTAAAACGTGTATAAAATCAAAAAGTAATTATAAAGCAGTGTCCATCATTTCACAACAATTTGAATTAATTAAAATGTCTAATAAAAATATATGTCTTTAAAGACTTTCTAAACACAGAATATATAATAGCATGATGTTACAAAGAATAAATTGATAACTTCCCTATATACTGTCATGTGTTACTTACTTGTCAATGATGGCGCCACCGTATATGAGCTTCTGTATAGCAATCTTACAGGAGTGCACTATTGCATTGTTCACACAAATGTACAGCGGTGTCTTGCCAATGAAGTCTGCTAGGTTTACATCAGCACCTAGGATAATGTAGATAGATAACATACTTCAGCCACCTTGCTGTTCAATATAATATACACATGTATCAGCCTATCAGGTCATGAAATAAAGTTATCACATTATACAAGACACAATTATTAATTTCTTACGTTACAAGATTTTTCATCATGCGTTAATTGTCATCATATTCTATGCTTGCCACTGAAACAATACTAAAGTGAACAACACACTTTGGCCTTTGGGAAATTGATAAAAGCTTTTCTCTCAATTGTGAAAACAATTGAAGTAGCAAACTTATCTATTGTCCATTTTTTTATCAAACAAACAAAATTCAAAACTTCATCAAGAAGTCAAAACCTGTAAACATGCAACTTCTTTTCCCACATTCAGTCACACAATGGCATGAATGGTTTTAGTTAAACCAAATGCAATGTGAAATGTTCAGGGGAAATGGACTGTTTAGAAACTTCCAATTAAGCTACTTTTTTGCAGTTGGACAGGATTCTTGTTCCCACTTTCCTACTGTACAAAAGACAGACAAAATCTCTGCATCATCCATCCTGTTGCCCCAGTCTCCACGATGATGGAGTTAGCTGGTGGTCCACGGTGTGTATATTACTTTAATTTTCAACAATATAACATAACTCTTATTCTCCAAATATCCAGGGTTATAATAAAATCATAATTAGGTAACTTCTATTGCGCATAAATTCTTAGAAACCAAGCTCAGAGGTGCATCAATAGAAAAGGGTTAACCAATCTCAGAGTCAATAAACAATTCCAGTTGGCATCAAACTTATTGAGACACTGGGGAGCTATGGTGGATAAGCACG
This sequence comes from Oasisia sp. SBJ-2009, assembly GCA_964017155.1. NCBI lineage: Eukaryota > Metazoa > Annelida > Polychaeta > Sabellida > Siboglinidae > Oasisia > Oasisia sp. SBJ-2009. Next base: position 40,068,881 of record OZ024864.1, on the reverse strand, counting down.
GTATGTAAAAAGTGTCTGTAAATGACAATATTTTCAACCAATTTAACACTAGAAGGAACCATATTTAAAAGAGCAGGTGACCTACAGCCCTAGTCCCAATATACGTTAGGGACAAAAATTGTTATTGCTGTCATGTAAGGAGTAAGTGGGGAGCGGTGGTCGTCGGACTGTCAATCGAGGGGACGATGGTTCAATCCCACCTACCGCTGTTTAGAAACTTAGGCAATTTCATTCACCTCACATTTGCCTATGTCTTTTGGAAGAGACACTAAAAGCCGGTGGTCCCTTCTAACTGGTGCCTATGCCAGAGGAAGTAAAAGATCCCACACAGGGGGTAAATATGTAACCTGTAGTGGACTCACTAATTCTAGCGAAGGACAACTCTGAAAACCAGGCTCAACAATACTCTAGTCACAAACATGTGGCTAATACAGAGTGATGAGCTGACCATAAGAAGAAGAAGAAGAAGAAGAAGAAGAAGAAGTAGGCTGACTGACCGGTGCGAGAAAGTAGTTCTATGAGCATTGAGCGGCCGTGGAAGGCGGCCTTGTAGATGGGAGTACAGCCGTTCCTGTCACACTTGTTGATGTAGGCCCCAGCTCGTAGCAGCTCCTACAGACACAGGCTGAGTACAGCAAAATTAAGCACAACCAATTATCACCTAAAAACTGTGTGTGTGTGTGTGTGTGTGTGTGTGTGTGTGTGTGTGTGTGTGTGTGTGTGTGTGTGTGTGTGTGTGTATGTGACTGTGAATTTTAACATATTTATTTAACTTGTTTATTTAACTTAATTATTTACTTTATATTAACTTATTTTATATTGTTAGCGCTTTTGAGCAAACCCAGACACATGACGCTTTATAAATGTTTCCAAACAATAAACAACAACAGTGTGCATGTGTGTAACACTACACGAGTACATCACAGTGCCTCACCTCCACGATGTCTGTGTGATTGAGTGACACTGCCACTATGAGTGGAGTGGTCCCATCTTTCATACTGGGATTAGTTGGATTATACCAGGGAAAGTTCACATTGACACCATCTGCCACAAGAGTCCGTACAACATCTCTGTCGTTGGCCATCACTGCATAATGCAGCTCTCTCACTTTGAGAGGCATTGCTCGCAGGGCCAGCTCCCGACTTGACCGGGAGTTTCCCATTCTTGTGGTCGATGCGGGGACAACGACAGCCTGTCAGTGCCTGCAACACCAGATGTTAGCTTAACTAAGTCATGCATGTTGTATGTGCACACGCATGTACAGTTATTATACACACATACAGAAACATGCATTCCTTCATGGCTTCAATACATCACTCACTCCCAATTGCTTACTCATTCACTAAGTCAGTCCCTTACTACTTATATTTAATACTCAAACTCCCTCCCTCACTCACTCCTTCATTCCCTCCCACTCATTGACTCACTCACTCCTTCATTCCCTCCCACTCATTGACTCACTCACTCCCTCATTCCCTCCCACTCATTGACTCACTCACTCCCTCATTCCCTCCCACTCATTGCCTCACTCACTCCTTCATTCCCTCCCACTCATTGCCTCACTCACTCCTTCATTCCCTCCCACTCATTGACTCACTCACTCCTTCATTCCCTCCCACTCATTGACTCACTCACTCCTTCATTCCCTCCCACTCATTGACTCACTCACTCCTTCATTCCCTCCCACTCATTGACTCACTCACTCCTTCATTCCCTCCCTCCACACATCCACCCACACACCACTCACTTTAGGTTAATGTCTGTTGTGTCTGTATTATTTAGAAGTAAAATAAGAAGGTTTACTTAGTTTGTATTATGCATGCACTACAAGCTCGGCTGTAGTCTTGTTATTGCAAATGCACACTGTACTAACAAACTTGACTTAATTGGTGAATTGAACAGTATTATAGGCATGCAACATGAATATGAACAAATGCGTTGTCCCCCCCCCCCCAATGTTGACACTTTAAGTGATGTCTATAGACATTTGATTTAGTGCCATCTCACTGACTCAGTAAGTAATTTTTAAGTTTAACTAAAATTAACACAAACATGCAAGATAATACCTGTCGATATATGGTTGTCTCTGTGCTGTAGGTGTCTGAATGTATGCAGAATTTTACATAATGATAATTTCAAAGTACTCCCAATCATAATTAACTAACTACTAGTTCTGATTTGATTGCTGACCAAAAGTAATGTCGTGAAATTCAAGAGGATTGTTGTTTTGTGGCTGTCAGGTATTGTAATATAACCATCATACCACACGTGGTGAAATTCTACATTTTAATCTTTAGAACTATGATTTTCAACACATATTATTTCTTATATAGCGCCGAATCCAGTCCTCAGGACCGTTCAAAGCGCTTTACACTTTACTTCCCTGACAGATCTGTTCACTCAGACACCATCTCGGGTTCTCTGGGAAGCATCCAGCCATATGCTACAATTAATGCGCGAAGGCTGCTCGTACACATATCCACCACTGTCTATAGCCAGGTAGGTCTTAATTTATTTGTGTAAATACAGAGACAAACACAAGCAGTTGGCACATCACTGTATGTACACCAGAACAAGGGTGGAGCACACTTGGTAAATACTGGTGTTAATCTTATAAATAATCATGATTAGTTTGTAGGTATCTGGTATGTTATGAAGACAGTATATGTACTTGTTTGGAATAGAACTATTGTTCATGGCTCCAGTGTTCAATTTGACAGTGCAAAATTTGAACTTACTTTCTTGAAACATGACATTTTGATGTATCTTATGCATGTCAGAATGTGTATTTGTTTTTCACAAACAATATAATTGAACAATTTAAATTTTGTGTTATCAGTATGCATAACTTCGTAGATAGTATTCATTCAAGATGTTATATGCAACACTATGCAGGATAACGTTTTTGTCAGTCACAGGTTTTTGGTAAACACTAGACACATGCAAATTAACTCATGTACATAGAAGACAATTGGGCTGTGTGATTACGACCTAAAATCAAGTCAAACACATGCTTGACACCTATTTTCAAAGCTTAACTGGTCAACAATATTTATGATATTTTAGAAGACTTTGTTTGCACCTTATTTTTACCTCTCCACCACCCTGGCCTGAAGAATTCTTAACTTAATCCTATCTGCATTATGACAGATGTCTTTGCGAAAGGGTAGCACTGGGAAGGAAAGTCTTACACAGGTATCCTTAATTATACCCTCTGTACTGTCTGTGTGACTGTATGGCAGTCAGTTATTGGTCCTCCGTTCTCATGGATCCTATTTTTCCGGGTTTGAGAGGGCCATGGCCCCCCTCTGGCTACACCACTGTCCAAAATGGTTTTACCCATCCAAATGATGGGTGGACAGGTCTCTACAGTTTTGATATAATGATATGGTAAACAGTGCACTTTGATATAGAACACTGTCCCTGAATTGAAAGGATCAGTGCTTGAGTTGGCCTATTGCAAGACTTGCAACAGCCAATGTCGTAAGAGACAGTAAAAAGTGTAGCACATCCAAACTGGTAAACATCCAAAGGAAATGCTCATAAATGTATTGCTCACTGATGGGTGATAATGTGTCACTCTTAAAACTAAACTTAATCTCTGTGAGCACCAGCTATAGTAGCTATACACAGCATTGTCTGAAAAAAGACATAATATATCCATTCACTATTAAACCTTTCTTTACAATGTAAGGTCATATTGAGTAAATGTCATATACTCGTCAATTGTGGTTTAGACGATTAATTAGTAAATTAGCCTTAAGTTAGGATTAGCATATCCCCATATGTTGCCACGCCAAATTATATACTGCCAGTTGCAAAATTGTATGACGAAATGCTCGCGACATCAAGTCAACACTGAGGTGTTTAGTTTAAATATACGTTCACACGACTATTAGTTTCGCAATGATGACAATAATGACGAGTTTGAGCGACACTGACTAGTGTAGTAACTTACAACAACAGACACTGTCAGTGTCACTGACACTGACAGTGATACTGTCACTGACAGTCAATTATCAATACCTCAAAAGCAGCCTTCGGCTTCGTCTTCGACGTTCAACTTCAACCAACGCCCTAACAATGCCGCCATTCACAGTTCTCTGATTTTACGATTGCACCACCATTGTTGTGAGCACGACGCACTGCAAACTGTAGCAACAAACAATGGAAAGCAACGCATTTAAAGGTTTCCAATACACCAAATTAAATCTGCATCACTTCTTCGTCATCGAGCCCTGGTACTCGGCCGCTTGCGACACGACAAAATCAAAACAAACTATTATCGGTGTTGTAGGAGGCAGCAGCGGTGTGGTCGCGCATCGTAAGTATCCAGAGACTAGAATGCGAAAAGTTTTGCATTACAGTGCATCGTGAATATAGCAAATTAAATATGTACATAACACTGAAAGTTGGACTCTATTTGTCTTACTTCATCGTCTGAAACAGTCTTTAGTAAAACAGTTACGTTTACGTGATGGATAAACGAGCTGGGCGATAATACAGCCACACCCTTGAACTTGCCTGGACGAGATCTCGATCCAACACTCCCAGCCCAAGGAAGATAGTCTGGGCCAGAAGTTGCAATTTGAATGTTATCCGCCAGATAGCGAGTATATCCTCCAATTTATGTTTATACGGTTTAACATGCAGTGAAATAGTATCAACCATTTTAAAGTAAAACAAAAAATAAAACCATTGTAAATTTTGGCTAAAAAAGGACAATACTATTCGGAGAGCAGTGCCGTTGTCGCGCTTACATTTTTCCGATCGTTAAAAACGTTCCGATTGACGTTTCTGCGCATGCGCAATAAATGTAAAATCACCAATGTCCAACGAAACAATAAAGCATTTTCGGTATAAATGCCACGAGCTGTTCGTTAACTCTCATGTGATGATTACTGTGAAGAATTTCTTAAAATGTCGTTCAATGCAATAAAATATTACGGTTTTTATAAATCACTGTCACGGATTATGGCGCACAACAGTGACGCCATTTACGCTTCCTATCTAAATATGCCTCAAAGCTTGTTTGCCTCGTGTTAATTTGCGACAAATATTTTTCTGAGAGGTTATATACACCCTGACGAACAACCCGTAGTATTTATGCCATACATGCTTTGTCATTTCGCTGCATATTGATGATTTTACAAATATCGCGCATGCGCAGAAACGTCAATCGTTTATAACGCCGGAAAAATGTAAGCGCTACAACGTCACTGTGAATAAGGGCAAACTTCCCACCATTTGCAGAGCAGTGACGTCATTGCTCTGCGAATTAGGGCAGGTATGGTATTCATAGAGCATGCAAGAAAGAGTGTACATACAAGTTCTAAATGTACAAATAGTTGACATCCCAATTGTACACATAATATTTGTAATTTTGTATTGTATAATTATTTTCACATTTATTCAAATTTTTTCGTGACCATTTTATTTATTTTTAGTACCTACTTATTTATTTTTTATGTGTACTACATAATTGTTTTAATTGTATTTTATTATTAATATATTGTACTTTTTGTATACATAAATTATGGACTTTTTGTTTGAAATAAACATTATGTACAATAATAATAATAATTTAATTAACTTTATTAACTTTATTAACTTTATTAACTTTATTAACTTTATTAACTTTATTAACTTTATTAACTTTATTAACTTTATTAACTTTATTAACTTTATTAACTTTATTAACTTTATTAACTTTATTAACTTTATTAACTTTATTAACTTTATTAACTTTATTCACTTTATTCACTTTATTCACTTTATTCACTTTATTCACTTTATTCACTTTATTCACTTTATTCACTTTATTCACTTTATTCACTTTATTCACTTTATTCACTTTATTCACTTTATTCACTTTATTCACTTTATTCACTTTATTCACTTTATTCACTTTATTCACTTTATTCACTTTATTCACTTTATTCACTTTATTCACTTTATTCACTTTATTCACTTTATTCACTTTCTGTTCAGTATTGAAATCATTGATTTTTCAAGAACTGGATTAAAGAAAATAAAACTAAACCCAAAAATAGCATTATTGTAATTTATATTATGTATCAATGTAGTCAAGAAACAAAAGTATATATTTATTTAAAATATGTATAATATAGCAATTGCACAATAAATATATATATATATATATATATATATATATATATATATATATATATACAGGGTTCGAATTTAGCGGGGGCCTGCTCCTGCTGGCCCCCACATTTACTGTCGGGCCCCCAGATGTTGAACTCTGAGGGCCCGACTGGCCCCCAGGTCAAAGAACTGTAAAATTCGTAAATAATGGCCTGACAACTTCCTATTCCAGAGGCCAGCGCAAGGAAAATTTCATTATTCACTTTAACAGTAAATTATCCTGGCTGCTGTGGGGGTGGGGGTGAAGGGGGGCAGAAGTTTGCTGCCCTTGGTCAGGGTTAAAATTGATTGACAAGGGGTTGCCTAGGTGGACAAACCTGTCGACTAGGCAAAGGAAAAATAATTAATAACCTAGGATTGTGTTACTAGAAATAGACAGGTCTTAGACATAATCTACTATGAAGTTCTATGATGTAACTAAACTGTCATTTTTCATAATGCTGTGGCAATAGGTATATAGGTACATAGGCATCAATCCTTGGTTTATACAGTTTATGGCCAATACTGTTTTAAAGTACATGAATGGCGGTAAAAATGAAGGAAGGAACGGGACCTCGCACAGTCGCTTAAGCTGTTGTGGGTGGGTGGGGGAGCAGGAATAGGCAACCTTGTGTTGCCATCTACAAACGCAGGCAGCCCAAAGAGGAAGATCTACAGGTTTCAAGCAGCTCCGGTTCAGAGGAAAATTAACAACCCTCCATTGATCTCTTGAAATTAGCATTTACTAATTAAGCTGCTACATAGGCTACAGCCATTATGTTTGTGGCATGTGAATAGTGTTGAATAAAGTTATAGTTACAATGCGACTTAAATGTGCATTTGCTGCATGGCCCCCACTTTTTGTGTCGGGCCCCTAGATTTTGAAAAGTGGGGGCCCTGCTGGCCCCCACACATTTTTGGCTAAATTCTAACCCTGATATATATATATATGATATATATATATATATATATACCATGACTGCGTGACTGGGGAAACAAATCACCTACGCCAGTATGGGATTTGAATGAGGAACTTCTGAAGCGAAAGGACACATTTTGTGCTACACAGATTGTTAAAAAATCACTGCTTTTTATCAGGTATTAAATTTAGGTATTAAATTTAGGCAGTCGTATAGTTATAATGATAAAACCAAGGTACAACCTGATTCAACAAGACTGCGAAGGGCACTTTGTTCCGTTTAAAGATCAATGTAACATGGTTGTATTATTATATGAATATTTAAATATTTCACACCAGGAGAGAACACCACAATGAGTGTCAAGAATTCAGCCGGGGTACTGAAGCAACTCCGTGCCCTGATGAAGACGGCCAGTTGCCTGAGTGAGCCTCTACATGCCTACATCATACCCTCGGGTGATGCTCATATGGTAATTAAATTAAGTCACCATTATTTGTTGAATCTATTAGTGATCTGTTGTATTCTTTCATATGATACATTGTCTATCCTCTCTGTTTTATTCTTACTAATGTATATTTAAATAATTATTAATTTGTAACTCTTTATTGTTTACTACTGTGCAATATTTTTGTTCAAGTAACAATTTCAGCAGTATTTTAAGTTATAATATGTGTGTGTGTGTGTGTGTGTGTGTGTGTGTGTGTGTGTGTGTGTGTGTGTCTGTGTGTGTGTGTGTACATGCCTAATTCTTGTGTTATTAGAGTTAATGAGTAAATGTTTACTCATTTTGTATTAACATTTACAGATGTTTATTATTTTATATAACCTTGTAAAGCTCCAAGAACAGTTATTTTGATAAGGCACAGTTCACATGCGCAGGCCTGCACATGCGTAAGACATTTGTAATTTGAGTATGTTTAATGTTATTGTTTGTTAAACAATGATCTGAGCATGTAGTGTATGAATTGTTTAGTGAATAACTGTTTGCTGTGTCTCAGAGTGAGTACATAGCAGCATGTGATGAACGTCGAGCATTCATCTCAGGATTCACAGGGTCTGCAGGTAACTCTTTGGTTTTCTACATACAATTTTAGTGGAAGCTTAGCAGTGTTATAAAACTGTTATCAATTTAGCTTTTTTCCAAATACAGTTTCGTAGAACTAATGCAACCAAATCTATTTCGAATTTGTGAAACATTATGTTTGTTGACACTCAAAGTCAGTAGCCAAAGACACCAAGAGTAGCTTAACATCACCTTATGCATGCAGGTTTTGACATGCATGCATAAGGTGATGTCATTAGGCGAGTTTGAACCACAATATTTTTAATTTTAGTTACCCGACACATCAGTAGTTTCAGTTCGATTGGTCAGTCATGTAACACTGTTTCTATCACTTGTCGCCCCTACTGTACATTTACACACAGTGTACATCCTTGTGTTTTCACCTGGGTGGGCAATAGATTATATAGTATTGCTTATTGTATCTTGGTAACTTCTGAACACCACAGTGATAAAATTTTGTCAGAGCCAATTTTTAGAACCACCTTTGAGTTGATGATGACTATATACGTACAGAGATTTGAGATAATAATGATCACAAATCTCTGAATCTATATACCCCTAGTTGTCACTAACATCATGATGATTATCAATCGTAAAATGAATACAAAATAGAGGATACCATATTTTAAAATACACAGTATGGATTGTGGTGGTTGACTAGACTCACAGAGACGGAACTCATGTACAGTATACTTATGTCACAGCATCTAATGTCTGGTGGCATTTCACTTTGTGACATCTACAAAATTGCATATCTTTACCAAAAAAAATGAATCCATGATATTTATGCACGGAACAGCACGGATGTAAATTCATTTTTTAGATGTACTGGCCATTAGATGCAAAACCTTAATATGAAGGCTGCACATGCCCTGTGTTTATCCTTCTGCAGTGAGTGATAGAAAGGTAGACAGATATAGAGACAGAGTCAGAGTTTCATTTGAAAATAAAAGTAAGAACATTAAAGCCTATATTTCATCCTGAGTATGGCAGTTGGTTGGAAGAGATTAAATACTAAGCTGGTCGGCCAGTCTTTTTGATTTCCATTAAACCAGTGAATATAATTTTTTTATACTTTCCACATTTATCTTGTTAATTAATTCATTCGTTTTTATGGCAAATCAAATGAGATAATGAGATAAATGTTGATGAGGCAGTCAGAAGTTTTAACTTTGCTCCAAATCTCAGGTCTGAGTCATATGGTTTCCAGGGACAGCTATAGTGACCGAGACAAAGGCCGCACTCTGGACAGATGGACGATACTATCTCCAGGCCAGGACTCAGATGGACGATAACTGGACACTGATGAAGGAGGGTAGGGCATTTAGTTCAGTCCTTCTGCCCAGTCACCTTATGTGTTCACACATGCATACACAGACACACATGAACACACAGACACATACACAAAAACATGAACACACAGACACATATGTACATACACACACACACACACACACACACACACACACACACACACCACACACACACCACACACACACCACACACACACCACACACACACACCACAAACACAGTCACTTGGCGTCACTCAATTACTTGCCCAAAATATCATTCAAGCATTATACTCCGCACTTACGTCTTCCTTTACATAATATTTAAACATGTGTATGTATGTATTCAAATGTATCTCTAGTTACAATAACAACACTTGGGAGATCTTCTGTTGCCTTTATGTATAATTTTATAATCTTGCAGGAAAACACATAGTAACATATTGCCATGTGAAGAATCTGCATAATTCTTACGTATTAAATAACAGTATTCTATTTAGCAGTGCAATGTCTTGAAAACCACCAATTATATATATATATATATATATATATTATATATATATATATATATATATATAATACAATATACATACTGGTATATAATTTACTTGCCACTACTAAAAATGGTGAATAGGATTGTTTTTAAGAATTAAGAAATTCTGTACAGTAATAATATTAATGACTGCTGTGTTGACATTGTTGCCTGGTGTCAGTGTGTCACTGTCATGTTGTTTTGTTGACGTGTCAGGTGTGGCGTCGACTCTGACGCAAGGCGACTGGCTGTGTGAGGTAGGGCAACTGAAGACTGTCTATTTTGTTCTACATTCTAAAGAGGCTAAACAAGACTGTCTAATTTGTTCTACATTCTAAAGAGGCTAAACAAGACTGTCTAATTTGTTCTACATTCTAAAAGGCTAAACATATCTATACTATGTTATTGTTGTTTGAAGGCTATGGCCAACCGTACTATTTACGGATTAAATGTAGGTTTTCCAATATATCATTTAGCAATATACAACAAAATATTATTTATAATATACAATTACACACACTGCATTTTGTGGGTAGATAAATAATACATCAAATGTTTCTTACATTGTTTGTTAGGTGCTGCCATCTGGAGGCCGGGTGGGTGTGGATCCCTATCTTCTGTCTGCGGGTAGGTTGAGTAAAAAAATAACTGTTAATACATTCATAAGAGGAAGTGAGGCTGAATAATAGCTACCTTACATGTGGAATAAAATTGTGTATGTTTAATAAATTATGCCTAAAGTAAATTTCGTTCAAAACGCATCTTACTTTCTGTTTATTACTCCAAGGTAACAACTTTTTTTATATGTACACATCTTTCTAAAATCTGGCTGGCTGGCTGTGATTTGTTGATTGGTTTGGTTGATTGATGTATGGATGACTTATTGATTGATTGATTGATTAGTTGGTTGGTTGGCTGGCTGGCTGGCTGGCTGGTTAACTGATATTGATTGGGTGATTGATTGGGTGATTGATTGGGTGATTGATTGGGTGATTGATTGGGTGATTGATTGGGTGATTGATTGGGTGATTGATTGGGTGATTGATTGGGTGATTGATTGGGTGATTGATTGGGTGATTGATTGGGTGATTGATTGGGTGATTGACTGATTTACTGATTTACTGATTGACTGATTGATTGACTGGGTGATTGACTGGGTGATTGACTGGGTGATTGACTGGATGATTGACTGGGTGATTGACTGGGTGATTGACTGGGTGATTGACTGGGTGATTGACTGGGTGATTGACTGGGTGATTGACTGGGTGATTGACTGGGTGATTGACTGGGTGATTGACTGGGTGATTGACTGGGTGATTGACTGGGTGATTGACTGATTGACTGATTGACTGATTGACTGATTGACTGATTGACTGATTGACTGATTGACTGATTGACTGATTGACTGATTGACTGATTGACTGATTGACTGATTGACTGTTTGCCAGGAGCGTGGGAGTCCCTACACCAGCAGCTGGATCTGAGCAGTCATGCCTTGGTGCCCGTCAGGCCAAACTTTGTGGATGAGGTGTGGGCTGACCGACCGCCCCGCCCCCACAAGCCCCTGCTCCACTTGTCACTGGAGTTCACAGGTTCGTGTGTGTAGGCCAGGTGCAATGTGGTCAATAGCACATTACCAGCTGTGCCTATTCTTATGCCTTGTCTAAGATAATTTTTAGCATCAAAACTGATTCTGCTCCATGTTACTGGCGTAAAGGAAACCACATGCAGTAAGCTGATGACACCCAACGTACAGTTTGATGACACATTATGACACATGATGACATGTGATGACACATGTGACATGTGATAACACATGTGACATGTGATAACACATGATGACACAGACGCATTCACATTTGTTTCACACACACAACAAGTTACCTACATCATCGATTGTTCCTGGGGAAAAAACATAAATTAAACACAGCAAGTTGTGTAATGCATTTTATTGTTAACTCTGGGTTTGTATCATTCATGAACCATGACAATGCCAACTGGCAGACATCAGTGTAATCATTCATAATACCTGGTAAATGTCTAAGTCAGGAAACTACATAATAGCAGCTGTGTATTATGGTAACTGTGCAGAGTTCTACTGGTGACCATTATGGAAAAGTTCTAATTGATATGACAATGAATTACAGTCATAGTGAATTATTTTCATTGTAATGATTAAATTGGCCTGTCGAAACGAGGTTTTCTGTCATTTTTGTCCATAGTGAATGTTTTAACAAAATATTAAGATTGCTAACTGTAGCCTTTACTTGACACACAGCTGTTGCACTGAGTGGTTTGAGTTGGTTCAGGGATGAGTTGGAAGGAGAAGGTGCTGGAGGTTCGCAAGAAGATGACCAAGAAGAAGGCGTCAGCACTGGTTGTCAGCACTCTAGACGAGGTCGCCTGGCTACTGAATCTCCGAGGGAGTGACATTGAGTACAACCCCGTCTTCTTTGCCTACCTCATCGTCACCGCTGACTCTGTTTTGTGAGTGTATGGTTGCTATAATTATTGTCTACAAAAACTATTTTCCCTTGGTTTCTCGTAGTGGTGGCTTGTTCACCCTAGGCAATTGTTTTCTTCACCTCTTTGTCCTTTAAAGGTCTCTTCTTGTGGCAGACAGTTGAGAGAACTCTGGGATAATTTTTGGCAAAATTGGGCAAGTTTATTCACCCTGTATTGCTCAGATTATTCAGCTGTTTACATGAGTACATTGTTGTAGACAGTGGTGGATATCTATGTATGACTAATCTATGCATTAGTTATCGTATGGTTGAATGTATCCCAATGAAGTTAAGGTGGTTTTTATTTGAATGTTGTCAGTGTAAAGTGCTTTGAGCAGTACAAATGACTGGATGCTGTCCAGTATAAAAACTCACTTTTTTCTCTCCATATTAACTTTGGTCTTTCCCTTCACCGTTTAGCGCTACTGTTTACCTTACTGTCTACCAGTGACTCATACTCTGTGTATTACCTGTGTGACATCTCTGTCTCTACAACTTACTGTTTGTCTTACTCTTCTAAAACATGTTTTATTTGTCCATGGTCTCTGTCTGACATTATATTTCTAGACCTAGACTCAGTCTCAGTCTCAGTCTCAGTCTCAGTCTCAGTCTCAGTCTCAGTCTCAGTCTGCTTCCAACAACCACACTCAAACGCAAGAGTTTCTTACTGAGAATGATGTGACTTTTACCTATCAATGTCAAATATATAAGATAATGTAAAAGTGTTGCTTTGATGAAACAGCAGTCTCTGAACATCTTCTAAATGTGAAAGAACACTTGCCTCTTTCTGTATCTGTTTATTTTCTTGGACGATTGGCCTCAGGTGTACATTTTTAAATTAATTTCAAAAACACAAATGTAGTTAATTGATTTACTTACTTTGTGCCACTTATCAGAGGGCACCAGTAGCATTGTGCCCCCTTTACTGGGAAATTATTATTTGAAGTTGTAGACATTTAGTGGTTTATCAAAATGGGTTTAATATCAGAAGAACTTAATGATAACAGGTATGCATAGTTTGATGTCCCATGGTTCATTACTTGAAATGCTCATGGACTTTATGTTGGTATCTTACCGAATGCAGATTATTTGTGGACGAGTCGAAGTTGACAGAGGACGTGCAGCGCCACCTGGGGGTGGACGTGTCAGCGATGGAGACAAACAGTCTGGAGGAAGTGAAAGTGACTGTCTTGCCGTACGACTCGGTTCACGAAGAACTGAAACAGCTCGTCTGTAAAATGCCGGAGAAAATCTGGGTACGTAGGTCACATCGTAAGTAGGACATGTTGCTATGACAACCCATGTGCAATGACAGATTGTTGTACAAAACAGTTAGTTATTTCAACAAATTACCACTATCGGAAAAAATAGATAATGTGATATAGTGAAGACTATCTGTTTCATCTCTGAATGTACAGTAGAGCCCCTCTTCAATGGAAGCTCCTGTATCCAGGCAAAAGTGTCCCTACAGTCAGGGTGTCCCCTCATCAAGAGGACAGACATTCTGGAAAGTGGGTGGGTGGGGTGGTGGGGGGCTTTGGCTATGAGTACAAAAACCACTGTGCATATGTGTAAGCAAGAAGACACGATCATATATCAATAAATATAATGTTCAGTAGTTGACTTGTGTTCTAGGTATAACATAGCATATTTGTTGTGATATGTATCATATGTTGCAAATAATCCCTTGCATGAACAGCAGCTGCATCTAGTTTTTATATGATATTTTATTACACAACTAACTTAATATTTACATGTAAAACTTGAACATTGCATTTATTATTATGATTAGTTTGTTAGCCAGACTGAGCCATGGTGACATTGGCATGATGGGATACATTTAAATAAGCATTGTCTGTGTCTGTTGTTCATTTACATGTCTGATGTACTCAAATAGTAATGGTTAGCAGAAGTATATAAATATACAAACATAATAATAACAATAATGACTTTGTATGTGCCAATATCCTCGAAGATCAAGCTCAGAGGCTTGACAGAACTAAGGGACTAAGCAATCTCCTAATCATAAAACAATGCATGAGTTATAGATGCATGGGTGAAGGTGCTAGGGAGCTAAGGATAGGCAGCATTAAAGAGATAGGTTTTTAGACGCTGGCGGAATAAAACTATGTTAGTTTCTAATTTAACACTGCCAGAAAGTGAATTCCACACGTGCACATGTAGTGTAGATGTATGGGTGGACATTATTTGTATAGATGTGAACGGATTGCGCTTTGTTCTACAAGACTGGAACGTATACGGTGGGTGGTATTTTACTGAATGCAGATTATTTGTGGACGCACCAAAGAGTGAACTGCTCATGGTGTTCCTATAAACCTTATAAACTATGTCAGCGACAGGCAAGGGGTAGGCATTGCACCTAGGCACTTATTAAATCTTTGCAGTGTTCATTTATGAAAGAAACATGTGAATCTTGTGAACCCAGTGCGAGATCCAAGTTGAACACACGCCACCAATGTTCAATTAGGGATGTAAAAATCTAGACAGTGCAAAGAACTGGCATATGGGGGAGGCTGTCACTAAACAGAGAACTCCTGCCGGTCATTTTCCAGCTTATGTCACATGATGTAGGTCATGTGACACAACCATGCCATTCAGTCCACTGAAGAAGGATGTGGATATAGCAAAATGTAATACAATATGAATGTAAGCATTTGTTTTATTTCTTTAAAAAAAGTTATGACACATCTGTTTCAGATCAGTGACAAGTGTAACTTTGGTCTGGCAAACCTCGTTGACAAGGTAACTGAATCAGATTTAATTGTTTTGTCTGAAATTATTACATGGTGACAGAAAAATGTCACACCTACACACATACATACACATATACATGCACACATACATTTACACAGACACATGCATACAGACAGTCACACAGTCACAAAGTCAAACACACGCACACACACACACACACACACACACACACACACACACACACACACACACACACACACACACACACATGTATCCACACACACACACACACACACACACACACACACACACACACACACACACACACACACTGACACACATACGTGTATCCACACACACACACACACACACACGTGTATCCACACACACACACACACACACACACACACACACACACACACACACACACATGTGTATCCACACACACACACACACACACACACACACACACACACACACACACACACGTGTATCCACACACACACACACACACACACACACACACACACACACACACACACACACACACACACCACCACCACCACCACCACCACCACCACCACCACCACCACCACAACCACCACCACCACACACACACACATGTAACTTGAAATTGTATTGTTCACATGTTATGTGTCCATTATTTTCCCTTTTATCATCCAAACTTTTACCCGTTGCAGAGGAAGAGAGTGAAAGATGCCAACCCCATCGCACTGATGAAATGTGTGAAGAACAAGACAGAGATTGAGGGCATGAGGAATGCACATGTGAGTCACAGTCACTGTTGAACTCAGTTGACACAGTCTCTTTAGTAATAAAAAAGGCAAGTTCTTATATAGCGCAGTATCTAGTGCTCAGGACTGCTCAAAGCACTTTACAGTTTAATGGGTACAACTTGCAGTCATGTTGAAATTTGTGTTCATAATCTCTCACAAATGTTAAGTCATTAATCAGATTTATTTGTGATGTGCTATGAAATGTAAGTAGAGTAAATAAACATTAAGTGAAGTGTTAATAATAACTATTTAACAGTAATCTACACCTAGATGCTTCATGTATCGGATGCAAACCTAACAACAGTTTGACCCTCAGAAGTAAGCTAACTCTTTAATTTTCCACATTTCTCTTTGTTGTCATTAAGGGTTGTCAGCAATTTTGCTGTTAGTCAAAATTAAATAACCTGGCATTTTAATAAATAAATAATAATCAGATACATGGCTTTATGCAAGATAAAAATGTTGCCAGTTCAACGATGACCCTGTTGCCACGTTCGTCTGAAAATGCATACATGCATGTCCATACAACCATTTTAGGCATGTACACATGGCCATAAATACATAATATTCCATGCACCTACAAATGTAACACCCATTTTCAAAGCATAATTGATAATTTATTGGAAAAACACTCCTTAAATTTGTACCTGTCCTACCACACATTTACCTGTCCAAAATGAACTTTACCCACCAAAATGATGGGTGGACGGGTCTCTGGTTACGGCTATGTCAGGTATATATCTGCTGCATATATGGATTATATGAGATTCTATTCACATAATCGTTTCTCTTCTGTTCAATTATGCCATTTGTCACTCACAGTTTATTCTGATTTTCTCTATATTATTAATTGATCTAGTGTCTTCCTTATTTTGCACAAGATCTCTCCCTTTGCTTGAACTGTTCTAAGGCCTTCACCACTGCACCTTTGAATGTGAATATTTTATGAAATGTGTTTTTAGATCCGTGATGCGACAGCATTGTGTGAATATTTTGCATGGTTGGAGAAAGAGGTAAAGTGCCCTACTTACAACATTCAATCACTCAAATACTACAATCTCATTACATATCTGTAGAGGGTGTTAGACTGTTGGCTATGTTGTTATAACAGATAATATTATAAATTAATCACTGTACAAATTGTGCATGGAAATGTTTGTTATTTAGGTGAATAAATCGTCATTGCAATATAACTATATCATTCAAAGTTATGTCCAAGGGGAAAATGTACTGCACATTACTGTAATGATTAGTGTGATGTCAGACAACCGAATAATTTACAAAAAAATTATGTATTGCATAAGTATAATACAATCATTACTCTATATACATATATAGCTGAGAATTGAAACGTAAGTTTGAATATGCTACATTATTATTATTCCCATTGTTAGGTTGTTTCAATGTATATTTATTTATGAAGTACCGCTGTCTCTCTCACATAAATACATACACAAACACATGCAAATTCAAACAAGTTGCATATATATTGTAAAACAGACTATTTAGTAGATACATATATGTGTGGGTGTGTATGCATGTTTTTTTGTATAATTATAAATTAGCAAAAAAATAGATATACACACAGCAACTTGAGATAAACACCCAACAACTTCAGATATACATGCAACAACTTCATATATACACACAACAACTTCAGATATACACACAACAACTTCAGATATACACACAACAACTTCAGATATGCACATAACAACTTCAGATTTACACACAACAACTTCAGATATACACACAACTTCAGATATACACAGCACATTAAGGTATATACACAACAACTTCAGATATACACACAACAACTTCAGATATACACCCAACAACTTGAGATATACGCACAACAGCTTAAGATATAGACCGAACAACTTGAGACATACACACGACAACTTCAGATACAGATCCAACAACAATTTGCTATACAGACCCAACAATAACTTGAGATACAGACCCAACAACAATTTGAGATATAGACCTAACAACAACTTGAGATACAGACCCAACAACAATTTGAGATATAGATCTAACAACAACTTCAGATACAGATCCAACAACAATTTGATATACAGACCCAACAATAACTTGAGATACAGACCCAACAACAATTTGAGATATAGACCTAACAACAACTTGAGATACAGACCCAACAACTTAATATACAGACCCAGCAAATTGAGAAGAAGAAAAAACTCTCAGATGCTTAGTTTCAGTGATATTTGAGGCAAACAGTAATGTATATGCGTGTGCAATGTTTTAGGTTCCCAAGGGTAATCTGACGGAAATTTCCGCATCTGACGAGCTACAGAAATTAAGAGAGTACGTATGATTAATTACGTCAACAACATTCATTATACTAGACAAATCAGTTACTATTACTGTTCATCTCATTGATGGCTACATCTGTAAAATGTAAAAATTAAGCACACTAATTTGAAATTAAATAAAAAAACATAACAGAAAGGACCAATAATTGTAACTGTCATGTTATCCCAAAAATGGTTCAGAAACTATCCATAGTGCAATAATAGACAATTGTTTGCAATGAATATGGATGCTTTGTTAAAATGTGTAAGGCGTGTACCTGTCTATGAAAGGGTTGTCTGAAGATATCTTTGGAAATGTTGATAATAATAACAATAATAATACTAATGTCTTGAGCAACCTAGCTGGAGGTGTTATGCTGTCAATTGAGCTATGGGCACATGCTGGTGTTTTCTTCATCTTTGTGTTTTCTTTAGCAAAAATAAATAGAATGAACAGTTAGTTTAACACATTCTGTTGCAGGCAGCAAGAACTCTACATGAGCCTTAGTTTTGGCACCATCAGTGGTGTAGGGCCAAATGGATCCATCATCCACTACTCGTAAGTGATAACAGATTGTCAATGATCATACACAGGGAGGAATAAAATATTTAACCCACTGGAGTAATGACACAATCCGTTCCATTCCAATGAAAATTCACTGTCTCCCATATATGGTAAACATTGCCGAATTGGAACTTTTATGCAAATTCATCTGTATACCTGCAGTGCTACTCATATATAAAAATGTTATTAACAGATAAAGGACAATTTCATAATTGATGACACAACTTTATTAACGTAGTCAAACAAGTGGAAAATAGCTACTTGCCCAGGGAACTTGTGCTAGCCAAAAGTTACTCAACCCCAGCCATTTTTATTTGCCTCGGGCGAGGGTTCGAGTGTTAAGTTCAATCCCTGATCATGCCCGTTATATAATATCATGTGTTACTTTCTTCAACAATATACGCATTTCACATAGTGTGCATCTTTAAGGAAAAACTGTCCAAAAGATAAGTTACAGTTTTATTTGCAAAAAACTTTTTTAATATTCAGCCGGTTGCCCACGGTAGTTATTGTATTTTGTCAGATACAAAAATAGATTGCCATAGTGACATACAAGTATGACCAGATAAATATTGTTCATTGTAATACAATTTGTATATGTACGTTTTCTTTAAAAGTTTAACTCAGAATATAACTTAAAAAAATATATGGAGAAGATTATGAAAAGTATAGCAAACAAAACAATTAATTAGTAAGTATTTCATTACAATATGGTTATTGTGCGAATATTTAAATGAATAACCACCCTGAGGTAAATATCATACCCGATTGAATTAGGATTGCAAAAACATACTGTTCTGTGTGGAACCGTGTTTTATGTCACTGTACAAAACACATTTCTGTCTAATTTTTTTAATAGTTTATTTCACTCTGGGATTGAAATAGGTACATAAAACATGCAAAATATATTTGTTAAAATAGATTGAAATAATATATAATTTAAAACATTAGCTAAAATGTAGAGAATAATTTATTTGAAATGTATCAATAAAGGTAATTTAAATAGGTTAAGACATTAAAACATATTTTATGTGATTATTTGACTAAACTTAAAAACAATACTTTAATAAAATAGTTTAGTAAATACTTTAAAACATTAAACTAAATAGATCTAAAGAATAAATTAAGGCTTTACAATATTTTACACATTTCCGTATTATCATTCACGAAAGTTTGCTAAGTGTCACTTTGAGTTCTTTTGGTTGAAAAGGCACCAGTTAATGAAGCAGTTCTGGGTCCTGTTGGTTTTTACTCTGGTTAAAGAATATCGAGTACGGCATCGTGTATAATAAGTTTCCCAAACTCTACGTTCCTTTGCTTTTTATTTCTTCATATTTAAATGTTATTTTAAATGTTTAAATCACAAATTTAATGTGCCTCATTCTGCCTCTGTATCATGTACTTTCTTAGTGCAATTAACAGTTGTGTTGTATATCTTTCTAAGTTATTTAAGACTTAATCAGTTTTGATAACTTATCATCCGATTGTTCACTTTATACACCTATATAAGTGGATTCTTCTTTTAATTTTAGAGCCACTAAAGAAACGAACCGTCCAATCACAACTGACGAGTTGTACTTGTGTGATTCGGGTGGCCAGTACAAGTGAGTCTTGTACTTATTCATCCTAGTTCTAGTTATTTCCAGCATTCAACAGCATTGTATTAGCTGAATAGTCTGTACATATTGTGGTGGTAACTTACAGTGATCTTGTGAGGTCTCATGCATCTAGCCCACCTTTTTCAGAACATTATCTCCAAATATTCTGCTGGCATCAAGGGTGATCACGGCCAGGGTGCTTGTCATTCTCAGTGATTCTTTTACATCCCACATTGAAACAAGAGGGCGTGTAAGTCTCGTGCGTAAAAACGAGGCTGGGGACAGTTGGGGGCAGGAAGTCCATATTCTCCATGTTAACATATAGGACTTCGTTTTGTTTTTGGTTGTAATAATCGAACTGTTCCAGTCTAACTATTTCAGTTATACTGTCCGAAGGATTATTACAAGCAGAAGCAGTGGAACACTTTGCCGGTGACAATGCTCACGGAAATCATGAATTTTAATCGATTGTTATGATGGTTGCCATGGCATCGCCGGCTTGTACTTGTGTCTGGCGATCTTGACTAATAATGAAAAGTGCCATTTTTTGCACAGTACAACCTGTTTGGGGCAAACGTATACATGTGTTATGATTATGTGCATTTAGACAACTTGTCACATATAAGTGGTTATCGAAACCACAACGTACAACAATGTAAAATGTAAATCCCATAATAGACACATACAACCTAAAATTGTGGGGAGTGTCTGTTATCTGCACTACATAAATCGCCATGTCTATGATTGTGTGGTAAGCTCAATATTAAATTGGACATTTCAGATAAGAAAGGTATAACACAAGATATTTATGTCCTGATTTTCCTAGTATTCATCAGTCGGAAGTTACAACTTTCATCCATCGAATATGATTCTTGTGACCAGTCCCCAAATCAGCTCCAGTCACGCGGAGTCTCGCCATGTATTGTGACCCACTTGCACGCCCTAGACTGACATTAACATGATCTCTGAGTGATGGGGATACACAGAGTCCCCAATATTGAGAACCAGGTTTTATACCATGCTTGTCCAGTCTGTGTTTTGATCACCTTGCACTTCTAAATTCTTCTTGTCAGATATCTATAGGCAAATATACTTGTTAGATTTTACCACAAAAACATGCTGCACAGTCTAAAGTATATTATCATAGTGTTAAACTATAAAAAATATATGTCAGTTTTTTAAGTGAATTTTAAATGTGTTTGTCATAAAGAAAAAACGTTTAGCAAGACGTTTTGCAAAACAAAATGGAATTTACAAATGCTCCCTGTAGTCGGCATCCATTTTTGATGGTTTGGCAGATTGTTTACTATAAATTATTTCCTAGAGTTTTAGATTTAGAAACTTGGTTAAACAAACGTGATAATGATAATGTATGTAACTTGCAGAGATGGCACAACGGATGTCACAAGAACGGTGCACTTTGGCACCCCATCTAAATACGAACAGGTAAGTTTTAAATCTGTATAAAAAAGGAAATATATCAAGTACTTTTTCTACGAGACTTCCCAAAAACATCTGCGTAAGAATTTCAAAGTTTGATCTGGCTACATGGTTACCATTGTGTAAAGTTTTGCTTTTATTTAATATCCTACCATCTAGTCGTGTTGACTTAAAACACCGCACATTTATTTAAGTTTTGACAAGTAATTGTTGAGGTATGAAATATAATTAAACAGTTACATTTCATGATGAGGCTGTATCCTTAAACATATGTTTTGGGCCAAAAAATGTCAACAGTATGTCTGCATGGTCCACGTGTTTGACATGATTTTCATGATGACTTGACAGACATGTTGCTAGGCGACAGGTCACATTGTGGATAGGATATTTTATTTTAAGAAACCTTATTTTAAGAAGCCCAAAATGATTGTGCAATGTGTATAATATACGTAATTTGTGTTGCAGGAATGTTTCACACGGGTCCTAAAGGGTCATATCTCTCTGTGCACTGCAATACTTCCAAATGGGGTCAAAGGTCAGCATAGCATCTTTCATTCTGTTACTGCTTGAAATATATACGTATGTTTTTGTATAGGGAGAGGGAGGGGGAGGGGGAAGGGGCTGACACACTGCACTATCAAACACCCCCTAACATACTGTTTTCAGATACATAGATAATTTATTGTTTATATGCATTCAGAGACATAAAAATATGTATTTATTGTATGTATTTAGTTGGACACATACAAATTGTAGCTGTATATAGGTGTGCGATACAGAAACAGAATTATTTTGGTAAATGTTTACGATCGCGGAATATAAAAAGCTAAAAAGGTAAGTTCTTATCTAGCGCAGTATCTAATCCTCAGGATTGCTCTAAGTGCTTTACATTTGACTTTCTTGCAGACCTGTTCAATCGTAAACCATCTCAGCTTCTCATAAAAGCATCCAATCAAACTGCAATTAATGCACGAATACTATTCATACAAAAATATCCATTACATCACTATAGCCAGCTACTCATTTATACAGTTGAGTAAACTGGAGCAATGTAGAGTGAAAAACTTGCCCAAGGTTTTAACACCGCAACACAGGATTTGAACCTGGGTTCTCTTAGTCGAGAGTCTGAAGCTCTAGTCACTGCACCATTGCTCTATATATACTGACATTATTGGCAATATATCGTCTGTTTTTACAAAGGGCATGCGATTGACACGTTGGCACGCACTGCATTGTGGGAAGTAGGACTCGAATACCTCCACGGCACTGGTCACGGCGTGGGAGCATTCCTTAATGTCCACGAAGGTAAACGGGACCAGCAATTGTCACATTTTGTTTGAATTGATTTATTTATAGAAGTAAACACAGTACATACATAAAATCAAAATATTGTGTACACTAAATATAAATAGTTGACACAAGAAAGTGCAAAAGAATTTCCATTGTGGTACTTAAGATATCACCTGGCTGGAAAGATAGATCTGCTATAAGCTTGTTGTCACTGGATATCTACTGGCATTATGCTCTTTTTGAATTATGCACAGTCTTTAAACATTGCAAATTTTGAAACTTGCAATGGCATTACATTTTTATCTTGCAAAACATTTGACATGGCAGCGAGCATAATGCATAAAGAACATTCACAGTGGTGAAATACCTATAACTCAGAAAGTAAAACAAATCCTGAGAACATTCGCTGACAGTTTTCTAGGTACTAGTATTGTCTTTTATGGTGATATAAAAATATAGCATTTCTTGCAAACAACAGGCTACATTACACCGCACCACGTCAGAAGATGCTGTCACCAGCAGTTATCAAGCTGGTGTTTTGTGGGATATAAATTACCATGTTTTATACTGACACAAGTTCGCAGTCAACTGAGTTTATATTCGATACATTACTTGACAGGAGCATTATGTGTACATATACATATTATAGTTTCAAAGAAACAGATCAATTAAGGACACAGGCTCATTGTGAAATGGGTAAAACCCGGTATATGTTATATCTCAACAACTACTCATTGTATTTTGGCCAAATTTGCAGGGTATTATGTTTGTATAAAAAGAAGGTTACCCAGTAGGTTATATGCAAGTTGCATAACCGTAACCATGACAACCAGAAAATCTTAAAATTTCAGATAGGTGCCATTTTGTGGGAAGTCCCATGAAAAAATGTATACTGTATGTCTCATTTTATTATTTATTCTAGCATATGATATGCCAAATTGTGCAATGAAGTAGTTTGAATAAACAAAAATAAGTACTTTTGGAAAAAGAAACTAAATTGTTGAATAAATTGTTGGTATAAAAATAAAAAATTAATCACATATCTTTAAAACTGCTGAAGATCTAAGACATTTTCAATCACTTGTTTCAGGTCCGTGTAGCATCAGTTACAGAACTCGCCCCGATGAAGTGCCACTGGAACTCAACATGATACTGAGTGATGGCAAGTATCATTATACATTCTGAATAAAATAAATACAATTTTAAGCGACATGGTCTGTTCATGGCTTTTCATTTTTACTGCAAAATCATGTTATACGGTATAAATTATACCTATTATAGCGTACAGACCGTCAAAATATGTTTTCATGTACCATTTAGGGGTTGAAAATAGACGCAGTAAGGGCGCTTACTCTGTGTACACATCGACCATGAATCCATTGTAGGCATGGCTAAAAGCCCAGAAAGAAATGCATGATCAGTATTGATCACGTGATGCAGTATCACGTTTATGACAGAACAACGCAACAACTCGTGTAATACATAATAGAATTTATTATGGCAAAAATGGGACAGTCCGGCCAGATCTCTTTGGGGCCAGCTGTGACAGCCTGAGAATGGGATGCGAGACTGGGATGTTTGACTGGTGGACTTGGTCCGGGCCAGCTAGTTCACCAATCATGTGACTGCGATCACATGACCAGAATCCCGGGTCTGCATCCCTCTGGGTGTCAAGCCATGCCACAGGATGCGAGACTGGGATGTTTCACTGGTGGACTTGGTCCGGGCCAGCTAGTTCACCAATCATGTGACTGCGATCACATGACCAGAATCCCGGGTCTGCATTCCCCTGGACCATGCCTATCAAACCAGGATATTGATCGATGGAGATGTGATTGCGATCGCATAACCAGAATCCCAGGTTTGAACTCATCAGAGTATCACACCAACCCTTTAAGATACTAGCCGTCCTATCATTTACACTGGTGGAGAAATGGGGCTGGTCGGTGGGTGACGTGCTTCTTGGTTCGTGTTCAATAGAAAGATGGCGTTGAGCAGGGAAGATGCTAATTCTATAACGCAGGGTAAATGTGGTTGATTGGGTAGATTCACTTCCCCTGCCCCAGGGAATATGTTATGATTGGAGAGCTACCCCCTGCAGAGGGGGGTGTAGAGGGTGAGTGGAAGAGGGTCTTGATGGTGACTTATTTGTGATTGGTTAGTCTGTGCTGCATGGGGGAATGCCCTGAAGGCACGCTCTGACCCTGCTTTGAGTTGACCGTGCTGTGAACTTGTTGTTGTGTGAACTTGTTGCTGTTGTATCTGGCATAAACATGCACAGTGTTAAACACTATGCTTTCATTTATGACAGAACAACGCAACAACTCGTGTAATACATAATAGAATTTATTATGGCAAAAATGGGACAGTCCGGCCAGATCTCTTTGGGGCCAGCTGTGACAGCCTGAGAATGGGATGCGAGACTGGGATGTTTGACTGGTGGACTTGGTCCGGGCCAGCTAGTTCACCAATCATGTGACTGCGATCACATGACCAGAATCCCGGGTCTGCATCCCTCTGGGTGTCAAGCCATGCCAAAAAGAGGTGTTGACACAGAATATCCCAACCAAGTGTTAACACTGAATGCCCCAAGATATAAGGACGGGGTGTAATAGTGGCTTACAACGCTAACAACGGGTCATCTAATGACATACAATATGTTCATTATGTTGCATAACAATAAGGCCCATTAGTGTTCCAAATCATGACCTGTCACCTGTAAAAACATTGCACAATTCAACCAACACAGCTTCTTATGCCTGAGTACTTGTAACAGTAACACTAATACATTATACTACCAATGTCAGTAAACATATATATTTAGTGTGAATTTCTGAAACATGTATACTGTTCTTGAAGCAGATTGTTCTTGCAGTGGCAATCATACCATATGTGAATGTACAAAGTACAAACTATGTATATTGCTCTCGAAGCAGATTGTTCTTGCAATGGCAATGTCCCGATGTATGTGATATACTGTACCACTGCTAAAAGGGTCTCCTATGCATATAGTTTTAATTAAAGTTCATCATCAATATTCATGAAATAGCATACAGTTCAATCAGGTAACATAGCAAACAATATAATTGCAAATTATGTAGCTACCGAAATTCTACTGCAATGTCGCTATACATCAAAACCAAGATACAGTATTGCACCACACCCTATGCCATTCGCAACATTGCGTGGGCCACGAAATATAGCCTTACTTGACATTGACTGAACTGTGTCCCGCAAGGCATAGGCAACTAACTTGGGTACCATGTGTGGCAACATACATGTCAAAAGTTAAGTGCCATGGTTTGTTGGGCTTCTTGTAAAGCTTTGGGAGATATCTGAATGTATCTGCAATAACAATCTGAATTCCATCTCCCCATGGTTCTTATCATGTGATCTGGAATGTGTGCATCTGCGGCTGTGGTGGCTGCTCCTATTCGGAATGAGTGACCACTGTACAAAGTTGGATTGTACCCAAGATGTAATAGAAGTATCTTTAGTTTATCGATTACAAAAGAGCGTGTCAATGGAGCCCCTGTCCTAGTGGTAAACAAGGGGTCTTGTGGCTGTGCTAACATGTCATTTCTGGTATGTAGCAATGACTGCATTACGTGGACAGGACAGATATCGTGATCTGTTGCAAAATACTTTATTGTTATCCCTTTACGAAATGGATCAGTCTTTGATCTTTTTAAAAGAAGTGTGAAAACCCTGTCGTTCATGTTCATCTGGATGTCTCCAATGGTTAAATCTGTATTATGGTCAAATGTACTAGACTGAAGATGGATGAATTGGAATCTGTTTAAATGCATCCACTATGTCCGTCTTACATAACCAGGATCCTTGACCCTTGTCCCTAATCTCCTGTATAGCATCATCTAATTTGACATATGACAGTGAATAATCTTCTTTGTTGATCAACTGATTTAAACTGGAATGTTCATCATTGTTATGTGGGGCGGACAAGTCGACAATGAGACGCATTTTACCAGAATAAGTACCCTCAGCTAAACCCAGAGGGCTCACTCTGTAGAGAGAAAAGGGAGAATTTTTGAAGGGACCTACCAAAAATCCTTTTTTTACCTCTGCACTGATTAATTGGTTAACTATGTCTGGTTGAGCTTTTGCTGATCGATTATTTGGACATTCCAAATTTTTTAATGGCAAATTGTTTATTCCTGTATAGAAACCCTGCCTCAAACCTGTAATTAAAGTGGACACAAAGGTTCTGTTTGGGTGTTCTACTAGCTCTGTCTCCAGTCTGTCAACGTCAATGGGAGTTGGTGTCACATTCAGTCCGCCAATTGTATTTGTTCCTACATGTGTTTGTGTCACAGTTTGTCCCGCGTCATTTGTCACTCTTAGTCACTGGGTGGGCTTTGGTGGGTAGTGATTTGTTGTTTTGGCTCGCTGTCCTGATCTGTTTCTAAACTCGGGTTTAGTTGGGCAAGCCATACGTGCATGTGACCCCTTGCAAAACAGACATGAGTGCAGAAATTTACAGTAAGGCCTCGAGCAGCCGCGCTCTGAGTTGAAATTATTGCAAATTTCTTGATGTCCTATGCTAACCCTGGGTCTGCCTTGTATATCTGACTGCCTATCAGGACCGTTGCCTCTGGGAAATTGTTGGTTGGAAATTTTTTGATTTGCTAGGAGGGGACAGAAATTGCTCAAATGTGCTCCACTGCCACACAGGGAACATACATTTGCCTTTTGGCCGACAAACAGCGAGCAAAACAAACCGTTGTCACGAACCCCCCAGTCTACTTTAACATTCTGCTGTTGGATGAGCGCGGCTGATCGGGCAGAGAAAGCACGATGATATTCATAAAACGACGTGCCTTCAATTTTTGATGCGATTTCTACAATGATTCCTTCATATTTATCTAATTCATGGCGTCGATTCCAAACCTCGCACATAATGTTTCGGTATTTATTGAAAGCGCAGATGAACTCGGGGAGAGTTAAATTTCGATTAAGGCGAGGATCAGATGACATGGGACGCGGCTGATTAAGTTCTGAATGAGGCATTAACAGTGTAGCTAGGTTTATGTCGTTACCGTTGAAAATCGCTGCACGCACTGCGGGTGACACCGTCTCCACTGCCGGTAGCTGCTCCGACGGAATTCCTGAGGTAGTAGCAGTTGAGGTTGGTAGCGATTGGAAGCTGCAATCAGTCGCGCGTAGCGATATTCCAGTGGAACGCTCAATTCCCTGCATGGCCGTCGTGAGCGAGTAGGCGACTTGGGCGACAGGTTCGATCGGGTGGAGCGTTGCCGGAGGTGTTGCGATCGCGGATGGGTTGTTTTGTTGGAGGTAGTGTTGTCCCGCGGCGATCGGTCGTTCGTCCATGTCATCCAATCTCGAAGCGACTGCCGACATCGATGCTTGCAATGCTCGTACGACGTCGACAAGTGGCTCCATCTCGGGGCTAGTGTCGAGCATGACAGATTCGGTTGGTGGTCGCCAGTTCGGGGCATGTGTTGTTGTCGTAATTGCCGGAGACGGAAAATGGCGTTGTCGACGTCGAGCCATGGTCGCCATTCGATTGCAGTCAGCTGCAATGCCCCAGCGAGTGGACGGCCCCGGTGTAACCAGAGGGGTTGTTGCACCAGTTGCCGGTGGAGCAGGTGGCAACATCGCACGGGACGACGAAGACGTGAGGTGATGCGCCGCGTCGTTGCGCCCGGGGTCGGATCGAGTGTCGAAGTTGTCGAGGAAAATCCGCAGCAGTTGGGATTTTTTAATGCCAGATGGCAATTTCATTCCCCGATCTTCAATCGTCTGACGCAGCAACGAAGCGGACCAATTTGCAGGGCTAGCGACGTCCCAGCGAGGATGTGTGGGTGCCCCACTAGTTGCACGCCGATTCATAGCGCCGTTGTTTACATCATCGACTGCAGTGACAGCTGTCACGCATGCGGCGTCGTCTGGACCATTTCTGTCTCTGCTACGACGAGATGATGTTGTTGGTGTGTATCGTCTCCCGGCACTTACACGTTTCTGCCGACCACGGGGCATGGCGGCTTGATAGTTGTATTGAAAGAACCAAAATGACGTGCTTCTTGGTTCGTGTTCAATAGAAAGATGGCGTTGAGCAGGGAAGATGCTAATTCTATAACGCAGGGTAAATGTGGTTGATTGGGTAGATTCACTTCCCCTGCCCCAGGGAATATGTTATGATTGGAGAGCTACCCCCTGCAGAGGGGGGTGTAGAGGGTGAGTGGAAGAGGGTCTTGATGGTGACTTATTTGTGATTGGTTAGTCTGTGCTGCATGGGGGAATGCCCTGAAGGCACGCTCTGACCCTGCTTTGAGTTGACCGTGCTGTGAACTTGTTGTTGTGTGAACTTGTTGCTGTTGTATCTGGCATAAACATGCACAGTGTTAAACACTATGCTTTCATGAACACAAGTTGACGGTTGCACGTGCTGCCGTGTCGTGTATTTGTTGTCATTCGTAATGGTATGAAGTCAGTATTTGTGTGAATGCGATTTGTATGGGCTTTACATTTGTTATAAAACCATGATATATATCTGTAATGTATGTTGTGCACATCATAAAACCAGACAAGAGACATCCTATTATTAGAAAACCTTTGAGTGACAACGTCAGGATTCTTATAAACATTCGACGTTTAACATTACAAAGTCAGTTCTGTTTTGTTCAAACATTTATTGGCGACCAGGATGCTACAATTTACAACTTATACCCATTAACATTATTTTGCAATAAAAAGCCACAAATGGACCATGTCGCTTTAATGTTCTTCAGTATCAATATCACAGGGTTTTGTACCAACACACGTGGTTTTATAGTAAGATGAATGAACCATGTTACCTTGGCTGTAGGTGTTACACATAATATGAATACTCGTGTCAGTGTTTTGTAATTAATGCAGTTGTTTCTTGGTTACTGAAATCAATCTTTGTCTTTCAGAGCCTGGCTTTTACGAAGACGGCAAATTTGGCATTCGTATTGAGAACCTGATGCTAGTTGTGAAGGCAAATACAAAGGTAGTTGTTGTATTGCTAGTTTACCGCATTGCAGATTATATTATGTTCTCCAAATGAGCATGATGTTCAGAGCTCATTATTAAAAAAATTAATTATTAATAATAGTTGAATAATTGAACTAAGTTTTTTAAAGTATTTTTTCCGAAATGCACATTGTGCATAAAATTAATCTTCACGGAAATAAGCATTTATAATTATTTAAACTATTATTATTCAGTTTGGTTTAAGTTCCAGATATTTCCAATGTGATCACCTATGGTAATATTTTGAAATTAAATCATCAATAAACAAGGTGTTGTCATAATAATATGTATTTTGTTGACACAGTACAACTTCAAAGAGAAGGGGTTCTTGACCTTTGAACCATTGACCTTGGTTCCAATTCAGAAGAAGATGATCCTGCCAGAGTTGTTGACAGAGAATGAGGTAGATGATGAGGGACCAGATAAGTGGGTTATGGGATCATTGTGAGATGGGATCATTGTGAGATGGAATCAGTGTGAGATGGGATCATTGGGAGACGGGATCAGTGTGAGACGGGATCATTGGGGGATGGAATCTTTGGGAGATGGGATCATTGGGAGATGGGATCATTGGAGGATGGAATCATTGGGAAATGGAATCATTGGGAGATAGAATCATTGGGAGATGGAATCATTGGGAAATGTGATCATTTGGGAAATGGAATCATTGGGAGATGGGATCATTAGAATATGGGCATCAGTTGGAGATTGCGATCAGAGTGAGATGGAATCATTTTGGGATTAGTGGAATATGAGATCATTGGGAGATGGGAATCAGAGGCAAATAGAAACATTGGGGATGAGGATCAGGAGATGGGAACAGTTGAAAGGGTGATTTGTGGTTACGTGTGAGGGCAGTGAGAGTGGGTCGTTGTATATGAATGTGCAGAACTATATTTTGTGTAATTATTCTCTAAAATAATTTCTTATTTTAAATGATGAAAACAATAAAGTTCTGAGACGGCGGCTTCATGACTGTACCTTTGGATTACACAAAGTTGCAGCCACTAATCCTCGTCCACCAGGTGTCACTGCGGATCATTTGAGATTAGCCAATTATATCGTCCACGAGGAGTGTGGTTGGCCTCCGGTCATGTGTATAATTTTGGGTGATTTCAGCAACACACTGCATCAGTATAAAGGCCCATCCACCCAATTGCATGAGCAGCTGAATGGTTTTGTGTATTCGAATATTTGCTTCAACGTCCCAGAAATATTGCATGTAACACAAGCAGGGTGTGACTGAAATCACCCGAATTTATATCACATGACCAGAGGTTGACAACATTCGTCATGAGCAATTCTATTGGCTGAACTTAAACGAGGAGTTTTGCAATGGGGCATGCCAGGGGTACGGATGTATGTACTGATGTAATCAGCAGATCACTGGCACGTGAGGATGGCCAAAAATATATCATCGTCCGTCCGTCCGTCCGTCCGTCCGTCTTTAATGTCATCTTGTCATTCTTCAGGTGTCGTGGATCAACTCCTACCATCAGCGTTGCCTTGACACAGTCGGTCCACTACTCAAACAACTAGGGAAGAGGGCAGCCTTCCAGTGGCTGGAGAGGGAGACAGAACCCCTGGGATAGACCATCAGGACTATTGGGATCTCAAACCCTTTCCTCAAGTGCAACGACTGTTCATTGGAATCATAATTAACACAAAAAAGAATTATTCACGTTATCAGTTATTCCAAGTTAAATACTGAAGAAATAGTTATAATAATTTGAGTGTACTTTGATAAACATTTCACATGGCTTAATGGCTTTATACCCACATGTGCACTTCCACTATAAAAGCAAATCTGACTGGCATTTAACAAATTTTGGTACCAAAACACAAATTCCATAACACATAACAAATAACTTGTCAGCCCAAAATCAAAGTATAGTTTATATAGAATTGTCTTGTCACTTGTCCGGACCGACTAACAAAGTTTCAGTATGTACCCGTAATTGTTTAGGAAGGACTGATTTTATTTCTGTTGTAGGTAAATGCTTGGGTAATTGCAATACACCAGCACAAAGATCCACGTGATTATTTTAATAAAATTTTCAGAATAAACTGTATTTGTCTTATTACAAATATTCAAATCATTAGAGGGTGTAAGTGACAGACACCAATACTGGTGCTACGAGTTGCTTTCCTACAATCTTTTCAGTCACTAGGGTGGTACGTATCAGACATGCCATAGGAGTATTCACCCCCATAGGATCATGCAGTCCCTTGGGTAATACACACGAGAATCATACTTCATCTGGAATCAACCATTCCATAGGATGATGTACCCTTTCAGGTTATATACACCCTTGGATTATACACCCCTTAGGTCATACATCACCAGGGATTATACCAACTCTGTGGTCATTCACCCCTTGGAATCACTCATCCATATATCCACCAGGACTCATACAATCTTAGGACCATTTTATTTCCTTTTGGGGGTTATACACAACCCGGGATCACACATGTCCAGGTCCCTCATATCATACAACAGCCTGGGGTAGAACACCCACTAGAATTGAACTATATTTACCCTGAGACCCTGCGGCCACGGATTGCTCTCTTATGTTGGAACATTCCCAAGATTTCCTGCAGAAGCCTTTTGAAAATGACACCAATTCACATAATTTAAGACAAGTTTAATTAATCAAACAACAGTAGAAACAATGTAAAGCATTCCAAGTGACCAAGTGTTTACACTGAGAGATTTTGGTGTAGTGTTTCTTTCACACTGTTAAACAGAGAGTCGCCTGCCATGTCACCCGACTGTGACATCGTCAGACTGTCTGTGACAATACTCCAGGGACAGTCATGTCACGTTATCCTGTGGCGATACCAGACATGCGGTCAAATACATTTGTATTTGAAAGTATTCACATACTTCTTTTAAGTATTTGTATTTAAATACTTTCCTAAAGTATTTAATATATCAAATATTTCAAATACATAGGACATGGTTATTAATAAGTTGCAATTTAAAATTCTTCTTGATAGAATTCTTAAAAGTCAAGTAATTGAGCTGTGTCCTTTGGCAATTCAATCAGAAATATTTTGGTTTTCTTTTACCTATATAGTAACATATCCTGAAAGTGAGAAGTATTTAAAAAATATTTGAAATACTTTCCTATGTTAGTAAAACTATTGTTCACGGCTCCAAGAATGGTTTATTGTAGTATAATTAATTTACTTTGGAGCTTAATGTCGAAGATAAGTACGACTTTTTGATCCATCAGCTATGGATCTTGTTCACGTACTGGTGTCACGTGTGTTGCCTCAGATTTCTACAACCAAATTATCCTGCCGAAATCTGAGGCAACATACGTGACACCAGTACGTAAACAAGGTCCGTAGCTGACGGATCGAAATGTCGTACTCATCTACGACATTACGCTCCAAAGTAAGTTAATTTTACTACAATAATACTTTCCTATGTATTTGTATTTAAATACATTTCAATATATTTGACCCCATGTCTGGCAAACGACCGAAACTGATCCTAAGTAACTTGATGCTGAGCAAGTCAAGACTTCTGCAGGGCGTAATATGCTATCAAGTCATCGACACATTCGTCCTCCGAATGATGCAGCGCGGCATATCTTGACGACGTCTGAGAACATTTCCTACCACTGTCCCCACTATCGTTACCCAATGACATCCCTTCTACAGCCGACACGAGATCACTCTCCCCGTTACACCGGACACATTCTCCTGCGTCATTTCGCTCATCATCAGATCCGTCGTCATCACTCGAGTTTGAACGTCGTGTTACCGTGACAACGGAGCACTCGTTGCCACTCTGATGGAGCCGTTCGTTGACGCGCATGTTACAACCGTCCTGCATCATGCAGAGGGCGATGCGTGCAATGTTTCGCGCGTCGTCGATTCCTGAGTGCTGGTGACCTTCGAAGGTCATGCCGAGGTTCTCGAGCATGTTGGCAAGGTTCGTGCGGCGACACTTGTACATGTTGCTGAAGGTCTTACGCACGTTGATCCACTGACGCGCCCAGCGCGGGAACGGAAGGGACGAGATCTCACACTGCAGCTTCATGAAACGGCTCATATCCCACGGTCTACAGGGAAACACAGGATGATAACATTCACTTATATAGGTCTACAGGGAAACAAACACACAGGATGGTAACATTCACTTATATAGGTCTACAGGGAAACAAACACACAGGATGATAACATTCACTTGTACAGGTCTACAGGGAAACAAACACACAGGATGATAACATTCACTTATATAGGTCTACAGGGAAACAAACACACAGGATGATAACATTCACTTATATAGGTCTACAGGGAAACAAACACACAGGATGATAACATTCACTTATATAGGTCTACAGGGAAACAAACACACAGGATGATAACATTCACTTATATAGGTCTACAGGGAAACAAACACACAGGATGATAACATTCACTTATATAGGTCTACAGGGAAACAAACACACAGGATGATAACATTCACTTATATAGGTCTACAGAGGGAAACAAACACACATGATGATAACATTCACTTATATAGGTCTACAGGGAAACAAACACACAGGATGATAACATTCACTTATATAGGTCTACAGAGGGAAACAAACACACAGGATGATAACATTCACTTATATAGGTCTACAGGGAAACAAACACACAGGATGATAACATTCACTTATATAGGTCTACAGGGAAACAAACACACAGGATGATAACATTCACTTGTATAGGTCTACAGGGAAACAAACACACAGGATGGTAACATTCACTTATATAGGTCTACATGGAAACAAACACACAGGATGATAACATTCACTTATATAGGTCTACAGGGAAACAAACACACAGGATGATAACATTCACTTGTATAGGTCTACAGGGAAACAAACACACAGGATGATAACATTCACTTATATAGGTCTACAGAGGGAAACAAACACACAGGATGGTAACATTCACTTATATAGGTCTACAGAGGGAAACACAGGATGATAACATTCACTTATATAGGTCTACAGGGAAACAAACACACAGGATGATAACATTCACTTATATAGGTCTACAGGGAAACAAACACACAGGATGATAACATTCACTTATATAGGTCTACAGGGAAACAAACACACAGGATGGTAACATTCACTTATATAGGTCTACAGGGAAACAAACACACAGGATGATAACATTCACTTATATAGGTCTACAGGGAAACAAACACACAGGATGGTAACATTCACTTATATAGGTCTACAGAGGGAAACAAACACACAGGATGATAACATTCACTTATATAGGTCTACAGGGAAACAAACACACAGGATGATAACTTTCACTTATATAGGTCTACAGGGAAACAAACACACAGGATGGTAACATTCACTTATATAGGTCTACAGGGAAACAAACACACAGGATGATAACATTCACTTATATAGGTCTACAGGGAAACAAACACACAGGATGATAACTTTCACTTATATAGGTCTACAGGGAAACAAACACACAGGATGATAACATTCACTTATATAGGTCTACAGGGAAACAAACACACAGGATGGTAACATTCACTTATATAGGTCTACAGAGGGAAACACAGGATGATAACATTCACTTATATAGGTCTACAGGGAAACAAACACACAGGATGATAACATTCACTTATATAGGTCTACAGGGAAACAAACACACAGGATGGTAACATTCACTTATATAGGTCTACAGGGAAACAAACACACAGGATGGTAACATTCACTTATATAGGTCTACAGGGAAACAAACACACAGGATGATAACATTCACTTATATAGGTCTACAGGGAAACAAACACACAGGATGGTAACATTCACTTATATAGGTCTACAGAGGGAAACAAACACACAGGATGATAACATTCACTTATATAGGTCTACAGGGAAACAAACACACAGGATGGTAACATTCACTTATATAGGTCTACAGGGAAACAAACACACAGGATGATAACATTCACTTATATAGGTCTACAGGGAAACAAACACACAGGATGGTAACATTCACTTATATAGGTCTACAGAGGGAAACAAACACACAGGATGGTAACATTCACTTATATAGGTCTACAGGGAAACAAACACACAGGATGATAACTTTCACTTATATAGGTCTACAGGGAAACAAACACACAGGATGGTAACATTCACTTATATAGGTCTACAGGGAAACAAACACACAGGATGATAACATTCACTTATATAGGTCTACAGGGAAACAAACACACAGGATGATAACTTTCACTTATATAGGTCTACAGGGAAACAAACACACAGGATGATAACATTCACTTATATAGGTCTACAGGGAAACAAACACACAGGATGGTAACATTCACTTATATAGGTCTACAGGGAAACAAACACACAGGATGGTAACATTCACTTATATAGGTCTACAGGGAAACAAACACACAGGATGATAACATTCACTTATATAGGTCTACAGGGAAACAAACACACAGGATGATAACATTCACTTATATAGGTCTACAGGGAAACAAACACACAGGATGATAACATTCACTTATATAGGTCTACAGGGAAACAAACACACAGGATGGTAACATTCACTTGTACAGGTCTACAGGGAAACAAACACACAGGATGGTAACATTCACTTATATAGGTCTACAGAGGGAAACAAACACACAGGATGGTAACATTCACTTATATAGGTCTACAGGGAAACAAACACACAGGATGATAACATTCACTTATATAGGTCTACAGGGAAACAAACACACAGGATGATAACATTCACTTATATAGGTCTACAGGGAAACAAACACACAGGATGGTAACATTCACTTATACAGGTCTACAGGGAAACAAACACACAGGATGATAACATTCACTTGTACAGGTCTACCGAGGGAAACACACAGGATGATAATATTAATAATTTGGTAACTCCTATTGCCCCTAAATCCTTACAACCCATGCTCAGAGGCACATCAACATGAAAGGGTTGATCAATTTCATAGTCAATAAACAAATCAAATTGTCATCAGATTGATTGATACGCCAGGGAGCTATGGTGGATAGGCAAGGTTGTAAGGATATGTCTTTAAATGACAACAACATTTTGCAGTATTTTCAACAAATTTAACACTAGAAGGAGGCCTTTTCCAAAGAGTAGGCGCACCCACAGCAAAAGCTCTAATACCAATAACGATCAAAGCTGACCAGGTTTTCTTGCAGGAGTAAGCAAAGAATGTAAATACGATGGCTGCTTACAAGTGCCTGGTAAGTAATGGTACAGGTCTTAAAGATGATATGATATTGGAGACTTTACAAGTGGCATAGGTTGAGTAAAACGTGGAGACCTTGCTAAGCAATTCTGAACAAGTTGTAGTTTTGTGATATCCTTAATAGCAATAATCTGCAATATTATGAAAAAGCGAACTGCAATAGTAATCGACTATAATCACTGTTTCAAATGCCAAATTTTTGACACACTATAATTTTTCTAAATAATAATATCTGTGAATTACGATTTTTGGATGGCCGAGAGTTTCAACCTTTTCAAGTGTTGGGGTTAAAGTCTATATATGATGACAGTGTAGTTGATGATGCAGGACTGATCTGCAGTCTGATCTTTTACTTTGAAACAGGTGCAATCCATAAAACGTTCATAGAAAACACATTTTTCTTATGCACAATGCCTAATAGCAAATAAACCAAGGCGAGTAATAACAACATGTATAATGGTACGTATGACCATTTCCAGTGCACAACTTGGCAGACCTTTTCTAGGCAACAGAACATTAGATGAACTATCGTGAATATATTGTTCATGGCTCCAAGAATAGTTTATTGTAGTATAATTAACTTACTTTGGAGCTTATTGTATTTTTGTGTTCTTCTACGTGAACAAGGTCCGTAGCTGACGGATCGTAACGTCATACTCATCTTCGACATGAAACTCCAAAGTAAGTTACCTACCAGGTAGTCAGGGAGTGTGTGACAAGGTGAACCTACCCGTCTGTGACGACAGCAAACTTGCAAGGTTTCACAAACCCCTGCTCCTCCATCCACGACTCAACCCGGGCCAACACCGTGGGAAATTCTTCCGCCGAATTGACCATTTCCTAAGTAGAAGGCGATAAAAACAATCACCATACATACCACAATGTATTTTTTTCAAAGTATAAAATCTACTTTCAATGATTTTTCAAGGAACCGTTAAAAGGAATTTTACAAAAAAAGTCAATCAGAGATTGGATTGAAGACATGACAAAGTATACATTTGCTAAAATTAGTACAAAAAGAAAATAAAACATAAAAAATATGTATGTCTAAAAAAAAATTGTTTAAACATTTATTTTATTTTTTACTACAATGCAGTGAGAGTATGTTTTATACCATTCCCCAAAATACTTGACACATCGGGCCAAACTCTCATGGTTCATACAAAAATCCAAGGGCATATCTACAATAGGTTCACTTTCCATTATTCGTCATAATAATTATGTTATGGCACTGCCAGGGGCCTAGTTCTAGTCAATGGTTACTCATCCCCAGGCATTTCTACTCGCCTTGGGCAAGTGTTAAGTTTGATCCCTCTAGCCCATTTGCATTCTGTACCTGGGTGATTGCTGTCAGATCTGTGCAGAAGTCTGAGAGACGAGAGTTAACCACTGGCTTCACATAACTGTGGAACTCCTGGGTCTGAAAGACGCATCAGCTACATATCATCATAGTAACCCATGCATAACTTCCTTTTATCAACTGAATAGATACGTTCAACGCTTTCTGTTTTATGTACACACTAACTTATATACAGTCGCGCCTCAGCATAGCGCGGTAGTTGGGGTCCACGAAATGGAACCGCATTATAAACGAGTGGTGTTATAGATTATATTCCGCCAGGGGCGCCACCACCTCCCAAAATACCACAACAGCAACCGAAGCGTGCTGGTTGCGCGGCCTATGCATGATTAATAAAACTAATTGACATTGACAAACAACGTAAATGTGTATTATGTTAAAATATTATACACTGTTGAACATTGAACTGAGTAAAACTTGAGAATGGTGTACAATTTTTACAGCGTTATATCCAATTCGCGTTATAATGAGGCGCATTATAGCGAGGCGCGACTGTACTAAATTGTATAATTTTTAATACAAATGTATTTATATTAAATGTTAAAAAGGTTTTCCATTTGTTTGTTTCAAGAAAAATATTGCTTAAGGAAAAACTAGAAAACAAAGTTGACATATATTAGGAATCAAAAATCTAAGTATGAAATATCTGTTGCAGATTTGTTACACAAAATTGTAATATTCAATGATTTTGTTAACAAACTGCAGTATAACCAAACAGTGGGCCACGTGAACGATGACGTCACAGACACAGTTGTCACCTACCACTTGGCATCTGTGTGTGTCAATGACGACGATGGGGAATTCGATGATCTCGTGTCGATAATCTGTCGTATTCTGCTGACATGTCGCTTCAAAGTCTATGACAAGCAGGAAGTCAACACGAGGCTTGGCGGTGTGTGGTTGGATGTGCGCCGCTGAAAGTTTGCGTCGCTTGTAAAACGCCTTCAGTCGTTTCTTCAACGCCTCCTTTAGGCCCCTTAGCACAATGACAAATACAGACAGACGATGAATCAAAAATAAATTCACCAACTTTAATAGGTTTTCAGTAGAGTAGGTTGTTGAAAGACAATACCAAAGACATACTTTAGGCTCGTTCTTGCTGATCATAGCGAATACGAATACATTTATTTCAGGTAAAAAACTCATACAGTTGGTATATACAAATACATAGCCTTTAAAAGGTAAATATGTTGAACACTGAGTACCAGTGGTTAGTTAAATTAAATAAGTTATAAGTTAGATAAGTGTAAAAGTGTAGTATAACAGATAAAATAATGAGCAATATATCTGACTGTATAATAAATATGCAATTTATAATGTTAAGAAACACAATTTGAAAATTCAAAACTTAAAAAGTGAATGGATAAAATAAATCAACTTAATAAGCTGTATAAACAAAATTATAACTTAAAAAAATATATAAGCAAGACATGACATCTTACTGGTTTACACTAATTTACAGTGTACAGTGAATTGGCCCAGCTACGCCATATTGGGCCATTTACTATATAAGTAATTATTTATGCTAAAACTATGTTCCTTTAAACCATAAATATTCTTACGTATTGGGACATCAAATATGCATAATTGCATTATTAACAAACATGCTACTCACACTGTCCCATCAACTGTATCCCAAAATCCGTCTATGCACATTGTTGTAGGCAACATTAGCTTTTAAATAAGTGCCTTTATTAAAGTTAACCAAGTTGGGAACAATAAGTTGTACAAACTGGAACAGTGGTGACATTTTCTGATAATGCTATTAGTATTAGACCTGGCATAAAAGTTACGTAGATGTCTCAATGTAGCATGGTGCCACTGCATTATGGTAGGTGCCACGTAGACTAAATAGATGAAGCAATTTTTTTGTCACCATTTAATGGTTTTCTCACAAATTAGAATAGCTTTGTATTTTACTATCAATCAAACATAACAATTACATACTTATAATGACTTTTATTTAGGGATGATCAAGTGTGTTGATACCAAGTAATACATGTTATGCATTCTTTGATAGTCATTTTCATTAAAAAGTGTTTTGCATTTGAAAAAATATATTTAGGAGTAACTTATAATTAGAATATTTGTTGCGAAAAGTGTTTTCTTTGTGCTTTACAAAATTGTTTTTAATATAACATACATCATTTGATAAACCCTCTGGTCAGTGCACAATAGAAAGAATACTGAATACAGATCTTTCAGCCCCCAATCACAACTATATATATATATGTGTTAAGTTAAAGAATAGCAGGGTTTCCAAACTGTCAAATAATTTCTCAGAAATGCATGCATTTTGTTTGTTTTCATGGGAACAGTAGATCTGGTAGATTTTTTTTTAATATACCGTAATGCAGTGGCACCTATCGTAATGCAGTAGCACATATTTTTAGCAATCACAATTATATATATTAAATTAAAGAATAGCAGGATTCCCAAATTGTCAAATAATTTCTCAGAAATGCAGGCATTTTATTTGTTTTCAGGGAAACAGTGGATCTGGTGGAAAAAGTTAAATATATTTTTTATATAATCTTGACCCATCTGTACTTTGGAGAGAAAAGTTGGACTGTTTGCATAAATAAGATGAATAACTCAATCTACCTGACATGACTACCCAGGTAGGCTTACTGCAGTGCCACCTACCGTAATGCAGTGCCACCTACCGTAATGCAGTGACACCTACCATAATGCAGTGCCACCTACTTTAATGCAGTGGCATCTACCACAATGCAGTGCTACCTACTGCAATGCAGTGCCACCTACCGTAATGCAGTGGCACCTACCATAATGCAGTGCCACCTACTTTAATGCAGTGGCACCTACCACAATGCAGTGGCACCTACCACAATGCAGTGCCACCTACCGTGTGTCCATCTTGTACTCCGCCAGTTTCTCCTTCAGTTGCTGCTTCGTCATCTTGTTGATGAGACCGTTCTTCAAAGCCAGCTGCTTGTACACAACGTCGCTGTACAGTCCGGTCCTTGCCGCAGGGTCCTCGACTAGGACCATCTGTGATTGGTCCCCGCTCCACTTACGAATGTCCGACTGCTCCGCCTGACTCCACTCACTGTACGGGTCATGGGGATCTGTCTTTGTCTCCACGGAAGACGCTTCCTTGCGCCATGGCCCGCCTGCTGTGTCAGGTGACAGGGAGCCCCACGGCTGACACGGCTCCTGCAATTACACTCATTCTCAGACATGTTTTTATAACAACAATAAATAAAGGTAAAGGTAAGTTCTTATATAGCGCAGTATCCAGAGTTGGCATGTTTTACAGTTAATTTAAAAGAACCTCAAAGTGTAGTATGGAAAAAACAAGTTTAAAATTATATGACATACCTTAGGACGTACGTCTTGATGACGATCTTCGTATCCCCCAGACATTGTTTGGATGTCTAAACTCTGGCCTCCAGACTCGACTGACATTGTTTGTACGCCTGTAGTACAAACAACAAAATCTGAAATCAACCAGTAAATGTATTCGTTTTAATTACATTCTAAGTTAAACTACAAATTTAACTGATTACGGCATGTTTATTGTCAAATAACTTTGGCTGTGAGTGATTTTTTTTATAATAAATTTTCTTTCCAATGGTGTGATAAACTCAATTTTTGTATGCGAGTCATCTTGTTAGAACAGGTCACATATAAACATTGTCGAGAGCTAGAAACAAGTACAAGTGGAAATACATGACCCATGAGAGTGATAATAAAAGAAGCTGTTATACTTACTGATAAATAATTATTTATTATCTAAAAACATTTTTCACCAAAGTGGGGCATTCTGACCAAAACTGAAGCATTGCTGCTAGTGCATTGCGACTATATGTTTCAGGCATTGCAACAAAGCGGTAGGTGCATTGCGACTGGTGCATTCAGGACTCAGACCACATTTGCATTTTCCATAGCCGACCATCATAACGTTTCCTTCATTTCCTATTAATCTTGATCAGCTCTCTTATTGACAATTTCACAGCATATTTACCCTCCATAGACAGAGGTTCAGTGAACAATTCGTGAACTTTTAATACCTCAGGCTCCCACAAAGTTCATTCAAACCTTACACCCCTCCATTTCTGCATGAACCACCCACGGATTGCCCCTGATTACATCACCAAGCAAAATGACAAATGTATTAATACGCAGAAATGCACCAAATGACAGCTGTCGTAATTTGACAGCTACATGATGTCACGCTGCACAAAAATTTCATTTATAATCACTCCACACTACATATGTGCTCACAGAAATTCTGACAACGTGCATAATGCTGCTTTTATAGGGTACTCTGCGGTCGGGGAATGGCGGACATGCACCTTTTGGAACTCTGCGGTCGGGGAATGGCGGACATGCACCTTTTGGACTCAGGGCTTTAAGCAGGATCAAATTATTGCCAGTCACATGTTTTGGTGGACACGTGGATGTTAACTGTTAAGCTAGTTTACAAACTTTCAAATTGTGCCTGATGACCTGAAATGGGCTACAAACACACATTTGACACCATTTACACTCACTTTCAAGGCATAACTAACAATATCTATGGTTTTGAAAGACCTTTTCTTTTTTGCTCCTTTTTTTTTTTTACCCGTCCACAACCCGTCCTCCATATTTCTACCCGTCCATGTTCGTTTTTACCCGTCCAAATGACGGGTGGACGGGTCTCTAGATAAAGCTATGCAAAGTTTTGGTGGTCTTACGCCTTCAGGCAGAGGGGCATTTCGACAGTCTCCTGTTGAAGGTTTCGTGAGCCTGCATGGCTGCAAGATACCTAACGCTTTTGCGACCTTGTCATTTAATGTTGCGCTAGTCTATCAGCGTCGAAAATAACACTTTACTGACTTCGCACTCAGTCTTAGTTGTCACTAATTTAGCTAAGTTAGGAGATACCTAATTTAATGTTAAATCTAAGTTGTCTAAGAAAAGTTGGACTGGTGAGGCCCGAGCTGAAGTTGAGGTGGACTTCAACTTAGCAAACCAATATTACTTTCGTAACCCCAAGCATTGTCACGAAAACAGCAGACACAGAGAAAGTATGGTGTCAAATTATCAAACAGAAATTATCCGCGTCCAACGGCTTCTTACACTGTTGTAATTCAATACATAGTCGATGAAAAAGGCAAACCAAGTCTACAGCTTCGTATTTATGGATGAAACGCCGCTTACGCCCTTGAAAAAAAATCGGAGTGATGTCAACTGCATATTTCGTTTTAACTATGTAGGCGTCTTTTCCTTGGCAAGGTTGCTTAATTGATCTTGAGGTTTTTATATAATTCTTAGCACAGTTTTCCTGTTCTGGTTGATCAGACGCATAGCTAGGCGGTTAACGCAACAGCATAAATTTTAATTTTTTTTATTTTAAACGCGTTTATCATCTTCACGAGTAATGTTTCTTTCGGACTGCCTCAATCTTCTGCTTAAATTCTCTTCAGAGAATATTTGCTTATCAATATATTTCATTTGAGGCGGTCTTCAGAGAACACTAAAGTATATAATAGAATAAAAATGGCTTGTAATAATAAACATGTAGTCCCCGTATGGCTTTTTGTTCCATA
The DNA here is from genome assembly GCA_964017155.1 of Oasisia sp. SBJ-2009. Classification (NCBI taxonomy): domain Eukaryota; kingdom Metazoa; phylum Annelida; class Polychaeta; order Sabellida; family Siboglinidae; genus Oasisia; species Oasisia sp. SBJ-2009. The sequence goes on along the minus strand of OZ024864.1, from coordinate 40,024,472 downwards.
TATACAAATCTAGCTGCCAAAGTAATTCTGCTCACGAAGTTCGAAGATATAATTTTACATACGTAGTTTCGCATATCTTTGAGTTCCAGTTACCGGTGATTAAACGACAATATTTTTCTTCCGTGTTTTTGCAAGGCATGATTTCGAGATATCTGCTGCGTTCGCGTGAGTGCTTAATGTAGAGAACAATTCAGTTTCTTTTTCACTGTTCGTATTGTTGGAATGCGTAGACCTATTTTGGCCCCCGCGCCCCACCTGGACCTGAATTATAATTTCATTCTTTACATTTTATGTTATAGTGGAGCCGCTACGTGAATGAATTGTGCGTTTTATGATAAAAGTGTGAAATTTGGCACACACGTAGAACACATAAATACAAAAATATTTGGATATAGGGCCATCTCAAATTTCGCCCGGAAAGGCATTGGCGGCCATTTTCCAAGATGGCCGCCGTAAACCTATTTTCTCACATCTTGATAACCACGTCAAATAAATCAGTTCTTTTGGTAGTGAAACATAGATGTTCGGGATAAACGATTTCATACGTATTACTTTTGACCTTCTCCGACATTAACATCCGCCATTTTTAAAGATGGCGGCCGCCAAGACTAATAACCCTATATCTCATGACCTGCGCGACCTAGAGAGGTAATTTTATGATCACAATATAGGTATGTGGACAGCCGATTCGAGTGTATAAAATTTGTATTTGACCTTTGTCGACCTTCGTATCCGCCATTTTATAAAATGACGACCGCTAAAACGAATTGTGTCCATACGTTTACAAATGCTTTAGTCAGAACCGCTACATTTGTGTCAAAATGTAAGTTTTTTAAAGAACCGATTTCAAATGTTACATATGACCTTCTCCAATATCAGCCATTTTTAAAGATGACGGCTTTAAATGCCAAATTTCTTCACATCTTGAGAAATAAACCAGATAGAGAGATAACACTGTCTTCATAATTAAGATTTTACATGCTGCTATTTTAAATACTTTTGATCCTGTCGGACATTCGTATCGGTCTTTTTCAAGATGTCGACTAAAAATGGCGGTTATATTCTATATTGGCTATCAACAAACGCTATTTACTAGCTAGCCTATATTCACGAGAGGAGTATCAAAAGTCGTCCCCTCTCTTGATGTTTAGACAAGTTTACGTTAACTCCAACACGCCTCATAGGTTTAACTCATTGTTTATTTTATTTGTGTTGTTTGATTCCATGTTTTGTGATATGTCAACAGAAACATTCAACAGCAGAAACCGACTATGTCGTGTGTGACAGTTCAGCATTCCTGTAACACATGTGTGTATGTCACACGATAAGTGTATACACATTGTCCATGACCAAAACGTCCTCTGCAAAATGTAACGGTTCCTCACTATTAGACGTCCTAATGTTTACTGTGTCTCACATTAACAAAGAGCACACAGTCCACCACAGTAGCAAAGAGCAGTGCACTGAAGTCTTGCTTTGAGGCACTTACATAGTCCCATGCATCCCTTCTAGCAACCACAGCGCAGTAGTTCTCGACAAGCTTGCGTGGTTTCAGGAAGAGCTGTCCAGTATATTTTCCAACCGCCATTTTCATTTCTGTTCCACCCCCATTCACTTGGAGATGGAAGTTCCGGAGTCGCGATCATCGTCTGTGCCCAACAGTGACCGGCTTGGTAAGCAGCCCGCTTTGTGTGCTGGAGAAGTGCTGCTTGTGTCGGAGGAAGACGTTCAATAGCTCTACCTTTCTGTGTGAACAGCTGCTTCCTGGCTCCATTGACAAATTCCTGGCTGCTTGTACGGTCGTACAGCAGGACTACAAATCGTTCCAGTGGACCCAGCCAATTATCTACGGACTCCGGGGTAGCAGCCAAGGCACAGAAAGCTGGTGTGACTTCGTCATACGCATTCCATATGTCCCATGCAGTCCGTTTGCCCCTGTCTTCAAAACATGACACTCCATGACAAACCAGTGAATGCATGAAACATTGGCAAAGCAACACAACGATCAGGACCCAGTGCGTTGGCCATGCATCTCGTGGCCCGGTAAATAGCGAAAGTTCTTTCCAGCACCAAAGGCAATCCACAGTTCGGTGATGTTGAGCCGCTGAGCTGATGTCACTGCAAGTACAACCACGTCCGTGTCAACTATTCGAATGGATACCTTGTTATATCCGTGTTTCAAAGCATCTTCCAGGTGGAGTAGGATTCGTGTATCCGCTTCTTCATGGGTGCACGGAGCAAGGCCTGACACGTCTCGGGACTGAGTACACAGCACACCAGTGTGACATGTGCTGATAACTTGTTTGTCGGTGGCAGTGGTTGCTGCACTAGTCGCCAAGAACGAAAATAATTCGGTCTTGTTATCGTTAATGCGGAGAAACTCCTGCCAGTTCCTAGGAATTGAGTTGGATGGTTCTACGCGTCGGCGGATACCTTTCCCTCTGCGTGTTCGTGTTTCGGCCTTCAAGCTATCTGCCATATATTCATCCTACACAACATCTAGTCTGTTCACGTGTTGCAGTTGCGATGTGATGTACGGCAGGAACACTTGGGTCGCGTAATCGGAAAATGTATTTGCAAAACCTGGTCGAAGCATGTTAACGATTGCAGCCCCATCAAGCAGGACGACTTGTACGACTGGAGTGGGGGAAAGGTCTTGTGTAGAAACGAGATCTTCCAAGCAGCCGACCAGATCAGACTTTGTTCCTGTCCGCAGTTTCCCCATTTGTGATAACGCAGGTGGATACGCTTGGTTTTCATGTTGAAAGAACTGATCGAGATCACCACTCCGTATTTGCGACGCAGTGTACAACCTGGAAAACAGAGAACAGTCATTCTTGAGTGACGACAGCTGTAGTTGTACTCTTGATTTATCTCGCACTGGAGGCCGGCCGAACAGTGGTAGGTTATTTCTCTTGATTGGATCTGTAATGGGCTTTGTTTGGTTGACCAGGCGCTCGTTGACGTGGGTGTCATACTGCTCTTGTCCGACAGATTTGATCTGATGCAACGTGCCAATCACGGCTGGATCTGCAAGGTCTCTGCTATCCAGTACAAGCAAATCCTTGCTGTTCTCAGCGAATGGATTTCCCATCTCTTTTATTACATCAGTTAATAACGTGATATCTCGTCCGAATGTCATCAGTGCATGTTTCCTTTGCTCGTGATGTCGGAAATCTGTTTTATTTCTCTTCTTGGTTGAAACCTCAAATTCTCCAATCAGACGTGCCATTTCAGGGGCAGACACCATCCAACGCCGCAGCGCTGCAGGGTTCTCAGTCAGACCCACAGCCCCACCATCACCCTTCACAGAGGCATTATTCTGTTCATGAGCCTGGTCAATCGCAATACCACAGAACACGTGTGTTGTTTTCTTGACAACACAATTTCCTTTGCGAAACTCTGCAAAGACGCCAGGATGCTTGTCGTGCAGGGAAACCATGTCACGCAGATGGACAGGTATCCATCTGGCGTAATTGGTGTGACCCAAAGCGAAGAACCAAGGAACAAGTTTGGTCAGTGCGTCTATGTAGAGCAGGAAGACTCCCTCTCGTATCGCTCTCACGTAGATCATCACATCCAATTCCAGCTGCAAGATAATGGACCAAAACAGGAAGAGAGGACAGGCTTCAACCCTCTGATCACACCAGTCTTCCAATGACATCTTATTGCACTCCTCTTCCACACATTTGCAGTACTCGGTGTACGCCTTCTGCTGAAGTAGATACAGGCTACAATCTGTGATCTGATGAGCACGTCGGGTGCGTGTCACGTGAGATGCCTTCAGAAACGAATCTGCTGTCCCAGGTGTGGTAAGACTGGCCTGTATGAGTGCACCTGTCCAACCACTGCTCTCCAAAAGGTCGCCGATGTGCAGCCCACTAAACATCACCACAAACCAATCTTCTCCGTAACTTGCAGGCCAGCTCCACTGGATTTGTGGTCTGTGCATCTGTTGCAGCCTATCGTTCTGACAATAACAGGAACTGATGTGCCATCCTTAGCTGACACATCTGACAAAAACTCCAAAGTGAAAAACATTTGGCATATATCTGTGTCACACACACACACACACACACACACACACACACACACACACACACACACACACACACACACACACACACACACACACACACACACACACACACACACACACACACACACACACACACACACACACACACACACACACACACACACACACACACACACACACACACACACACACACACACACACACACACACACACACACACACACACACACACACACACACACACACACACACACACACACACACACACACACACACACACACACACACACACACACACACACACACACACACACACACACACACACACACACACACACACACACACACACCACTGTACCATTGTAAATCAACCATTGATACAGGTTCCAGGGTAAAAAGATCAAAATGAACATACTTTTTTTAATTTAAAAAGGAAGCCAGTAACAGTAACTACCTGTGCGCAAATGTGTGCAGACCTCGATGAACAGCGCAGCGTGCCAGACGAACGCATCAGGGACCTCGCAGAGAAACACGGGTGAGTGAGTGCGAGAGTGTGTGAGTCCAAGTGACGCCAGGAGTCTGGGATAGTGTCTGACCAGGCTGTCTAGGAAGCTGCTGCTTGAATGATTCCACCGCAGAATACAATGAAATATGTTGCCCTCAACTGTTGGTCTTCACTGCTGGTCCTCACTTGGTCCTCACCACTAATACACACTGCTGCTGTTTTAGCTGCGATCGAAGCATTTACCCTGTAGTAGTCCCACTCCCATTCATACTACCCAAGTCCTGCTTCATCCTTGAAGCATTTAGTATACACACTTAAGAATTGTGATCTTATATTTAATAAAACGTATTACATATACAGTGGAGCCGCTAAGTGACAAAATATGACCGAATTGTGCGTTTTATGATAAAAGCATGACATTTGGCACACACGTAGAGTACATAATTACAAAAATATTTGGATATAGGGCCATCTCAGATTTTGCCTAGGAAGGCGTTGGCAGCCATTTTAAAGATGGCCGCCGAAACTCAATTTCCTCTATCTAAAGACTTTTGCAACGTAGACTGTTACACCTGACACTGGAAATAGTCACGGCAATATCCACGGGACGCCAGGGCTATCGCGAATGCATGGGTCAACACGATTGAAAGGGTATCAATGGCCAACATGCCGACATTCATCTTTTTACCCATCCCTCAAAGGATGGATCGATCATGACGTTATCCTAGCAACAGAGGACAGACACAAAACGGTCACGAATGAACACGCAGCCGGGTAAATATTTGTTGGGGTGAATTCACATCGATGAAGGTCTAAACGTTTTGAAAATACGAAGATGTGGACCATGCAGTGAATTGACATGGAATTATATAAATAGAATATTGACCTCTCACAAAGGTCATATAATTAATTAGGTGTTACCATTAGGTGTTACCATTAATTAGGTGTTACCATTAATTAGGTGTTACCATTAATTAGGTGCTACCATTAATTAGGTGTTACCATTAATTAGGTGTTACCATTAATTAGGTGTTACCATTAATTAGGTGTTACCATTAGGTGTTAACATTAATTAGATGTTACCATTAATTAGGTATTACCTAAAACAAGAATGACAACTTGGTATTGCTTGTGTTGCAGCTAAAACACGTATGAGACACGAGTTAAAGTAAGGAGACAAGTCCCCCCCCCCGTCTTGCCCCCCCCCCCCGCCCCCACCTCTCTTTTAAGACACGAGCTAAAGTAAGGAGACAAGTCCCCCCACCCCAGGGCTACCCCCTCCCTCTGCCCACCCACGTTAATTCATTCATATTTCCGGCTGAAATTGCGCCACTGGAGAATTAACGTTCTTCACCACCGACGGTCACATCGAATGTCGAATATACGTTAGAGCGTCACCATCATTTCGTTTCAGGGAGGGGGGAGACCGCATAATTTTGATTTGGGGTGGAAAATAGGCAAACATATGCGGCAAAATCGGGGGGGGGGGGGGGGGGGGGACATTAAACCAGTGACGGCCTGGGTTCGTATTCTGATTGGTGGTAGGACGAACACGGAGCCTAGCCTGCCACGGACAGCATGCCAGCGCATATTTCAGCCGGAAATATGAATGAACGGGGAAGGGAGAGGACGGCGGCTGGACTGGGGACGGTCGGAATTAAAGGAGGTGGGCGGGCCGGGGGGAGGGGATAGGAGGAGGGGGCTTGTCTCCTTACTTTAGCTCGTGTCTTAAAAGAGAGGTGGGGGCGGGAGGGGGGGGGGCTTGTCTCCTTATACTTTAATTCGTGTCTCATACGTGTTTTAGCTGCAAAATCAAAAATCGACGACTTTGCGTATTCGAGGCTTGCTCTGGGCTTTCCAAAATGGTATAGCACATGTCTGCAGCTATTCCCAATCGCTGGATCAATTCGTATCACCTTAGTGTTTAGGAAGCTCCATTCCATTCATATAGGAAGGGTACTGCCGTACCCTTCCTGATCAATAGCCGGTCTGAAATAAGAAATACTTAGTTCCATGCCACAGTTGGACACGAGACAGGGCGGAGGCCAAGGCGCTATAGGTGACTATTTGCTACCTCTCCACGTATAAATGCATGTCAACGCCTGATGTCAATCTGTCAAAAGTACCTTCAATCTAACTAAATCTAATTGAATATAACCTAACTTAATCCTAAGACTAATATATACTAACCATAAAATTAACCATAAACTTAAATATGTTTGCACATAGGAACAGTCATATACGGGCATTTGAAAGCAACCAGTCTACACTCGACTGACAGTGACAAATGCCGCGGAAACGATGCTCTCCTGACTTTTGTTAAACATTCCCTGGTATTTTCTATGTCACCTCGTCGGCCCACCAGGAGATGATCGCATTAATTTGTAATATAAAATGATATAGCTTGTAAATTAATGCACGGACAGGTTAACGTTAATTTACTGGCATACTTGCAGACAACAATAAAGCAATCCGTGCTACGCCATAATAACAAATTATATCATAACACACCATATTCATTATTTTTCCTTCACCTCTCCATTTGGTTTCGCATAGAGTATTGCAGGCGCATCATAACCGGCGCGATTAAGTTCAGTTGCATAAACCAGTCCAATTTATTTCCATTCCCTCACTTTCGTGGGCTTTCTTCTAAACGAAATGCACATCAGTGAAGCTGGCCGATCGTCACCAATATGGACAATTATGGAGTAAGTGAATTAACTGATGCACCACTTCATGTTTCAGTCACTAGTCAGTAGCTTCACATTAAGTTCTGGTTCTACGCCTTGCTTGAGTGAATTGCGTAACTCATCCTGGCGTGCTACGTTTGATTACGTTAGTACAACTCTAACACTGGCACAGCGCTGGGGAAAACTCCTCATTTAACATCAACCAACGGGTTCACCCACGAAGTGTGTGGTCTGCCTCCGGTTATATGATATAGTTTTGTGCTATTTCTGCCATACGTTGCTTATGTTACATGCAATGTTCCGGACGTGAATGTATCATTATACTGGGATTGCCACCAGTCGTGCATCTGTCTTGAAATTGGGGCGGGCATTCGTGCTGTTCCTATGCATAACACAGTAGCAACTAGCAAAGTCAACTGCTAAAATTAGGTACATAAAATATTTTTATTCTCAGCACGCACAACAAATACAATGCATGCCTTATACCACTAGAACAAATAACATCACAATTAAACAACATCACAATTAAACAATCTGTCATCACATTTCACACTCAATTTAGTTTTAAAGTTGTGTTGATCAGCATCTATCCTGTCCATCTTTTGACTACCTGTTTCAACCAAAATGTGGACATCATACTTGCTGATAGTTGTATCTTGTTTTTTATTTGTTTTATTGATGACAATGATCTAATTATAACAGGAACAGATCATCAGGAAAGATAGACATTGTCACAATGCAGATGAAATCAGTTAACATTTGCAAAATAGAAAAAAGGTCTTTTAAGTGGAGTTGTAAGCTGTCACACCAAACAGAGAAATTAATGTGAAAAAGGCTGCCAAATGTATTATTTTGACTTCATGACAAGAGTCTAACTTTACAGTGACATTATGACAACAGTAGTTAAGAAAAAGAAATGCAACTCCAATGGCGAGCTTCTACTGGCTCTGTGCTCTTGAGTTCGAACTGATAGTGACGAACACCATGTTCAAGCAGAAGGATGAATGCAAGACCACCTGGATGCATCATCGTTCCAAACACTGACATATGATCGACTTCATTATCACGAGGTGTCGGAATAAAATGGACATCCACAGTACCCGAGCCATGTGTGGAACAAACTGCTGGACCGAACACCAGATGCTGAGGTCAAAGTGGCTTTCAGAATATGACAAAAGCACAACAGGCAAGGGACAAGTAAGCCGACCAAGCTCAACACAGCAAAACTAAGTACCATCAGCCATAGGGAGAGTGTTGAGCAGGAGATGGACAATGCTCTCGCCCAATGGGAGGAGAAGGAAAACTCAACACCAGATGAGGAATGGGCAGCTCTGCAGCAGGTCGTGTACAACACAGCCAAGACATATTTTGGCATGCCAGACAAAAAACACCAGGACTGGTTCGACCCCAACGACCAGGAGCTACAGACTCTTATGAGCAGAATAGACCAAGCCCACCATAGAGTTCTGCAAACCAGGAGCACTAGATCCATAACTGCAGCATATAAAGATGCCTGCAGACTGCTACAAAAACGAACCCATGCACTGAAGTCAGACTGGTGGGAAAGGAAGGCAGTGGAGCTACGGAGAGCTGCTGACAGTAACAACATGAAGGGCTTCTACAATGGACTGAAGGATGTGTGGGGACCCAGAAAGAAGGGACCTGTTCAATTGAAATCAACATATGGAATGGAGACCTTCTCTGATATCAAGAGAGTTGTGGTAAGATGGAGTGAACACTTCCAGAAGCTACTCAATGTCCCTGGTGACATAGATCACGAAGATCTGGACAACATCTCGCAGCACATTGCCAAGACAAGCCTAGATGAGATTCCAACTATGGATGAGACAGCTAGAGCAATCGCCGGCCTGAAAGATTGCAAAGCACCTGGAGATGGAATTTCTGCAGAAGTATGGAAGCACGGAGGAAACAATCTGTTCAGCAGACTGCACCAACTAATCACCAATGCCTGGGAGGTGGGTTCTGTACCACAAGCATGGAAGGATGCCAGCATTGTAACCATCTACAAGAAAGGTGATCGAACAGACTGTGGGAACTATAGAGGAATCTCTCTTCTTTCCATAGCAGGCAAGATCTTCGCTAGGATCCTCCTCAACAGACTATCTACACACATAACACCAGAGGTAGTTCCGGAGACACAATGTGGCTTTAGAGGTAACCGGAGCACCGTGGATATATTTTGTCTCCGACAACTACAAGAAAAGTGCATTGAGCAGGACCGACCACTGTACATGGTATTTGTCTACTTCAGTAAGACATTCGATACAGTTGGGAGGACCGGACTGTGGCAGCTACTGAGGAAGTATGGCTGCCCAGAGAAGTTCACAACAATGATCGAGGCACTACATACCGGAATGATGGCGAATGTTAGTGTTGGAGGGGAAGTCTCGGAATCGTTCAGTGTCACGAATGGGGTCAAGCAAGGCTGTGTACTGGCCCCCACGCTCTTCTCCATCTTCCTATCAGCAATGCTTGACGAGGCTTTCCAAGACATGTGGAATGACGTCTCCATACAGTCCAGACAGAGCGCTGACCTATTCAACGTCGCACACTTCAGAGCGAAGACCAAGACTACTCGGCTATTCGCAGATGACAGTGCACTGGTTGCACTCTGCTGAAGAGATGCAGAATATAGTGGATGCTTTCTCCGATGCGTCAATAAGTTCGGCCTATAGATTAACAAGAAGAAGACCGAGGTGCTGTACCAATCCAACTCTACAAGAACCCGAGAGGGGGATATCATGGTTGATAGAAACAAGCTGAACTCTGTTTTGGAATTCACCTACCTCGGAAGCACTATATCATGTAATGGATGCATTGACGATGAAATACAGAGGAGGATGGCCAAGGCTAGTGCATCTTTCGGCCGACTACGCCAGAGACTCTGGAACAACCACCATGTGTCCATGCAGGTTAAAGGCAAGATATACAGTGCAATCATGCTGTCCACCCTCCTCTACGGAGCCTAGGCCTGGGCAGTGTACAGACGACAGGTTAAAAAACTGCATGCCTTCATGATGCGACATCTGCATTCGATCATGAGGATAACCTGGATAGACAAAGTGACAAACAAGGAAATACTCAAACGGACAGGGCTGTCATCTATGGAAGTCCTTCTGATCAGAAAGAATCTCCAGTGGACTGGACGCCTCATGAGAATGTCACCAGACAGGCTACCAAAGCAGGTTCTCTACTCTCAACTGTCTTCTGGTCACAGAAAGAGAGGGCGCCCTCGTCTCCGGTTCAAGGATACCATCAAGAGAAACCTGAAGCTGAGAGACATAAAGATCGACTCAGGGACATCACTCTCACAACAGAGAGATAAATGGAGAGCAACAGTCAAGTGATGGAAGCAGTCTTTGTCGCTTCGCAACTGACAGCATGATGATGAGTTAAAAAAATGAAGAGTAACCCTGACAGTATAATGATACATACATACATGGTGCTATGCACTTAATTCCTAGCAATATGCATGACATTCCTGCAGTATATGTCTATCTAAATAATGTCACAAATAACACATGGTCAGTCCTGTCTATTGGTGCCATCCCAGTTAAATTTCAACAAACCTACATCCATTGATTTACTTGCATGCAGTCTGAAGACTACAGATATGTCTTGAACTCTTACTAAGTACACATTACCCCAAGGCTGGAACTAGCATCACACCAAGTTGTTCCCAATGCTATCTCCGACATTTTAACTAATAAATCCAACATGACCTACCCTGGGTAGAGCTATTAGATAGCAGCTGGGGCACCCCCCCTCCCCCTCCGATGGTACCAAATACGCACAGATCTCACTCAATCTCGACGTTTTGTTGTTCAGCACAGTATCTGTTTAAACTTGTTATCCCATCTGTGTCAGGGTGCTGTGTGTTGAAGAGCATAAGCTCAGATGTATTAGCTCTGCCCTGGGTTAAATCAGACAAACACTGGCAAGTTGCCAAGTTTTTTAAGACACCTGCATTTTCATTATTGCATAATCCTTCGTTACATAAAAGTAATTATGTACCCTGCACATGGTTGACCTATATTATGTGCCAGTCTCGGAACTAATTACAAATGATTCACAACAGTGCCAAACTGTCTGAACGACTGTAACAAGCAACACACGACCAGTGTTGCCTGTTGCAGCAGTCTCTGTTCACATTCAACAATACCAAGTTCCACAAACATTTCACAGTGACAGCCATTTGTGACAGCTCACCAGCAGTAAACAAACATTCACTTCATGCAATTTTTATTGATGCTTCTTTTTCTTAATGTTATCAACACATTCAAATCCTTTTTGATGTCACTAAATTGTTCAACAGCAGTTCGACTTACACTTCTATGTCTCGTCTTTGGTGGATTAAATGTTTATGTCTATTACAATTTGATCTGTCAGTAAACTCATGTGCACCAGAGATGTCACATTTGTAGGGTTTCTCCCCGGTGTGAGTTAGCTGATGTCTCTTTAAATTACCACTCCGTGCAAATTGTGCACCACAGATGTCACATTTGTAGGGTTTCTCCCCAGTGTGAGTTAGCTGATGTTTCCTTAAATCACCACTCTGTGCAAATTGTGCACCACAGATGTCACATTTGTAGGGTTTCTCCCCAGTGTGAGTTAGCTGGTGTGTCTTTAAATTACCACTCTGTGCAAATTGTGCACCACAGATGTCACATTTGTAGGGTTTCTCCCCAGTGTGAGTTAGCTGGTGTGTCTTTAAATTACCACTGCATGTAAACTGTGACCAACAGATGTCACATTTGTAGGGTTTCTCCCCAGTGTGAGTTAGCTGGTGTGTCTTTAAATTACCACTGCATGTAAACTGTGACCAACAGATGTCACATTTGTAGGGTTTCTCCCCAGTGTGAGTTAGCTGGTGTGTCTTTAAATTACCACTGCATGTAAACTGTGACCAACAGATGTCACATTTGTAGGGTTTCTCCCCAGTGTGAGTTAGCTGGTGTGTCTTTAAATCACCACTCCATGTAAACTGTGCTCCACAGATGTCACATTTGTAGGGTTTCTCCCCAGTGTGAGTTAGCTGATGTCTTTTTAAGCTATCACTACGTGAAAACTGTGCTCCACAGATGTCACATATGTAGGGTTTCTCCCCAGTGTGAGTGAACTGATGTATTTTTAATCTATCACTACGTGAAAACTGTGCTCCTATTGTGGTAGACTGAGAGTCTTTTGTCAGTCTCTTCTCTACCTTCTGCAACTGAGATGTGTTCCTCATACAAGGCTGTCTTGCTGTGTGACTGTCAGTGACCGTGTGATGACCGGTGACTTGTAGTTGATGTCCGTGATTGTGTCGATGCGCTGCCAGGTGCTGTTGGAAGCTGTCAACACGGTCATCCGAGAAGAGACAAAGCTTGCACTTGTACAAGCCATGTCGACCATTGTCATTGAGGTCAGCCAGAGGATGTTTGCGTTGTCGGTGACTCATCATGTAGACCTCTCTTGAGAACAACAGGCCACACACGTCACATGCACTGTCAGTGTCACCTGAAATCACATGACACATTTGATGTCACATAGCATTGACAAATTATCATAAAATGAGAAATGACAATTGGCTATTTTTTTTTCTCATACTTTGTCATCTAAAGAGACATTTCCCACGTGTCAGCTATAACTGATAACTATGGTCAAGGATAGGGCCATATGTAGGTATATAATTGACATCATAGCTTACAACAGTTTAATGATCCAAACATTAATTTATTACTAATGTAAATGTTGGTTTAGTACTGGCCAACACTCCTTAAGTGGTCAAGCAGTCAGGGTTGGATGCTTATGCTTGTTGGGTTCTCACAGTCGTTCTCACAGACAACTTACACACTGCTTTTGTCACACCAAATGCAACTGTCTACACCGCACAAGTTGACACAGATACACTGATTGAAAGCACAAAATAATAATAATAAATAACAGTATTTTTCTACGCCATATCTCTGGCAATAAAACCATTCGCACTACACTTTACATGAATATACAGATTACCTTAAAATACAAAATAGAGACGTAGTTGTAAAATAAATGGATCAGTAATTTTTTTTCAATATAAATAAATAATATTAGTCTTAATAATACTAAAATACTAAAACTGATAAATAATAGTTAATTATATTACAAAATAATAATAAAACAGTTGATATATAGTAGATATTAAAAATAGTAGATATTAAAAATAAATAATAGTTAATTATATTACAATTAAAAACTAAATAAACAATAAAATAATTGATAAATAGTACATATTAAAAATGTTCAGATATTTTTTTTAAAAATCTTTAAAGTGAAAAAATGACCAGTTGTCAATTAAATTGAACAGTCACAACACTTTTTTGTGTCCATTCACCCATTTCTAGTGAGTTTGCCCATTTACCTGAGTTACCCCTGTAGTTGTCATTTTGTTTCTTTGACACAAACTCCTGTCGTGTAATGCCAAGTTCTTGTCCGTATTCGTCTCCGTACCAAACCAGCAGCTCTGTGTGAGCGGACACGTTCTCAATGGTGCGGTAAAAAATGTCACCGTGGAACTGAAATGCCAGCAGGTTCTGGTCCTCCTCTCGACATGCGCAGTTCACATAACGCATCCAGTTCGACTCGTTCTTGTCAGCCGCGTCAACGTAATGGTGAGCCTTTCCCTCTTTGTAGATCTGAATCATGAGAAAATAATCACAAATCGATTACCTATGAGAAGCTGTCTCATTTGCATAAGTATACATGGGATTGCGTAATTAAAATGCCTGCTTTTTACACTTTTTTACACTCTTCTGCCAAAATGAGGGGAGTATACCACAAATGTAATTAATTATTATTACTGCAAAGTGCAAACCTCATATAGTAGTACAAATAAATGTAAAAGCTATCATGATTTTTATGATTACAAAAAAACCCAGTGTAATCAAATATCATTATCTTACCACTATTTTTCTGTTTACATTCAAGAAGTACGGAAAGCCTAGACTTGGCACTAGTAAACACTTTCTTCAACAAAAAGAAGAGCATCTGATCACCTATAAGAGTGGAGGGAACAGCCCAGAAACTGATTTCATCATGACACGAAGAGCTGATCTGAAGGAAATGCAAGGAATACCCAGAGAGATCGAGGCTGCATCTCAGCATCGGCTGCTATGTGCAGTCATAAGGACACAAGAAGAAAAATGTAGAAGGACCAGAGAAAAAGGATTAAGGTCTGGACTCTGAAGGGAGAAAAAGTGAATTAATTTCAGTGTTGGCTTCAGCGACATGAAAGATTTGGCGGAATGTTCAAAAGTGTTATTGTGAATACCAAAGTAGCATAAAACAATTTTTCACTTCGGTTATCAACAGAATGCTGTAGGCGGATATGACCAGAGCCTTCCTTTGATCTGCATTCCAGTAGTCTCACCTGCCAGCAGTAGCCAGAATGTGCATCCTCGGAGTGCTCCACGATGATCCCCTCATATGGACCAAACCTAACACCTTTGGGCACTGGTGCTTCTGCCCAGACCCCGGCTCCTGCTTTGGGAATGCTGGAAGTTTTGATGACCAGTCCAGTGGGAAGACTTAAGTGACACCTATAGACGCCGGGTTTCAAATCGACAGCTCTGACCTGTAAAACAGTACCAAGATTGGCTGGTGTGAAATACTCATGTACGATGGTGCCCCATGCCATAGATCAAAGGTAACCACAAAATTCTTGAACAAGAAGAAAGTTACTGTTCTGGGTTTGCCAGGGAATATAACCCCAATCTCTATCCAATTGAAACTTTGTGAGTGTTAGACAAACAAAATACTGACATGTACGAGTCATTGAGAACCATGGTGGCCATACAAACTACTGACGTGTATGAAACAATTACCGGTTAAGCAGTTTTGTAATAACATCCAAAATAGTGTTTAGATAAATTTTAAGCCCATACAATTCTTGTTTCTATTTTACCTGATATTTTATATCCTGTTGAGTGAATGATCAAGGAGGCAACAATGAGAACATTTCATGACAAACACAAACTGCAAATAGCATCTGTATGTGCAGCCATGGAAAAACCATCTACATAAATATAAAACTGCATTGCGGGATCATGGACACATCACAACTGCCTAAGAGTTGTATCAGATGTAATGTTTCAGTGAGTAGACAATACTTGCCTCTGTGTCTTTGATTATAACGAGAGGTCCGTGCACTGGGCAGTCTCCCTCGTACTCTGTGTTGCAATCATCACAAACTACAACAATGACACATAAACCTGCAAACTTTGTCAGAGCAACTAATGAGCAACTACCTTTTGTCTTTTGAAAACACTACTTAAATTTAGCAATGAATTCATTTTAATTATGCATTATCCAAATTAAAGGGAGGCTAAAGGGAACAAGAATTATCTAAACGTGTTTGTGTCACATATCAGCCCCAGCCATGGAATCCCACCAGAGAGTAACTCACAAATATAGTGGTCATCATCAGGAACTTCCATTTCTGTGTAGTTCCTCCGCATAATGTTGCGCCTTGGATAGCGATGTTTTGCCTCCTCTGTACAACCATTCACTGTCTGTGAGTCCTTCTTCTCTCGGGCCAGTTCTACAAGCAGTTTCAACTTGTTTAGACAGTTAAACACATTCATGGTAAATATAGGATGTATATATATTATTCCTATATGATAGTGGAGGTTGGAATGAAGAAGGTTTAAGTAGAAATTGGTAAATAGTAAGTTGAAATGGGCTGGTCATGTGGAAAGAACAGGAGTTGAACAAATGGCAAAGAAATCATATTCCCAGAAAGTGGCGGGAACCAGGAGGCAATGCAGAATGAATGCAAAAGGAGGACTACATCAAGAGAGGTCTGGAAAGATTGGGAGGAGATTGGAACACAACAACAAAATATAGGAGTTGGAGACTAGTTGTTGATAGAGCACGTAGTGAGAAAAGTGAGGAAGAAAAGACAAAGAAAAGGACAATAGTAACCATGGTCAACCTCACACCTCATGACAGGGATGCATAGAAGAGGACAAAATTCCTATTATTACAAATAACAGAACAAAATGCTACAGTTGACAAAATTACATATTGTTGCACACATATTTACGTATATGCACAAATATCTGATTTGAGATTTAGTCTGACCACAACACTTAATTGTTACGATTACACAAATCGTATGGGCTAAATATGTTACTCCTAGAATGCAAATAACAATTATTATTCACTCTATCATGATCTTGGGCACACCCTTTTACCATGATTTCTTTCCTCCTCCTCTTCCTCCAGTACAAGGTTGGGTGATTCCAGCTTTACAAGTTCTCGTTGAGATCTCTTCAGTTTCTTGTTGCATCTTCTCTCTGCAGCCTCAAGATCTCCAAAAGAATACCCCTCAAATTCATCATCATCTGAGTCATCAAGATAGCAAGGTTTACCACTGCGTGACTTCACAACTGTGCTTTCCGGAACACCTTTCTGAAATGTGCATGCATTTGGGTTACTATTAATGGCATAATTTACTTGATGCAACCGGAGTTTGGCTGGCAATGTGTGCAGTGTTGACTCTTATTTGTGCTGTGCATGGGTTTGTTAAGTTTTTACACAATTTCATGTACACATTTCATCTGGGTTAAATCTACAAAACATTTTCATCCACGCACATTTACATTTCCCCATTTAATTTAAAAAGCAAACACAATTGTTTTTAATTTTGATTGTGTTAGTTAGTCATTGTTTAAACCATGGACAACAGCAGCAAATAAAACAATTCACTACAGCAGACATGGGGTCAAATACGTTGAAATGTATTTAAATACAAATACTTTTGAGGGATTCAAATACAAATACTTTTAAATGCAAATGTATTTAAATACAAATACTTTTGTAAAGTATTTCAAATACTTTTTCAAATACTTTTCATTTTCAGGATATATTACTATATAGGTAAAAGAAACAAAACGATATATCAAGCAGTTCATCTAGTTTATTGCTATTGTCTAAGTTGTCTGGTTACATTCAGTGGTCTAGTATCTATCTGGCTACTGCCCAGTGTTCAGTGTTCACTCTTGCTGAGTTCACTATTTCCCAGAGTTACACCGCAGAAACATCAGCTGCTGGAAAGTGTTGTCTGTGAGGCAGCATCTCTCTGGGCGAAACACATTCCCAGCGATGCTGAAAAGCCTTTCAACTGGAGCCGAGGTTGCAGGGATGCAAAGAAAGATGGGGGCTAACTTTGCTAGTGCTGGATATTTATTTTCATTCAGTTTCCAGAAACTGAGGGGATCTGTGTCTAATTGCCTTTACTAGGCCGTAATTCCTGAGTAAATTGCCACAAGACACAGTACAGTTACTTGAGTTTTAATAATTCAATCAAGAACTATTTAAAATTGCAATTAGTATACTATACACATTTGAAAAAGTATTTGAAAAAGTATTTGAAATATCAAATACTTTAGGAAAGTATTTAAATACAAATACTTTCAATTCCTAAATGTCAAATACAAATACTATAAAAAAAAGTATTTAAATACTTTCAAATACAAATGTTTTTGACCCCATGTCTGCACTACAGTAATTGGAGTATCATATCTGTGGTATACAGACTGGAGGCTAAATTTGAGAAACACAGAAGTGATGGGCAATCACTGTGACAACATTTAATATTCTTATATATTCTTGAAAACCCTAATAGTAGACCACCCAGTAGTCTGGAATAAACACCATAGATACTTTACCTTAGTTTTCATCGGTGGTGGTTTCCATATCACTGGCTTAGGAGCTATAACATGACACAGAAAATATTGATGTACATTTCATCACATATGCTTCACAAACATTTGTACTGGTAGGAATTACATCCTCTTCAATTTTGGTTCTTGTCCTTTTGTTTTGTGTAAAAATGAGACAGAATGCAATGGAAAGCAAATATGTTGTTTCTAGGTATGACAAAATAAATTATGAATTGTTTCGATGACATGATAGTATGACAAATAGGCTGGTATCCTGTGATTGCAATACAGTTATCTTCATGTGTGGCTAAAACAATAAAGATCACTGTGTCCAATAAGAAAATATATTATAGCATTGCATCCATGGATGACAGGTATAATTGGTGAATTTGGTGTTTTAGATAATCACTACAACAATAAGGTAAAAATAATAATATTAAGAAAATGTATATAGTGCCATAAATCTACATAAAATCTATTCAGGGTTGCTGTGAGTACATAAATATGTATACTTTTATATATGTAGAATATTAATAACTAACGTAAAATCAATAATACTAAATTAGTTAAAGTAAATGACAATACATAAACATATGTATAAAAATAACAGTAATAAACACTAGATAAGCTACAGCTAAAATAAAGGGTATAAATGAGTAAACACACTGTGTAAGATTAGTGTAAAAAGATAAGATAATAAATAGATAAAAGAAATACAAAATTAGAATTATGTAAGTATTTGTGCATGCATGTACCCATCTCCCTACCCTCGTCTCTGCTGCGGTTCTCCTGCTCTCTTTCCAACTGGGGCGTCCAATCAACGTCTTCATCTTTGGCCAGTGCTGCTTCATCTCGTCTCCGTATCTTGGCTTGTTCCCGCTTGCTCAACATGAAATGTGGCTTCGGAATGGGAAATCCTACAAAACCAAACTTTCTATCACAAGAACAGCGAATCACTCGAGATTATGCATTAAATGTTGGTGCTCTGTATCTCTATATCATATCAGGTTTCTTCCAGTTAGAAGTACCACATTCAGGTGGGGGTTTATTGTTACACCTCAAGAATCCAGCTACAACCCCCCTCACCCATAGGTTCACCAGAACATCCAACTAGACACCCTTTGAGCATCAACAAACATACAACCATGTTCACCTCCTTGGAATTTACAACAACAAAAAAACTGCAACTGAATTGTGGGTCTGGAACTCTCGTCTTCAGTGGGGTAAAGGGGTTGCAAAAAATATGCCCTATATAGGACATCAATGGTGGCATAAATTTTCTCTAATTATGCACTATACAAATATTTTCTGAGCAAGCAGAATAAAGATTCATTGTTGCAATGAGTCTACAGATCAGTACAGGAATGCAGCAGGTTAACTCAGTGGCTACAGCTTTGGAGTTTTGACTCAGGTTCAAATTTGTTCAATTTGTTGCTGCAGTGTTAAACATTTGGCAAGTTTAGTTACTCTACAACACTCTAGTTCATCCAGGTACTTGAATGAAAGTGATGGATGTCTGTATACAAAGTTTTCGCTAATTAATTACAGCATGGTTGGATGCTTCCCAGAGAAGTCGAGGTGGTGTTTGATTGAACAATTTAGTCTGCCAGTGAGTAAAGTCTAAAGTGCTTTGAACTCTGTCATGTGGACTGGACGGTGTGCTACATAAGAACATACCTGTTTGCTTTATTAGAACACTTTCATGTTTTGTTGAGCTGGATATCATACTTATACAGCTTAGCAAAGAATATAGATAGTATCATGTTACACACAATTTTTGGGTGTTAATTTTTGTTGAACTCTACAGAATATTACTACAACAATAAATAATAGCATATATGATGAAACATTTCAATTTTTTAGAAATGTGTTACACCCCTTCTTCAAAAACCATCTCAAAATAAAAGCTATTAGTGAAATCAACATATCATGCCTTATTAATTATTTCAGTGATAGATAGTTTGATCATTTGAATTTCGAAAAAAAGACCAATTATTGCTGACCCTACAATAATGAGTGTGCATTCTGATATACATAGACAGTAGAAACCATATATCAGTTTTTTACTGACCCAGCAGCTGCATTGTCTCGTAATTCCTTTTCATATTTTTGAGTCTCAGTTTCTCAATGTCGCACAAATTCTCTAATTCCACCTTGGTGAAATAATGGTCAATGTTGACTGAGTCAGTACTAATCCACGGAAGACTTTCCATCCTCATGTCAAACTCTTCTTTGTTTAATTCAAAGTTCTGCGACTGTAACAATCAAGAACAGCTTCCAGAATTATAAAATAAATATTACCACTTCAGGTGTGCAGAACAGTGACAACAATTTTCAGATTATAAAGTTAATTACCTGATGCATGATAATGACAGGTCGATATGTTTAACAATTTACTGTATCTTTACATTTACAATCAACTACAATTAATAGAAGTATTGTCACCAGCAGACATGCAGGAGCTAACCACCTTCTACAGTAGTTAAACCATGAATGAAAACTTATTTTCAGAAGTGAACTTTTCCTTTAAAAACCCTAAATAGTATTATAATACAAGAAGTTAGACATTTTTAGGAAATATATATATATGTGACTCATCTTAACAAAATCGGTCGGATGTCGGTAATTTTCAAAATTGAGTTATTACTACCACTGGAAAGAGCATAATATCTGCTTTCATATGGTATATCATGCTAGAAGATATCTCGATTCTAGCCGAAGTTATAGCTTGACAAACATGTGTGGGGTAGAAACCTTCAAAGTAAGAAAATGGCCTTCAAAGTTGATGCAAAATATTTGTTAAGTTTCATGGAATGTATCTTAGTTACCATGGACCGATCTTTTTGAAACTTGGCATATTGGAAGATAATGTCATTCTTAAGATACCGTGTTAATATGAACACAAAATGTTTATTAGAAAAACAATTGCAGATTAATTAATAATTTATGCAATTACCTTCGTTGTTAAGAAAAGCGAACAAACTCTGCTGCTGTTTATGCCTTGGTTAGGATGGACATATCTGGCTGAAATTTGGACAACTCAAAGATAGTATAATTTTCATGATATTGCATTTGCTTTTCCCAATTCCTCATCCGGAGAATCTGACACCGTCTCTACGGATCGGTCAGCGCGACTTGCGTAGCCGTGCCGTGATCATTCTCACGAAAGTCGAATTCAATATTCGTCTTCGTCAGTGATGTAGTTCGCAAAATTGTCATCCTTGTCATCGTCCGCCACGCTTTCATCAGTCACTTCCTCCAAAAAGTACTCTGGTCGCCTCAATCAAACTATCTATTTGTGCCCGATCACTTGCATCAGAGTTTAACAACTTCGCCACACTGCACGCCATTTTTCGCTTCGTGTTCACTCGCTAACTAGGTCAGCAGTGACGCGACGTAAATACACGGTGCGCGCATGCGGTTATGCAAATGTTCCACGCTAGACCAATGAGAACGGTTGCCGGAGCTGTTGCTACCATGTGACCCCGGTTTGTTTACCACAGTTGAACGAATAGGGGGTCTATTCCAAGCGTTCTGGAGGCCGGACAATGCATGCATTAGCATAGATATGACCATATATGGACAGATGACGCGTTAAGCTACGCGGTGATACCCGTTATGATAGCGATCGTCCCAAAATTAGCGGCAAAGAATGCGCGCAATTACTGGCATTTTCGGCTTTGTTTTATGGAAATGGAGCGGAACACTTAGCACAGCTCTACGCAAATGTCTTTAAAATATATGAAACAGAGTTAGTTAGATGATAACAAGTGTGGCAATCGATAAAACAAATACTAAAGAATTATTTTCAGGGAAAATCTCAAAATTGACGAATGCCCGCTTTTTTCACAAAATCGGCATTTACGGAAAATCTGATTTACCGACATCCGACCGCTTTTGTTAAGATGAGTCACATATATGTAATGCATGAATATATAATTAAGACAACCAGACTTGTCATACTGCTCTTATTTGCATATAGAGCAAAATCATTCTATTAAGAGTACAGTACATTAAGAAATTATCTTGATATAACATGCTTCTTTGGTGAAAGCAAAAATGGTGGCATCACCTAGTGGCACTGTTTCCACCTGTGCAATCCAATAGGCGGAGACACTAATTTCACTGTTTACATTGTAAAACGACCACTGACGTATACAATTCAAGCTGGGGTGGCACAAGGCAAAATAAATTGAGTAGATATGATTTATTCATCCAGACGTATGTGTGATTATGTGGTCGAAGGGGAGCAGAGGTTGCAGGTGCAGGTAGAACTTTCTGATGTTGTCACTGGTTCAGTGGTTGACAGGGAAGTAATTGCAATAAATGACGGATCAAAAATTATTTTTTTTTTAGATCAATATCAGATACTGCTGAAAAGAGGTTGCATGTTAATTAAGGCATGTTCACTTAAAATGAAACGAATACAGTATATGTATCTGATAAAAATCGGGCATGGTTAATGAATAACATTTACACAAATTATGCAATGCATGCACTGTAATTAAGCCACTATATGAACGCAGAACACTATTTTAAAGGGCTCCAATATCCGTGAGTTGTTTGTTATATAATGACTGAAATGGAAGTAGCTTTTTAATGTGAATCCTGAGTGATATGACTGAAACTTAATATTAATTTTAGTAAAGTACATTTTAAAGGTAACTTATTTAGAACTATTATTTTCCATCTTCACTTTTTGCAAAACATACCTGATTTCCCTTTTGTGACATTGTGATGTTGAATGCCTACAATCACAATCTGAAATAAAGGCAATTTCAATTATGTTTCTAATAATATATAGATATTCCATTAATTAATTTTATTACTCAAAATCTTAATATAAATGATAAAAATTTGCCAAAATATAAATATTGAAACATTTTTCAACAACTTTATTAATAAATTACCATACTGTGGAATGTATAAGTAATTACATGTCTATGGAAAACAAAACTAAAATAATTTAGTTTTTTGTGTGAGTGCATGTATTTTCCATATTTTATACAAAATGATGTTCTTCGCGATCATAACTGTCATCCCAGCAAAATAATTGAGTCGATGTTATATTTCAAATGCGTAATCGTACTTTAAAACGTTCCCCTTCGATGGTAGCATTCATTATAAACTCAATCTGAAAACTGCATCATGCAAGTCTGAATTACTGAAGTTAGACATAACGACAACGTCAATACATACAATAGGGCTTAAAAAACACCACCCGCGTCATTGCATTGTGCATAAATATTTGTTTATAACAAAATAAATCGACCGCTCAAAAGTTAGCATTTAATCGTAGAAATCGCCAGCAGGCACACTGTTTCAGACAATTCATGTGCACTTCCATGTTTTTCAGTCCCACAGCAAATGTCAGAATTTAAATATATTCACTGCGTAACAATCATGACAACCAGTACAAGAAATGGGGCTCAATGCTGAGCTTGACTATAAAATTGCATGGCAATTGACGTTATATAGCCACGAAAATCGCTTACATTTTGAAATGTTGACAGTTGCCAGTGAAACAAATTTATTGCCAAGATAAATTGTCATTATTTGATGACACTGATTGGCATTAGGCAATTTAAATGCATCCCTCTGTACTCGGGCGTATTCAGGCGTTCTGGTCACGAAAGGGAGATTAGGGCAATCTGACCACGAGAGGGTTAAAACAAACAAAAACCTCTAAAATATTTTGTATAAAAGTTAGATCATAGGCCTCGATCCGTATTAAGATTTGGTAGTCACTGGCGAAGGGGGCAGTATACTTAAAAAGTTACTATATATGTATATATATAAATATATATACATATGTATAAATAGTTACATATTAATATAATTATATTGATAGTTTCCTGATTTGTCATCAGATGACATCATAATTGCCAGTACCTGTAGCAGATTTGTTTGAAGGAGAAAGCAGCATGTTGTTCTGTAACCAGGGAAGATGTGAAGGTTGTGGAAGATGTGAGTAAACACCTGGCAAAGGAGGCTGAGTGTTTAACAACAGCAAATGCTGTACTTATCAAGGAGAGACCTTCCCCACAGAAGATGAAAAATGCAAAGAGAAGGCAGACATGACTGAAAGCTACAGATAAGGTTCAGAAAGGTATAATTAAAAAGCTTTCTGTTGAGACCTTGCAACTAGGGGAAAAGTTTGAACAGAAAAGACTGGATACAAAAAGACTATCTTTGCAGGTCGACAGACTAAATGGGAAATGTGCTCGATTAGATCATGATATCAACAAAGAGTGTAAGGACTGTGAACACTTGACTCTTGAGTTGAACAAGAAAGTATAAGAAAACAGAGAGTTAAGGGAAGCAAACACTATTCTTGTTTTTCGAAAATTGATGAGTTGGAGAATAATTAGACTACCTGGTTCATCATCGACCAAATGCCATAGTAAATGAGGTATACCTATGTACTGTTACAATAATACATCACGTTGGGTAGCTCAGTTGTCGGCGGAGAATCTGAAAAGATGAGGGCAGTGTCTCACCCGCTGAGATTTTGTCACGAAATACTGCAGCAGTACTGCAGTGACAGGAGTGTATTTGTAACAACGAAAAAAGAAGGGAACACCAGAAAGAAGAAACCATCGACAGAACTGCATTTGAAGCAACCTACTGCACCTCATCGACTGTGCTGCTGCAGTTGGCACCTCCAACACTGCTGCAAAGTGTCAGTAGAGGTGAAATCCCACATTTGCTGTTGGAGATATGTACTATGGGAAAGTGATTTACCAGGTACCAGACTTCCCTTCCTGGTTCAACATCATATATGATGGTGATGACGCTGTCTATGTAGAGTCTACACCTACAAACAAACAAACTAGTAGACAACTACAAGGAAGGTGACCTAGCCATTGTGGAAAAAACTTGGTAAACATGCATTGTTTTATTAGCATCCACGAAAGCATGTATCCATATTATAAGGTTTGCCTTGCAATCACTTAAATCAGATGCGTTGTTTATGTGAAATCAGATTTGTTGTCGAAAAACTTATATTTCGCGTAACATTTTCACATAATTTCTAAGATTTGTTCACAGTCCTCATTCAAATTGATTCATGTGATATGCAGACAGTACCGGGTAATCACTCTACTAAATAACAAGCTTGTCACTTTAATATATTTTTGGCTAGCTTGTGCCAAATATAATTTATTTTTACTATTATGGTGGCCATATTGAATATCTAATTTGCATAATTTATGAAAAACACGAACACAAACTTAAATATGCTGGTATAGGCTTGGGCAAGGATTTTTCACTTAAATTAACCATATTGCTGCATGACTTACACATAGAAATATTAACCGTTATGGAATACAATTTATATGCATAAAACCGTCATTATGTTATCTCTTTGTACACCAAATTTATTGTTTTCCTCAAATATAACGCGTTCAGTAGCATTTTAAAACGACCCCCTACTCAACAAAAATCGGCCTGTTGCGACACGCTGCCTGTGCTCAGATGCTATGTTGTTACGCTAGCGCGAGCGCCTCATCGCGTTTACCATCACGGTGAAAATTTAAGCGTAAAATAGGCTTTCTTCTCAAACGTTGCGCCGTGTCAATTTTTAACCATTTCAATCAGAATAAAGCTTATTTTGAAGACAAATTATTGCTCTATCGATTGGTGATACAGCTGTACACACTACGCTGAACTAATAAGAAATCGTCCGCTAAAACGCAACTAAACATGACAACTTATGTCATGGTCGTATTTCGTGAGCAACGTCGCCGTTCCGCATCAGATCGCGTAGTGTGTGGTACCATTCGATCCGGCGTGAAATTTGCTATCAAGTACATATCATTTTATGAATATAACATTTTATTTGTGAGGGCGCATGCCTTTGAAAGCTGGTGGTACTTTTTCCTTGAGTCGCGACACTTCGAGTCTTCGCCTTCGGCAAATCGCCGCACGTGTTAGTAGTAAGTTGCTAATGTCGTATTCCACACGTATGTTAGCAATTTCTAAACATCACGGCACATAACGGCTACCAATTGTCTCATGATCAACGTATTGCATTTTATTGATAATTTATAGCGAATAATTCGTCTATCTGCCTGTTGCTAAATCTAAGGGTTTGCCCTTGCAACGAAATACGCTGACCTAGATATCAACATCACGGTGGGCGCCAGGACTAGTCGATCTTTGTTGTGAGGGGTGTCAAGGAAGCTGTCGAAGCTTGCCGTTTACTTGAGAAACGATCTTTATGAACATATTTTTCACGTCGTGTTGTTTTACTCGTATTATAGATGACAACTATTACAACTGTATTGTCCACACAACAGTAATTGATACGAAATTCGGCATAATGCGCCGCTATTTCAGCTAGACCAACGACAAACATACGCCGCTGCAATGTCTGCGCCGTTGCGATAAAGCCGACTTTCTACTTGTATTCGCGCAACACATGGATTATTACATTTACAATGCCTTTGAAATAGTATACAACAATTTTATTGATATCGACCAATGAATGCCTTCGGAAGATGATCAGCAGGAAAAATATGTTACATTGCATTCGGCCGTTGATGATTAAGGTTGGTGAACTTTGCGTTGCGTTTATTTTATAAAATATATATAAATATATGCTAATATTGATTTGTAACCAAAATTGTGATAGTTGTAACCCACATCTACGGCATATTAGCTTTCATATGGTATAAATGTGAACTATGTATGTCAATGCAGGACGCGAGGAAATCCCCCCACAACGGGCGGTATCACGACAGTTTGGAGCATTTTTCATGTCGCTCAGAGCTGCGGCTAGCGCCGTTCATAATTTACACGTTCAGGCACCATTTACATTGTCATTGCATTTGCAACGGCCAACGTCGGCGCCATGTAATCTGTGCCATCCTCATATTATGACTATCAGTTAAATATTAGAAAGTTATTATTAAATATGTGTTGCATATATGCAAATCAATATTTTAAGGAAAACACAAAATTTCAAAAGTTAAATTTACGGCATCAGGGGAGGTCATCACGATTACTTGTGACTGCGTATGCGACCTACTTCCATTTTAATCAATACAGGAAAACATTATTAATCTGATCCACATCTTAAACAATAGATTTTTAGTAAATTGTGTAAACAGCACTTAGTACATGTATATTGTTAGTGTGTCAGTATTACTATTTTATGATAGAAAGTAAAGACAGTTAATATTTACATTTTAATGTACACCACCAAATACATGTGATTCCCATTTTATAATTTTACCATTTAATTTAAAATTATGTGGACTATCAATTTTGTTGATGTTATTAATCATATTTACCATTTTGTGTAGTATTTTATGTGAAATATTTCATTATTTGAATTTCATGTAGACACTCAGGAAGTGTGGTCGTGAAGAATATGGATAATTTACGATATCAAAGTTAAGTTATATACAGTTAAGTTTAATATTACATTTGCTAGTTAAAAACCCATCTCCTGTTCAATTGTTTTTTCTACATAGAGTTAAGTGCTGTAATTTGTCATTTAATGTTCTGTAATGTTGTATGCAGTATTGACTGTAATGTATTGTATTGTAGGCATTGCTCCTGACAAGGGACGACTCATCAGCAATTTGGAGAGTTCCCCATGGACTATCACAGAGAAATTGTGAACTTCAATGCATATCGCATGGACATATGCACATTACCTATAATAGTGAAACCTGTGTGAATGTCAATGATGGCAATGCTCGCATGGGTCAACTTCTCAAGAACTGACAACACTCTTTGATCTCGATAGAAGTGTCTGGCAGCGCACTCGCTTCATATTCGTTGCTCAACTCGAATTTATTTGCAATAACAGTGTATACACTTGAAGAACATTGCAGTATGGTCATGGGAATTGTAGATACTGCTACAGCTGTACTACAATGTTTCCATTCTTCAATAACTGGCAAAATTGTGACATCAGCAGAACTCAATGGTGTGACTACATAGTCTACACCTGTTGTGTACTGCAAAAGTACCCAAAATCCTATAGACAAAAATGCAGCAATTTTAAGGTTTAAAAATTGAATTTCTCCGTAAATATTGAAGATTTCAAACAAAAATAAAAAAGTGTTATTAACTACATACTAGTATCTATCACATGGCACCATTTAAATGATGATATAACATATTCTAATTTTTTTTGATATATCTAGCATTAGCATTGGGCTTGTGAAGGCTTGGCATTGTTCTAAGCTAGGGACCGGCAAATCCGCTAGGGGCGCATCGGTATGTCGGTTGAAATTTGTGTCCACTAGGTTTTTCTGCTCATGAGGGGAGGCCCAGGGAAACTCCTTTTAAGAGCTTCGTATTAATCGTATGATGGTGAAACCACATTTTTCTGAGACCCAAAATGACAGAGAATGCGGCAGTATGAATTGCAATATTTTAGATGGGTTATTTAATTATGATTTTTATGAGTAAATATACGCTATGTTCGGATAATTTTATCTTCGGAGCACGCGGAGGAAGTTTTCTGAAGTTTGGATAGTATTTAGATGAATATTTAGTAAGAAGACCCTGATCTCATGTAGCGCATTGTCAGGATTGCGCTGACGCAGTGACGGCCATCTTGGAGTAATCTAATATCAGATTCTAATCTAACTGCATCTTTGAACACGATAATATTTCAAAGATATTTTGGTGTGAATAAATATTTAAAAATATAATCTTTCTAATGTGGTTAATAATCCAAATGTATAAGTTTATTTGAGTATCGTATCACTAATATTGGCACAGACAGCTTCCCCACGCTAATTATTATAATGCTTTATGGTGAGTGGTATGTTTTAATTTTATTTACAGAGAAACATCACCAAGAGAAATGTCAAGGTTGACTAACAGAGCAGCTATTGAAATGTTGACTAAATATCTGTATGGTTATAGCAGTTTTAACTGCATTTCAAATGAGTGATTTAGCCCCAGTGTGAACGTGTGCTACACAGCGCGCTGTGCAGGCCAGAGCTGAGGTCACAGATTTGGTACCATATTTGGAAATTTAAATGTGTCATAACTTTTTACTGCTTAAAGATATTTAAATTCTGTAAACGGTATCTTATTACATATTATACATACAATCGACATGCACCATCATAAACTTGGTAAATATATTTTGAATTTTTTTTGCCGGTCCCTATCTAAGACTAAGTCAAGACCAGAAATTGAGACTGAAAACGGAATTTAAAAAAAATCATATCTTTCTTAATATTGCACCTAGGAAGCTAATTTGTTTTGGGTATTATTCTGCTTCCCAATGTCTACCATCCTTAATCACCACATTGGCTGTTGGTGCATTGCAAAATCTTCATGTGTGGATCCTACTCAACTCTCAATTCTAGACTACAAGAGACGAGTAAAATCTAACAGACCAGTAACAGCCAACTCTCTTCAAACTATCACAAGCAGCACAATTATTACAACTTCAACAATTCAATTACTGAAGTATAAGAACCTATGTGTTTATTGACGACATACTTACGAAATTTAGGCTTTGTTCCGCGATAAGCTGGCAATATGTGCACAGTATTTTGCAACGAAATAAAAACGCAGCCAACCACTCGAGCTTCTTGAAGCAGACGACAGACGCTCGATTTTCGCGCCTAAATAGCGACGCTTCCGCCAGGTGTCGCCATTTCAAGGAAGTTAACCAAACTAAAACGTGTATTCGCAAAATTACATGCTCAAAACAAGCATCTAATATTTATAGAGATTATTAAATTAGCTGAAATTAGTAGAAGTTATGTTAAAAAAGTATTGATATGAAAACAGCTAGTAGACGGCGACATATTCAGCAAACTAATCGAAGGGAGGTCACTACCGGAAATAATAACGTTACACGTTAGCGCTGGGAGGGAGATCACATCAAAATTATATCTTACCTGCTGACAAACTCCGTGTAACCTCTTATTGGTAAATGTGTTCCTATGCTGATAAGACATTTGAATTAAACTGCTCAGGCTGTTTTCTGCCCTAACATTACTTGGGTTTTATTACTTTTGGTTTGTAGCCCCGATGTCACCAGTTAACAGATAGTAACGTATATGCAGTGATATGATAGATATCGGCATTGAACATCTTGTGGAGAACGTATGCGGCTCAGTAAAACGGAACGAAAACAACGATCAAGATGACGAAAATTTACTTGATTTACTTAAGTTGTTCTGTTGTGGTTTCTCTCTCCTCCTTGTGGTAAGACTACATACACGTATTGCACAACTGCAGTCAGTAATATGTAGTGATTATTTCGCACACAAGTAAATATAGTCCCATCACTCTGCATCTGTCAAACTCATATTCTTCCAACATTTGACGTTTATTAAAATTATTGCACATCGGTTCATGCCAATCATGGGATACCCGGTTCATGTCTTATGACCAAAACGTGATTGATTGAGTAATTTTTACAAACTCAAGAAATGTTAGTCTCCAGACTTGATACATATAATTGGTAATCTTATACTTAACTGGCCTAACTTATTACGGCCTTTTAAAACCGTTTTTCCACCTAGGCTTATTCCTTATAAGTTATATCGATGTGTATGTGTTCGCAATGGCCAATGTGATTCTACATCACCTCCGGTACAAAGAAGTCAGATTACATTTTTAAAATTTGTTTTAGAACAATTTAAACACGCCGAGTTGAAGTAAACAAGGCGATGTGACCGCCGCAAATATGGCACGAGCTGTAGGGGCCTCCCAGTGGCACTGCAACTGCGGAGGCGATTTTTTCAACTCAGCGTGTTTAAATTGTTCTAAAACACAAATTGAAATTGTTTAATCTGACTTCTTTGTACCGGAAGTGATGTAGAATCACATTGTGAACACATACACATCGATATAAGGTGGAAAAAACGGTTTTAAAAGACCATGATAATTTAGGCCAGTTAAGTATAAGATTACCCATATAATTAATATTAGGAACTGGATAAAGAAATAATTCTCGGAACGGTTTTACGACCGCAAGAGAGCCAACTGACACACAGTAAACCACTGTGTAGATTAGTGATGTGGATTAGTGCAAAAGAAACAGTAAAGGGTCATGCAGTGTGGCATTTTTCATTCAAATCTAAACTTTTATAAATACACAAGGGTATATTTTCCCACTGGATGTCTCCACGTGTCTTGACACTAAAGTACGTCACAGCGATTATACATCTTGTTTCGAAAATGAACAATCACGTGAAATTATGTTGAATAACTGAACATTTTGTTTCAGTTGCCATGGTGATCTTGTCTGCTATATGGGAAGCATACGTGCGTCAGCTGACTTAGCTGGTCAACTGGAGAACAAGACGTGTGGTCATGTTTACAATCACACACAGATTGTCAGTAGGCACAACAGGACAGAAAAATGGAATGTCCAGTACAGGTGATTATCAAATGTTGTGACTCAGGGCTTTATGCAGGATAAACTTTGCTAATCGTAAATTTCTTGGTAGACACATGCATGTTAACATGCCTACCGGTACACACAAAATAAGCCAGTCGAGCTGTGTGATTGTGACCTAAAATTAAGTACAAAAACATTTTCAAAACATCATTTACAACATATATGATTTTGGAAGACGTATTGCGTGGTGGATTTGACATGTAAATACATATCTTTAATCTGAGGATAGATCAGCTGTACCACTTACAACTTTAAAACCAACTTAGCCAAATGACACTTAGATAATGTTCAAGGGATTCTTGTTATGCCATTATTCATTCAAAATGTACTGTATCAAAACTCAGCCATTTCATATATAAGTACTTCCTCTTGCATATATGTGCATAATTTGGATGTTAAAATAAATAATTGTGTTTACGAGAATACTTTTGATTGAGAGTGCTGTCATGGGGATGTTTAATGTTTACAGGCTGATTATAATGAATATTTGTACATGTTGGGGGTAGAAATAACTCCAAAATTTCTGGTAGTCAGCAGGACTACTTAGTTGGGAAATATGGTAGTCCACAGATATATGTGGTAGTCACACGGCCCAGATTTAAGCAAAATGACATGACAAACAAAAATTTGAAAAATATTCCCACATTTTGTGATAGTCCATCGGACTACTGCTGTCATTATCTTTGGCACTCCGACCAGGTTTCTGGTAATTCTCGGACTACTGGACTGCCACTATTTCGACCCCTGCATGTGCAGTGATCCAACCAGTGACTGATGAATTTAAACAGTGAACTTATCAGATAAAACCGAACTCTGCCATCCTGTATGCTTAATAGAACAAATACGGTACATCTTTGTTGAGGAGAGCTGAGGAGACCTGTCTGTTTCAGTCTCCACGGGCGTGATGCAGGAGAGAGCAACTTCAGTCACTGCCTGGTCTTCAGGTATCTAGACGGTCACGCAGATTTCTCATGCGACCACGATAACAAATGTGCCACCTTCAACCAGTCTTCTGGCTACCACCACAACGTGAGTTACTCATGTTGCCTTTTAATGTTCACCCATTCCCACAAGCCACTGCCATTGAGGTTGGGTTTATAAAGAATTCTATTAGCCTTTCAACCAATTATTGGGTGAATAAGTTACTAATACATCATATAAGTATATTTGACCAACATTCTCAGGTGACTAATTGCCAGAAGGGTTTCCCTGGAACATGGACAAGAGGAAATGAGAAACCCTAATCATTTCAAATGGGATATGCATTTTTTGGAAGGATACATTGGAAGGCGTCAGTCTCTCTGTGAAATCACAAAATAATTCTTTTGATAGTTTCTGAGAAAATTACAAAAAAAACATACATGGCAATATGATGGACATCAGCCATTATAACATAACCATCTCACTCTGTCATTTGAAATGAAATGTTAGTATTGAATTCTATGAAATAATTATGTTAACAGGATTAATTAAAAAGTACATATATTACTGAGAAGAATTTTAAAAGAATCCCTTTAACATACACCATCGACAGTTTGGACAAAGGCAGTTAAATCTTGCAGTGATATTTTACCTGTCCAAATAACAAGTGGAGGGGTCATTAACCTATGG
The DNA here is from genome assembly GCA_964017155.1 of Oasisia sp. SBJ-2009. NCBI lineage: Eukaryota > Metazoa > Annelida > Polychaeta > Sabellida > Siboglinidae > Oasisia > Oasisia sp. SBJ-2009. The sequence goes on along the minus strand of OZ024864.1, from coordinate 39,991,528 downwards.
CTGAATGCTTCCCAGAGAAGAGTTCACTTGAACAGGTCTGCCAGGGTAAAGTGTGTAGCGCCTCGAACTGTACAAAGGACTGTATGTTGTCCTACTTCAAAACTTCCCTTTGTAGGTGGATTACAAGGGAACTAACGGAAGCCTCTACTGCTGCCAACAGGACTTGTGCAACGGAAAAGGTGTCCTGTTGAATCTGACAACGACTAGCACGAAGTGAGTGAACCTGTCAGATGTTCTCTGAATGATTTGTTCTTGTACAATCAATATGTCCTGTCATGTTAGACAGTTTTAAGCTTAGTGGTTGTGATTTTTAAAGAATATTTTTTTCACTTTTGAACTGGGTTTTTATAGTCACCAAATGTAAGTAGTGTGTACCATATAGGAAAAAGATTTGTTTTGCAAACATGTTGAGTACTTATTTCTATGTTTTTGGGGACACAAGATCATCAATAAACCTTTTACATATGTGTATATTACCCATTGGTGTGTGTGTATATATATGTGTGTGTGTGTGTGTATATATATATATATATATATAATTATCTAATTTAGAATTTATCTTAGGTAATTATTCTAATAAGTAATTTAGTTTATTCTTATATTTGTCATATAATTAACATATTTTCGCTCAGGTTTTCCTAAATTTTTCAGTGATCATTGTTGTTTTGATACATTATTGTGTATTTCACTTATACAGTTATACTATTGTTAGCGCATTTGAGGGTATATTTTATCTGAATATATAATACACTATAAATACTTAATAATTAATTGATATGGTGTCAAGGAATTCATTGTTTACTTTCACAGCAAGCCAGGCACAGAGGGAACTAAGACAGCAACAACAACAACAACAACAAGTACCGCTGGTTCCACAAGTACAAGCACCACTCGGACAGTTTCCACACCCCCCAAGAGCACCCAGACACCCACCAAGGAGGTGGCAGTGAAGACCACACCCCCGCCCTCAATCACCTGTTACCATGGCACCAACAAAACTGGTAAATATCAACACATGACGGGTCACAATGATTCATATATCAATCAATCAATCAATCACTTTATTGTCCTTAAAAAGGATATGCATTGTACAACTCATGATCTACAATATGTGGGATGGTCACAACAAAATGCAAGTGAATTCCAGATGTATCCACTATAAGAACAGTTCAACCGGTTGACAGCAATACGAATCATTTAGCATTCAACATTCTAATGGCCACAGGCACAAAACTCCTGCTATAGCGAGATGTTTTACATTTTATACAACGGTATCTCCTTCGAGACGGAAGTACATGGAAGAACGTAGAGAGCGGGTGATCAGACTCAGTAGCGACAGCACGAGCTTTCTTCAAAATTGCATGGTCAATTATTTCGGAGAGCATTGGTGTAGGCAAGCCAATGATCTTGGCGGAAACGTGTGAGATTTTCAGAAGCCTGTTACGGTTTTTCACCGAAAGAGCAGAGCAAGTCAGTAAAATAAAAAATACTTCATTGTCTGTCTTAAAACAGTACGTTTTAAATAGACAGTTTTCATCAGGCTAAGTCATTGGCTTATTTGGCTATTAATTGATTAATTAAATTAACCGTAAAAAAATCAATAAAACATGCGCCGTACCACAATGTTGATGCAGACACACGTTGAGTCCCCCCTCTATGTCGTAGTGTGTATAAGTAAAAATATAAATAACAAAATTGACTGCCATGAATAAATAAAAGTGGACATGTTTGTCAAGTAAACATATATTTTGATTGACTAACTGTTGTGGTTTACCGAGCCCATAATATACACATGCCTGTATTCCACTTCTACACCCGTCCCTTCAGTTAGTTTTACTGTTAAATGCCAGGGTTCTAGAATGTACAAATGATTGTGACTACCATCATTTAGTGGAGGATGTTGTTGTTTCAAATTGTCAGTACCTACCATACTTGTCTGTACATTGTTAGTTACAGCTGAATTAATATGTTTATGAAAAACACTTAATCGGACAATGTTAAATTGACCCTAAGTTTACAGATTTTATAACAAATTAATATGATGTACAATTGCATAAACAGGTGTTAACGGTCGGAAGGTGCAGCTTTGCAGTAGCATGTCCAACCATGTGGAACAGCTTGCCTAAGAGTGTCAGAACAACTGAGACACTGGCAGCTTTCCGAAAACAATTAAAAACTCACTTATTTCGTTTACACTACCTGCCTTGATGACACTGATTTGTATTCTATGACGCTGCTTGGTTTTAAATTGTTCGGTTTGGAATTGTATTTTTACACACTAATTTATTGTTTTATAATTATTTATCTTAGCTTATTTATTTATTTTTACTTACTTATTGCTCTTATATTACTTATTCATTTAAATTAGATTACTGATTTGATCTTACCTTATGTATTTAATTAGTCTATATTTTAGAATTGGTCAACACGTCATAGTAATGTGTTTTTATTGATCTTAACATATTTACTTATTTATCTTAGCTTATTTATTGTTATCTTACCTTATGTATTTAGCTAATTTATATTTTAGGTTAGTGAACACATCGTATTAACGTGAAGCGCTTTGATTGATATTTAGTTAGCTAAAAAGTGCTATATTAAGCAACGGAATTATTATATTATTATTAACATAAATTAAATAAATGATTGCATATTGTTTGCTATTGATTTATATTACCGTATTGCTAATATGTTACAGCCTACATGTTAATGTTGACAGTTCAGAAACAACAGTGTCAAGTGTCACACTGTCTCACAGAGGTGACAGTGACAGCTAGAGGCGTCATCAAAGTGACACAATACAGCTGTGACCACAGTCATCGATGTCACATACACAATGTGGACGCCAGCAACTGTTATGACGTAAGTAGGCAGAAGTGCTGACAATGTATCTTTGTATCTGAGGGATTGTCAGTCTGCAAAGTAAAAGAATTCCCCATCAAGCAAAGGCTGGTGGGGTGGTGACTACGTATTACCCCACGTAGACATCCTATGCAATTATAGTATAATTTAATTTACTTTGAAGCTTAATTGTTGAAGATGAGTACGACGTTTCGACCCGTCATCTACAGGCCTTGTTCACGTACTGGTGTCACGTGTGTTGCCTCAGATTTCGGCCGGATAATTTGGTTATAGACGTACGTGAACAAGGCCCATAGATGACGGGTCGAAACGTTGTACTCATCTTCGACAATTAAGCTCCAAAGTAAATTAAATTATACTACAATAAATCATTCTTGGAGCCAATATATTCAATATCCTATGCAATGTACGGAAGTTAGCTGAATTAAACTAATGACTAATTTCACCGGTATGACTGTACGATCCATTGGAACAGTGCAAGCACCAATCCTGTCCATTACTGATTATACCACCTATATGACTGTCGTGGTGTAGCACCTATGTCATATATGGGTGCTTACTGCTATACAAGCACCTACCTGGGTATATGTGATATATAGAGCAGTCTGCACTACAGATGACACATTGTCCCTTCAGAAATACATGGTCGTGAGTGACATTTTCAAACTTCTAACTTCTAACATTTTCTGAGGCTATTTAACATGTTCCCTTTTGTTAATTCTGGAATTATGACGGTGTCATTAAACCAGGATTAACAGAAACACATTTTATGTTTTACAGAATATGTCAAATGTACCAGCAATGTGAAATGTCACTTATGACCTCATTTGTGTCATCTGGTGGGATGACGTGTTGGCAGGCTACATGCATACACTGCAGCCATCTCTAAGCAAATAGGGACCGTATTGTAGAGCACCATGGCTCAGTGGTAGAGCTTTGGATTCTCAACTATGAGAACCCGGGTTCGAATCCTGTGCTGCGGTGCTAAAACCTTGGGCAAGTTTTTCACTCTACTCCAGTTCACTCAGCAATATAAATGAGTGCCTGGCTATAGATAGTGGTGGATACGTGTATGAGCAGCCTTCGCACATTAATTGTAGCATATGGCTGGATGCTTCCCAGAGAAGCCGAGATGGTGTCTGAGTGAACAGGTCTGTCAGGGAAGTACAGTGTAAAGGGCTTTGAACGGTCTTTAGGATTGGATACTGCGCTATATAAGAACTTGCCTTTACCTTTGTTTTACACGACTGGTAGTGGCAGACATCACACCACATGAGTCTGCCTTTGTTTTTCGGTCTTATGTGATAGATGCATATGACAATCATGGTTGCCACTGGTCAGGGAAAAATCAGGGAAATTTAAGGTCAGGGAAAAGTCAGCGAATTTTGTGCTGGGTTAGGGAAATTTTAGATTTTTAGAAAAGTCATGGAAATACAGGAAAATCCCTTGAAAGTCAGGGAAATGTGACTTTCTGATGTCATATGCGTAACGCCGCAATGCCGTGAAGTCGAATTCATTACGCGTAACGATCCCGTGATACCACAAACATATGCTATTAAAAATGTGGATACCATACGTTCTACAGTTGGCTGATGTAATAATGCCATAACTGTTCTTTTGACAATTTTAACATATATTATGATATATTTATATAGGTTTGAGTGTGCAGCAAGACATTTAGTGTTATATGATTAAGGCGATCTTCTGTGATAATATACACCTTGTTAATTGCTAATTATATGTACATCACGCATAAATTTTCATGATTATTCAGCCAGCATGGTCAGGGAAAATGAAACTTTGAGTCAGGGAAAAGTCAGGGAATTTTGAAAGCTTCCATGAGTGGCAACCCTGACAATAAGTGACAGTGACTGTTTGTTGTGACAGGGTTTAAACCTCCAGGGTCTGCCCACTCGCACGTGCTGCTGCACACAGTCTCTGTGCAACGCTGTCACAAACACCCCGTCTCTGCCGTCAACCACGCCAGGTAAGACGTCATCTTCTTGTGGCTAGCTCACCACTCTGTGTTGGCCATGTGACAGGCACGTTGTCGCGCTTCGTTTTGTAGACTTGTCTCCAGAAGAGTTTGCGAGTGTTTATGACTAGCTTCGTTTCACAGAATTGTCCATCCATAGAGTTAGCAACTACACTACATGTTATGTATTTACCCCCTGCATAGGGCCTTTTACTCCCCCTGGCATTGACCCTCAGACATAGACACCAGATAGAGGACACAGGTGACTTACCATGTTGTGTCATCTCAATTAGGTGTATGGTACCCATCTGTGTCAAATCAAGTCAAGAATACTTTTATTTATCCATCATGGGGAAGTTCTTGTGATGTTCAACAGCTCAAGAGATAAATAAGATTCATAAACAGAGTATATTATATGAGATTACAGTAAAAACAATTTCTAGGAATTATATATGATAAAATAGGAATATAATTTATAGACAGTAGCAATAAATAAATATCAAAAGCAGTTCATAAAAACAGTTCATCATCTCATGTATAATAATAATAATAATCACTGGTCTCCAGAGTATATCTTTGTTCAAAAGTGTGTACACACTACATAGTCATCTATAAAACAATATAAATTTTGTATACACAAATAAAATAAAAATTACTGATATAATTGTGACTATGACTTTTGTATAAAATATATAGTATATATCAATAAATTAAGTGAGACTAAGGTAGCAAAAATGTAAACCAAATAACTTAATTAAAATGTAAACAAATTAATACACATAATAACATGTTATTAAATACCGAGGGTAGTTGTATTCAGACTGAATGAATAGATATGTGCGTTTACATGCAAGCATACGTGCATGTATGAATGTAAATATAAATCAGTAATGCCTTTGAATGAACATGTCTGCCAAATACCGAAGTGCTTTCTGCAGTGTTAAATGGAGAATGTGACATGAAACTAACAATAATAAAATGACTTCCTTCACACTAAAACACTTGAATATCAAGTATGTCGATTTGTTGAACTGAAATATGCATAAATGCACGAGATGTTTGACATCCATCTGGTGGCTTGACGGACATCTTATGACGGATAATTGAATTGTGCAACTCTTAATAATTATGCAACATACTGGCAGAGGGAGCCACTGCAGCTACGTAACGTTTTCATTTCACCAGACAAACCACCCACAGAAGCACGTGAGGACAACAGGGCAATGAAGCACCCCGCCCTGCCCACCCCCCTCCCAGGGCAAAGCATCCACCCCGGGAAACTGCCAGGCCCCCCGCCACGCCACCCACACCACAACAAGTCAACCGTGACGCTCGTCGGCGGCATCGCGGGCGCGGTCTTCCTCGGCCTGCTTGTCCTCGTCACGGTTGGCCTGGTCGTCAGAAGGTGTCGCCACCCACCCTCCGAGACGACCTACTCGTACACGCAGCTGACGGCTGACCTCGCTGAGGACGAAGCAACTGAGGATGAGTACATGCTGATGGGTTGATGGGGTCGTGACCTTGATGGGTTGACAGGGTCGTGACCTTGATGGGTTGACGGTGTTGTGACCTTGATGGGCTGATGGGAGTCGTGACCTTGATGGGTTGACAGGGTCGTGACCGTGATGGGTTAACGGGGTCATGACTGATGGGTTGACGGGGTCGTGACCTTGATGGGTTGACGGGGTCGTGACCCCCATCCGACATGGTCTGTTTGTGTCGTTTCTGTTGGCAAAGTCCAAATCGCTCGTGCGTGACATTCTACCAGGCTGCTACAGGTAATATCTGGCGTGTCCTGTTATCCATGCTACACCCATTTGTGCATGGTGGCGCCACTGAAGCTGTCTGTTTTTTCCGATTAAGTGTTGCGACTACCAGATATTCATCTGCAAGTGTGTAATCCTGTACAATTTTGGGGACTGCGAACTCACCTGAACCCTACAGTGTGAAATTATGGGAAGGCGTGTCATCTGATGACATTGCATGCCAAGGTGATCATGCAGCCTCACTATGCATGTTGTGTATTTCATTTCTGAAGCAAAGTGTTAGTTACAAACATTAGGTTGTTGCACAGCATGCAGAATTGTCACGTCAGATGTGCCCGGTCCTGTCTGTCCACTGTCCAGTGCGGTCAAGCTGTGTGTAGTCAGTGTCGGACAGAGAAGACATTTTGTGTTGTACACGTTTTATGTGATAACCGTTTGTTCTAAAAAGCAACAATTTTGTAGAGATCTACTTCAAATGGTATGTGTTTATCTACAGACTGGCGAGTGTTTCAAGATAACAAATAAGTCATCTATTTAGCTGATCTGTCTCTTATAACACTAACTCAGAATTTGTATTAACACACACAGATGTGATTTAATGATAACGAAGAAATCTAACATTTCAACAGCTTCAAAGTCAAACAGTGACATACAAGGCAACTACTGTGATGACAGTCTTAGAAGTAGAAAATAGTGCTTCAAATACATATTGAACCTAGCAATCAAAATATAGTCCACTTAGATGTAGATATGGTGCTGGCACCAGTAATTGAAACATACTAACTCTGCTGGCCTTTCGTGTTGCCATACTTTGTAAATTTACCCCCTTGTGATCTCCTTAATTCCATCCTATTGGCTTATCTTTTAATAGTATTTATAACTGTTTGTCTTTTAATAAAACACTTCATGGCTGACATCACAAATCTAACAGCCTAGAACAGGTTATTAGACTCATGCAAATATATAATAAGATGATAATAATACATAACAGTACTGTATGTTGTTTCCATGACGTTACTACCAGTAAATTCAACAGAGCATGGCATGTGTCGAACCCATACAAAGGTTAGTACAGTACATCTGAATTGAAATTTCACATTACTAAGGCCAGTGGAATATCTAGAATTCGGAAAGGAGAACCCAAAAATGTTTGGGCATATAAAAGCTTCATTAGTTTGTCATACAAAATATTTTCATAGGGTGGCCATGGCTCAATGGCCAAATATGCTACTACCTAACTAATGCGACTGCTCAAAATATTTGTATTTCAATTTGTAATAGATTTCATGCTCATACTACAGTCATAACTACAGCTTTCAGTATTTGGTTGTGTGTATGAGTGTGTGTGCGTGCGTGCGTGCGTGCGTGCGTGCGTGCGTGCGTGCGTGCGTGCGTGCGTGCGTGCGTGTGTACAGCACTATTGCTATGAAACACATTATTAAATTTCTGAGTGCGACAGATAACAGACAAAGGATTGAACTGAATGTTGTTATTGTTGTACACTGGTGAAATGGCTTTAAACAGTGCATTTAATGGAGTGATTTATATGCTAAAAGTGTCAAATAGCTGTACATGCTGAAATGGACTTGCAAATGCATAGCAGTGTCTAGCTGTGATGTCACAACAGATATACTTGCCTACATCTGTGTGTTAATTGTAGTGTCACATCTGTCACAAATGGCAGGGTATTTTATTGCATGTCACGTGAAAGAAATACATGGCAGCGTTGTGGTAATAAAATTATGCGAATATTCGTTTTCAGTATAAAGTAATTCCACTGGTTTCACGTATTCCGTCATACGTAGTAAGTAAGACTGAGCACACGGAATCAGCCTAAGACGTTTATGGTTACCTGAACAAGCACTGGGGTGTGCTACGGTGGATTTATTAACTAGATCGTATCATCAAAATGGATAGGGGATACATTGTTTAAGTCATCAAAATGTGGGGTGGTTATTGTACAGATATCGAAAAATGATTCAGTGTGTAAATGTTTTAAGAAATGACAACAATAATGGATGTTTCTGGTGAGTATGTGTCATACTGCAGAACAGGGTGTAGTTATAAAAAGGTTATGTATAAAAGAGATTATTGTACTAATTTCCAGTTAATGAGATTTATGTGACGCAAGCAGAATTGCACATACAATGTATTAATGTCGATAGTCACAGTAGTTTGTTGGTATTTATTTTGTATATTCACTTACACTTCACATGTGGCTACTATTATTTATTATGAATGCATGCATTCGTGTGTCTTTTTGCGTGCGTGTGTGCGGTGTGCATGCATGCTAACAAGTTTGTGGTTGTGGTTAAACAAGAGTTTGCATGTGCACCTTTACAAATCATTAATGGATTGGCACATTAATCTGTTCTCTTCTATGAAACCTTGCTGCAAAACCAGCTGTTTTATAACTATGTATGTACAGCGTTGAAATATAGCCATGCAAGTTTCAGAAGTGTCGATTAATTTTCAGACCTATATGATTGAAGTTCTTTTCGAGAAAACAACTGTGTAATCAATTAGTTATACAGAGTGAAGAAACGAGTGATTCGAAGGCTGGTACTGGTGTCTGTTTGAGTTGCTGATTGTAACAGTTGCTTGTCATATCATACCTGTCTGTGATGGAGTGTTGCAACATAGTGTATTATATGTGCCTATGATGATTGTATTGGTCCGAGTTCTAGCCGGCTAAAGGCCTGGATACATGGACCCTTTGTGAAGTTTGTCCGATCGGGTGAAACCTGACTCGCTCGAGCACCAACATCATTGTGTGCACCGACTTAGTCATATTTGAAGCCAGTGTGAAGTCAAAATCATTTAAACTTGATACAGTTATGCCTAACCTCCCCCAGCCTGTACAATGCCTGTCAAGGACAAGGCATCTAAATGTGAAAGCATTCAACACTATCCACAGCAGTAAGAAATGATATATAAATGTTCCTGTTTGGTTCCGAGCAATAACATATTTGAATTCCCTACCATATGCAACAGTCAATGTTTAAAAACCACAAACATTTAGTCAGCTTTGATACGTTACTAATAACCGAACAAACATTCGCACCCTGACCGTTTGTCTCCATCAGGAGTGTTGACGTAATCAGCCACCATCAAGACCCGATGTTGCGTTGTAGCGCTTACATTTTTCCGGCGTTATAAACGTTCCGATTGACGTTTCTGCGCATGCGCGATATTTGTAAAATCATCAATATGCAGCGAAATGACAAAGCATGTATGGCATAAATACTACGGGTTGTTCGTCAGGGTGTATATAACCTCTCAGAAAAATATTTGTCACAAATTAACACGAGGCAAACAAGCTTTGAGGCATATTTAGATAGGAAGCGTAAATGACGTCACTGCTGTGCGCCATAATCCGTGACAGTGATTTATAAAAACCGTAATATTTTATTGCATTGAACGACATTTTAAGAAACTCTTCACAGTAATCATCACATGAGAGTTAACGAACAGCTCGTGGCATTTATACCGAAAATGCTTTATTGTTTCGTTGGACATTGGTGATTTTACATTTATTGCGCATGCGCAGAAACGTCAATCGGAACGTTTTTAACGATCGGAAAAATGTAAGCGCGAGAGCGTATGTTATTATGACGTCATGGTGACGTCAGTCTGACATAGTCGATGCAGTGTCTTGGTGTACACATTGCAGTAGGTGAGAGTGTAGTCTAATGTCATCGTATCGGTCAACAAAGTGCCAGTGTATCCCGACTGCAACAATGTTCTCATCGCACCCGTTTACTCATTGCGGTATCTGGTGATACGTGTTTGCATCGTTTGTACGTGTATACATAATACAGTACTATACACCGCGTAGTTGCTTGTGTAGATGGATGTACTCAAAGTTGTGGAGTTTGGTTGGTTAACGCATAATGTTTCCAGATGGTATCTCACTGCAGATGTATATAAATTATGGCCAATTGTGCGTGATGTCCAGTCAACAGTTTATTTTGTTACATGGCGGAGAGTGCATGTGGTGTTATTTGTATTTTGTTTTGACTTTAGTTGTCACTTGTACATAAATTGCTTCGTTGCGCAGATCTATATTAGTATAGATGGAAAGCACGGGGAATGAACCGGGAACGGATACGGAACATGAACTCTAAGTAAGGTATAATTGACAGGGGAGTTATCCTGGCTGCGATGCTGGACTAGTTTGTTATAGTTGTTTGGCTTGAGAACTACGCGACTGAGAGCAAAGCCGAATCGCCCAATATGGCTAAATAAAATAAATTAACACATTGGTGTACAGAAAAGTGGATCAATGCTTTAGATATCTCGTTGCCAGTAGCGTAGTTATATGGAGTTCACTCTGGTCGCTATTCGCGTTCGCCTGTAGTTCCCAGGTATGTTGATGCGACAACCCCAAACACACAGGACCCGCTGTGCGCGTCTGTAAATTGCCACGACACTGCATAATATCTGCATAATATATGTCCGTATGGTGGCGCCAGTGCATTGTAACTTGCCGCTCGATGAAATACGATTGTAACGTTGTTGTCCAGTTGTCTCGATCATTGTAATTTTAATTTAAAGAACTTTTGTAATTATAGTAATGTCATACTAAATCGTATTGCAGATTGCTCTCAAATAAGGTAAACGTTATTATCTTTGTCACCATATTTTTGCATCAACCGTTTGCGTTTTGTGGCTACACCGTTGTGTTTATTCGAAAATACTCCCATGTGTGCGCATAAACTTAAACACGCGCTTACTGATGTCTATGCATTTGTACTGAATAAACGCAAGACTTATCGTAGTACATGTTGTTTGCCAGCTTGTTATTTGTATTGTCATTTTCATAGATACCGAAGTGCAACAGAGGCCTATTTTCTCTTTCTTCCTCTCAGATACTGGAAGCGTTTAAAGTGCAACGAGAATTAGTGAGTCCACTACAGGTTATATATTTACCCCCTGTGTGGGGTCTTTTGCTTCCCCTGGCATAGACACCAGATAGAAGGGACCACCGGCTTTTAGTGTTTTCTTCCGAAAGACACAGGCAAATGTGGGGTGAACCAAATTGCCTAAGTTTCGAAACGGCGGTAACGGCTAAACTGACAACCGAACCAGCGAAAAGGTCGTGGTGTATGCATGCGTGAACTTTGTACAAAGATCGAGAAAGTTTATAACGACAAGAGTGTCAACAGCATATCGGCTTATATTGGGGACAGTTTGGTTTACTGATATGTAAATTGAGATCACGTCAGTGAAATAAACACACAAGAAAAGGTGGGTACAATGTTTTTATATTCAAAATTAGTTGTTTTATTGTTTGTTTCATTACATTTGTTTCATACTGCAATTGTTTATCATTGATTATTCGTTGCTGTTCGTACGGCAGTTGTCGTGCATTGACATTGCACCTCCCTGAAATACAATGTGCGTTTATTCCGTTCATTTCAAAAGGATCCATCGCCTTTTGTAATACATGGCATATACATAGGCCTACAAACAAGAGCTTATATATTATTTGTATATTAATTCAGACTTAATTCAACCCGACACAATAGCTCAAAGCCGTCCGCGTGCTTACAAACAGTAATGGTATGTCGTCAAGTAAATGACCATCTGATAAGCACGTCTTTGTAGGTTGCTTATGTGGACAGTTTTGGCAATCCACAATAATAATCCATAGTATATCACTGTCGAATGTACACAACTCCTACACGGTGATTTCACGGTCATTCGCGCGACGATCAACTTCTCGTCTCCTCGCGTGGAATCGCGCGCCGCCCGTTTACGGATCTCGTCACTTCTCGGCCTTCCACGAGACGTACGAGTTCCACGCGAGACCGACGACGTTCATGACGAGGACCTGATGACGTAGCGGCACGAGATAGAAGTTCACGAGCTGTACGGCCGGCCACAGCTCGTAGCTGGCGAACAGCATCGGCTTGAAGTCTCTCTGCAGTTTGTCGCCGACGTGTGATAATGGCTCCCGTCGTAGCAACGTCATGACGCTGATGAATGAGCCGAGGTAGAAGGGGAGGAAGAGAATCTGGTCAGCCAACGTCTTCTTCAGCACTTTGGCGTTCCGCGTTCCCTTCAAACGACGACACAGCGCACGTTAGTATATGGTAACAAAGACATTGTTTATGTTTTGGGAGTCAATAGTTTATGTATACTCAGGTATGTGTCTATGACTGGAGGGAGATACTGGGCAAAGGTGACACATTTTGTCTATTTAACATCACGTGGTCAAGCGGAAGATGGAAGACAACACAACGACGAAAAGATATCGTATGTGTATGCCATACATTAGCAAAATGTATAACACTTGGCAAGTATGTTCAAGTCCTACGGCATACCAATTACCACATACCTGTAAACACACGGAGTTCATTGTTTGCGCAGTCTAAGTACAGAACAGAAAGGGCCAACAGCGTGGGCTGCTTGCATGATTCATAGTACCCAACATCTGACCGTCATTACATTGGAGAAACACCAAGACCACTTGTTCAAGAATCAAAGAACATGTCGTTGCAAACGAACATCGGATATAATTGAAACCAAAAATAAGCACAAGCCATCAAAGTTTAACGAAATACATCAAGATTCTGGATCACGAGCAAAACTGGCACATTGCCGTAATCGACATTCCCAGAAGAAAACCTCCACTGATCGGCAGTATCGTCAAGCAACTAGTCCTGCTCTAGTTCATGTCTCATGTTATGTGAGATACTCAGACCGCTGAGTTAGGCCTATTCAGACTGCACAAATGAATGAAAATATATGCACCCGATAATCCGGATCACTTGTTATACAATTCAAAGGCAGGAAATAGTACGTACCTTAATGAACCTGTCCAGCCGACTGTACCACAAGTGCATACCCGGCCCAGCGAGGACAAATCCGACGCCAAGAAAACGCGCGGTGCGATAGAAGTCATACCGTTCGGCGCTTTTCTTCTCGAATCCGAGCTGGGCAATTGCGTCTCCACCTCCCATCAACACACACGTGTTGGCTGCGTGCGTGCGCGCTGGGTAGCGCTCCAGTAGGTGGACATAGCGCTTCCACAGCGGCCGCACTGGCATCGTACGGTACGGTTTCGATCGATCAGTATTTCGTCTTCATGTGTCGACTGGTTGTGTACTCATACGGCGTCACAGCTCACGCGCGCACGGTCCCGTACGTGAATGGATCTACGCCTACACGCGCGGACGTATGCACGCTTCGGCGGCGACGGGTCGATTGGGTGCTACTGTTGATGTATGTGTCGATCTGCAGCAGACAAACCGGTGCAACTGCATTGTAACCCAAAGCCAAGGGTAGACAGATAGCGATTTTGTTTACCCGATACGGTTTAGGTGAAGTTTTAAGTCTACCTTGAATGCATGGCTATCACAATGCATGTATTTGTTTTGACTCGCACGTATGGAGCTGATAGTTCTGACTCACAGTAACGTCTGTATACATACGTGTTTATGTTGGTTTATAAATAGCATACGATAGAAAGGTTAATCATAGGCAGTGGTCATCATGACACCATTTAGGCCGGTTCCAAATAGGGCGACCTGGTTAAGGTCAGATAGCAGCAAAACAAGCAAATAAACAAATAAACAAACAAACAAAGAAACACTGGCGACGGTGCATGCCGAATCCGGTTTACTGAGTTAATTGACTACAACCTGCTCAGGCCTACCTGCGGATGTTATGTTTGTACCTGTCGTAAGCCAGGACAACATGGCAGGGACACGTGCTGATTACGCCATTTGTTCCGAAGGGGTGTGTGTGGGTGTGAGTCTTTTATCCCGAGAGATACAGCGTGCGTGATTCCGATGTTATCAGTCCCCCACGGCAACGGGAAACTTGTTTTTCTATGCGATCCGACGTGCCATTATTTTCTAACAAACAAACGTTCGATGTTAAGCCGAATTGTGTCTACAATTGTGATTGTGTATTTGTCAGTGCATATAAAAACATAAATGATCTGGGTCAATGCATACATTAAATACGTACATATGTACAAGTTAGTAAACAAAGTGATTAAATATACAGACCCATCACGTATAAAACTGGTAGGCCATTTACATCGACATGTAAAGAGGACGCATTTAAATCCTACTAATTATTAGTGGAACAAACCTTACGCTAAATAATGATTAATAAAATATAACTATATATATATATATATATATATATATATATATATATATATATATATATACATATATATATATATATATATATATATATATATATATATATATATATATACATATACATATTATATATACATGTAATAAACGTACAAGTAAGATACATTAAGTAAGATACATTAACTATACATAACTATTTATTTTATACATACATACACACATAATTACGGGCGCTGACACTCACACATATACCCCCACACACACACACACACACACACACACACACACACACACACACACACACACACACACACACACACACACCACACCACACCACACCACACACACCACACACACACACCACACACACACCACACACACACACCACACACACCACACACACACCACACACACCACACACACCACACACACCACACACACACACCACACACACCACACACACCACACACACCACACACACACCACACACACCACACACACCACACACACCACACACACCACACACACCACGCACCACACACCACACACACCACACACACCACGCACCACACACCACACACACCACACACACCACACACCACACACACCACACACACCACAAACACCACACACACACACACACACACACACACACACACACACACACACACACACACACACACACACACACACCACACACACCACACACATCACACACACCACACACACCACACACCACACACACACACACACACCACACACCACACACACCACACACACCACACACCACACACACACACACCACACACACCACACACACCACACACACACACCACACACACCACACACACCACACACACACACACACCACACACACACCACACACACCACACACACCACACACACACACACACACACCACACACACACACCACACACACACACACACACCACACACACCACAAACACCACAAACACCACACACACACACACACACACACACACCACACACACCACACACACCACACACCACACACACCACACACCACACACCACACACACACACACACACACACACACACACACACACACCACACACACACACCACACACCACACACCACACACCACACACACCACACACACCACACACCACACACACCACACACACACACACACACACACACACACACACACACACACACACACACACCACACACACACCACACACACCACACACACCACACACACACACACCACACACACACCACACACACCACACACACCACACACACACCACACACACACCACACACACACCACACACACACCACACACACACCACACACACCACACACACCACACACACACACACACACACACACACACACCACACACACCACACACACACCACACACACACACACACACACACACACCACACACACACACACACCACACACACACACACACACACACACACACACACACACACACACACACACACACACCACACACACACACACACACACACACACACACACACACACACACACACACGTAGATACGTACACATACACGCTCGCCTACTCTACACTGTGTCTTTCCATCTTCCCACGCACTAAAGTCGTTTGTCCCATCACGTGTACTTTGTGTCGTGTTATCGTCCCATGATTCTGGGACCTACGTCGACTTTCATCACGCGGCGGGCGGCGAGAGACATCGCTGTGTGCCGGTGAGCTCGTTTACATACAGTAACCACAAGTTGGCGACCTTTGAAGTTCACGAGCTTCCCGAATTTACCGCTTATTAATAATTATATGCAACTGGGTCGTGTAAGTGTTATAACATAAATAAGGTAATTGGAATTGTATTTTCAAGACAATTATAGTAATTAATATATAAATTTAAAGGCTGTTAGACGATTTGGAAATGCCAGCGCTAAAAGCAAGTAATTCTGACTGCGACGTGTTCAGTAGTGACCCTTGCGTGCTAGAGAGGGCGGGAGTTGTATCCATACCGACTACGAGTGTACACCATTCGTACACCTCTGTGTACGAAGCTATAGCAATCAATTAAACATAGTATTTCCCCGGGTCTAGGTTCCCCTGATAGCGACACTGCACGACTGTCCATGGTTTCACGGTATCGCTTTACTAAGGACCTCTTTCAACACTGTGCACTTACCTTTCGTATTCAGAGCCTTCAGGAACCAACTCGTGCGTTAACTCAAAGGTATGCTGCTCAGAATATGCCTAACCATGCAGCCGTTTCACTTGTTACCAGAACTTTTTGCGACCAGATGAAATAGCCGGTCGTTAGCCGGCCTCTACTGTGCTGACTGTGTCCGGGCGTATCGTGGGTGTGTTGCATAATCTACTCGTGCGTGAATGTTACGCAACAAATGTCTTGCAAACAATTGCCCAATCAACAACGCTGCAAAACAGAAAATATGTCGCGAAGAAGTGAAGTTATACACTTATCGCTGCTGTTTTACAAGACGTGCTGTGACCTTGGACTGACGATCTTGCATGTGGTCTATATGTATAATTTATTATGCAGTGGTGTTTATTCGTTTCTTATAATCGGCACTCACCTCCTGCTACCAGTATCACAGTGTTATAACGACGACCGAATGTTCGTGTTTTAGAGTCTCTACTTCGCACGACGAAGGAGATTTTACCGGTTACAATATAACCCAGCGTAGCTGATCACTGCATCCGTCACAAATACACTTCTATTAAGGCATTTTGTAGTTTTTCAACTTTGCACTCGATCAAAGTCCGCAGCCTGGATGTTTATATCATTCACAAGTATACACTCTGCACAGTGTAGTAATTGGCGTTGCTTTACGAAATACACTAGCGCTCATAGTGAATATACACCACAGGCCTGTACACTCACACGGCCGAACGCACATGCATACGAACGCACGTACGTACGCACGTACGTACGCACATACGCTACGCACGCACGTATGCACGCAGTTTCTTAGCCAGACTTATACATTGGAGGGGGCCACCCGACAACCAAGCAAACTCTGTATGTAACTATGTATGTATGTGTGTGTATGTATGTATGTATGTATGTATGTATGTATGTATGTATGTATGTATGTATGTATGTATGTGTGTGTGTGTATGTATGTATGTATGTATGTATGTATGTATGTATGTATGTATATATGTATGTGTATGTATGTATGTATGTGTGTGTATGTATGTATGTATGTATGTATGTATGAATGTATATATGTATGTATATATATATATATGATATATATATATATATATATATATATATATATATATATATACATAATATATATACTATATATATATACATTTTATATATATAAATATATATATATATATATATATATATATATATATATATATATATATATATATAATATTCACACTCAACTCCCTTAAAATGAATGCCGACATGGCAACCAAGTTCACTGACCATTGTAGCTGGCAGCTCAGCAAAACCATTCACAGAAGGCGTTAAAGTTAGAAAGTAAGAGAGAAACGACATAGAAAGTAAGAGAGAAACAAAACATTATAAAAGAGACACGAACCCATAGGTCCTATATAATAAAGCCGGCTGCCACATTCCTCACTCTATATCTCCCAAACCAACTGACAAAAACCATGACAAATACCATAATGTGGTCACTTACTCTGATGAAATAATAACTAAACATTCCTACTTTAACATAGATGACGATACATTGCGTTCAACCAGTAACTTCACAACACGTAACGCTGCTGCCTATTAACATTTATAAATTCACTATAGAACACATTTCAATTATCCAGTGAAAAATCGACTAGGTAATTTGCTTAGCTTATAATGATGGTTAGGAGAAAGTCTTGTAATATGAGCCACTTTTTTCACACTGATATTCTGGAGCCGCATAACTAGTTATGTGCTCTGTGAAACTATGACGTGAAATGCACCATGATAGACTATTGTTGTGCGCATTATTGAGACCCAGTCAGCGCCTCTACCATATTCTAGGAGAAGTGCGGTAACTGTCTTTGGCAGAGTATAAATTTACTAGCGTCCGGTTGTACCAATCGAGGATTGTGGCAAATAGTGGCGCCACACAATGGTGCATAGATGATCGCGAATACACGGATAGTGTTTGTCTAGTCTCGGTTACCCAGGCTCCGTGAGGTGGCAGCACTTTTAAGCCCCTCAACGCTGCCTGGGGAAACTAATGCCCTGCATTTGTTAACCGCCAGGGTGGCCTTATCCCAAATTAGGGAAGAGATGCTGATTGTCTCTCAGGCCGAATTTGAAATAACAAATTAAATAAGTATACCTTTTTATAAGATAATGTTGTATTATAAAATATATTCTAAATTAATCTTACATTAACACAACAAATAAATAAAAATGTGTAGTTTTTATCAGATCGCAATTACGGCAGGATTAGCCAGTGAGGTGGCAGCATTGTTTAGTTCACGAGGATAGCATTCAAACGCCGGTAAAATCACCAGACTGTCTTCACGGCGTAGCTACGCAGCTGACCGACAGTCGGTTAAGCGAGACCAATCCGTCCAAAGATGTATAACCACAGTCCAAGTAGTCGTGCTCGTTATTCCGTCCAGCGTACATCTGTGTTGCACTAGTCACAAGTAACTGCAGTCGTTGTTCTTTGAACTCGATTGATCCGATGGTTCTCTCACCCCTCCTCGATATATTGTATTACTACTAGACCTGGTGTTTTCTCGGACTTCGCGGTGCTAACTATAACGATTCACGGTGAACTATCATATTGCTTAATACGTACATACATATCAACGTGTCGAATTTTAGCAATCGAATTTTTGTCACGGTGCATTTTGCATTTCGTTAGTGTCTACTATCTGTAGGTCTATATAGGCTCTATCCGATTGATCAACGCTTCGAAAGAAACAATAGGTATACCACTTGTTTTATTTTTGTTTCAGTTTTATTTCTTAACAAAATGACACATCGAATGACGAAAAAGACACCGTCAACAATCAACCAGTCATTTAGATTAGATATGAAATATATCTGGTTAAAATAACTGACAGTTGAAGACGGCGGGTAAGCCATGGAAGGAATCTGCAAGCCGGCGAACCTCCAACCCCTTTCGGGGATGAGGAAGTCTGATTTCCCAATGCTTCAACAGCGAAAGGAGTTTACTCTCCTCCCGACCATGGTTACCGAAAATAAATTACACCGATCTACACGCTATATCTCCCTAACATTTAACGTCTGATAATTGTGAATAAAGTCACTGTAACGTAAGGTCGGTAGCCGCTTCAATAACTTGAATTGAATCCGACGTCTCTTCCCTTGCGACCGACGTTCAATATGAAAACCTATTCGAGTTCCAATCCGATGGCCGTATCGCATGCGTTGTATAGTTTGTACTGTAATTGCGGGGCCTAGACTAGGTCCTAGTGTCCACATCTCGATGTCATCGTGGCCGTTTACTACAACAATATTGAAGCGATTTAATAGTCATGGTATCAATAACGAGCAGCTATAGACGGCGAGGAAAAAAACGACAAAATAATTATGAAAACTGACCTGCAGCGGATCCACTTCGCCTTCGTATACATATCACGCCCTTCTCGTTGTTTCGTTGTTGGGCGGAAACCGCAATCACGTGACAACTAATAAAAGCAGTGGCCCTTTGCGCCTGCGCCAATTCTTATATTTCCTGTGCGTGGCCGTTCGCGGGTGCGTTTGCGTATTTCTCTATGCATTCGTGTTATTTTGAAACATTAAACTTTTACCCTTGAAGGTGGACTTTTGGGACACTATCCACCATGGAAAATACAGAAAATAAATTGAGAGTGTACGAGCTTTTATGAAGAATGCGCTTGAATATGTGCGCCCGCAAGTGTGAGCAAGTGTAGGCTATGCTCGAATAAAAACGTTACCACCATAACCATAATCACATTACCACATCCATAATCACAGCCACCACCAGCACCATTAACACATCCATAATCACAGTCACCACCAGCACCATTAACACATCCATAATCACAGCCACAACCAGCACCATTAACACATTCATAATCACAGCCACCCACACCACCAGAATCACTATCACAACCACCATCTCAACCATAATCACAACACCGCCACAGCCAGTGCTACAATCGCCATGTAAGCAAGATACTCGTTATGTATTTGGTACTATCTTGCGTTGACGCTATCTTTATCAACGTTTCACGATGTATACTCCACTATCTTTACTAAGCCGTCTCTAACGCGCCTCCACAACATGATGTATTTTCCAACGAGGGGAGCCGCCTCTAGATAGTGACTGGTCTAGCGCCACGGGCTGTCAGCGCCAAGGCCTCATTCTGGGGTTCAATGTTTATACAAACTGTGTTGTGGAAATGCCGACTTCAGTGTTCGTTTTTCTTACCGAGAAGGGTCTGTTTTTAACTTCTTAGCCATTGAACAACGGTCTACAATTACACTGATGTTCCCAAGGCCAGGATATAATCTTGGGTAACCCTCCCTAGAATGAACACCTCTATTACGGCATTGGCTACAATGGCACCAGCGGCGCAGAACTCTCACAAATGTGGGTGAATAATGTTTTATAAATCACTGCGAGTAACATATCAGGGTCGGCTGTTCATTTATTTCAAACATCCATTCCATATTACAACAATCATTTCATGGTCCTGATATCTCATTTGAATACCACGCAAAAATTTAAATGAACCGAGTTACAAAAAAACTGAACCAATCAACACTTGTTATTGTCCATACAGTTGAACTCAGGCTCAGAAAAAATACTGGTCGAACCATCTTAATGGTCCGGTTGACAACTGCAAGTCAATCCAATTCATTATATATTTCCGCTCGTGCACCTAGACACAATAACAGTAAAGGACAGACATACACACAGACAGTGGACACAGCAGCAATTACTTTGCAAGCAACGTTAGTAAAATTAACGTTGGCTGTTAAGTGTTCACCTAAAACAATTTCCAGAACACTTGAATAATTAATAAAAAACGGTAACTTATTATATGAATATAATGGATTAGTTATATTGATTTAACAACCGACGCCTTTACTTGATTGGTGTGTATATCTTAGTACTAACGTGACACAACAAGCTGTATAATAACCGTGGTGACAGTTTGGGACATTTGTTGGTCAGGATGCCATTTGAAAGGAAGATGCTGCGCTACGTTCTATTGATTGTCGCCGTGTACACAGTCAAGGGGTCTGGCACATCCACCGCCGTGTACACTGCCCAAGGCCCTGGTTCACCCACCGTCGAGTACACTACCCAAGGCCCTGGTTCACCCACCGTCGAGTACACTACCCAAGGCCCTGGTTCATTCACTGTCGAGTACACTGCCCATAGCCCTGGCTCATCCACCGTCGGGTATACTGCCCAAGGCCCTGGTTCATCCACCAACGAGTACACTGCCCAACGCCCTGGTTCATCCACCGTCGAATACACTGCCCAAGGTCCTGATTCATCCACTGTCGAGTACACTGCCCAAGGCCCTGGTTCATCCAACGTCGAGTACACTGCCCAAGGCCCTGGTTCATCCACCGTCGAGTACACTGCCCAAGGCCCTGGTTCACCCAACGTCGAGTACACTGCCCAAGACCCTGGTTCATCAAACGTCGAGTACACTACCCAAGGCCCTGGTTCATCCACCGTCGAGTACACTCCCCAAGGCTCTGGTTCATCCACCGACGAGTACACTGCCCAAGGCCCTGGTTCATCGATCGTCGTATCTACCACAAGGAGCGTTGACGCCTTCGGTAAGTAGAACGCTGCTGACATTCGACGGAAAGTATATAAATTTAAATTCTATAAGAATACACTTTCATGGTTGCGCATGCACTTGCCATCTACGGCAGGCAACCACCCACTAGTGGAAACCAGCTGTGTTCACGTCAAAGTTGTACAAAGACGTGGTCTAGTCAGATGCAAGGGGAGGTTGGAATAAAGGGCAAACATGGCTTTGTTTAACAGATGACCCAACTATATTATAAAACAGTGGTTCTCTATGTGTATGTGTCTGTGTATATGTTTGTGAGTGTGTGTGTGTGTGTGTGTGTGTGTGTGTGTGTGTGTGTGTGTGTGTGTGTGTGTGTGTGTGTGTGTGTGTGTGTGTGAGATTCGTGGAATAACATTTAATGAATTTCATATAGTTCTACAACATTGTAGAAGGATGCCGTCTACAGCTATGTTGATGGATGTGGGAAATATTACGTATTTTGTGTTACACATCGCACATCGCACGTCGCACGTCACACATCGCACAACGCACATCGGACATCACATATCACACATCACACATCACATATCACATCTCACATATCACACATCACACATCACATATCACATATCACATATCACATATCACATATCACATATCACATATCACATATCACATATCACATATCACATATCACATATCACATATCACATATCACATCTCACACACGCTTCACACACACAAGCAAACACACACTCACACATACACGGGATAATACGGCGATAAATTCAAGGTACTGGTAATATGAAAATTCCACTAAATTCATTTACCAACTCATTTATTTATCCGGGTAAATAGCAAAGTCAGAATAATCTTTTCTCAGCTGCCGTCTCTGAATCACACATGTGCGTCAAGTTGGTAATTGCCAGAACACCATTCACCATCGTTATCACCGAAATCGTCAGCGAGTTAGTTGCAGTATACTGTGTCAAGCCGCTGTCGCACTCGTTGCTAGCAGACCTGCAGCGCGGACACTTTGCATTTATATGTGGCGCCTATGCGCAGACATTTGTTTGATCCCTGCGAGGCAGAACACTACTATTTATTTATATGTGGCGTTTAAGCGCAGACATTATTTTGATCCCTGCGAAGGAGATCATTATTATTTGTTCATTCATAGGTGGCGCTTATGCGCAGATTTTTTTGATCCCTGTGAGGGATAACTCTATTATTCTTCTATAATCTTACTTAATATGGACTTTTATTACGTGTAAAGCCTAAACGCTTATGCACACTTTACATGCTACTACTTGTTATTAGCTTGTTTATTAATTCTTTGTTAATTTCTAAAGTACCCTTTCGATTTACCCGTTTCGAACTTACTTGCATTGGGATATGAGACCGTCATATAAATTTGATTTATATTATATGAGGCCTCATATCTCCCCGAAATGATGGCTCTCGAATAGGTAGGATATATCCAACAATCCGCTTCACCTATCACTAATTTCATCATTGTCATATGTCAGGACCTATCAGGATATAAACTCCTGCAAGTCCGCCCCCTTTTCGTAGCGGAGTACGGATAAAAATATACCTGGAAGAGAGTTGGTCTCCAACCCCCCTTTACACGGAAAATATTTTGAAATTATTTGATAAAAATAATGTTTGGAAAAAACATTTTAGATTTTTTTTTTTAAATTGTGTTATTTTTTCCCTTCTGGTTTCCTTTGTTTTGGTTAGGTTACAACACCAGGCATATATACAAGGGTGTAGTGCAGGTTTCAAGCTCATGCTAAGACTCATCGAGCACATTTGTGTTCCTTGTTTATTTGCTTTGTTGTTTATTGGATAGTTACGACTTTTTACTTTGTATATATGAGTGACTTATCATAATAAACACATGTTAAAGACAAAACAAAATCGTCAGCGAGTATGGTAGGGCAGGACCGTAGGCCCAGGATCACACAGTTTCCAACACTCCTCCATCAGTCCTTATCCATCCTTGTTCAGAGAGAGAGAGAGAGACACACACACACACAAACACACACACACACACACACACACACACACACACACACACACACACACACACACACACACACACACACACACACACACACACACACACACACACACATACACACACACACACACACACGCACGCACGCACGCACGCACTCACCCACCAGCCATACACACCGTCTAACTGCAAATATTTGTGCAATTTAGTATAACACATTTATTTACCATACGACTGGTTCACAAACGATTGTTTTTCATGTTTGTAAACGATTGCACATCTGCGCTATTAGCTATATGTTCATTCGTATGCAAGATATTTGCCACCCTCCTGATTCAATGGAACGTCAAGCTTTCGGAACATAGTAAACCATCTTCCACAACTCATTTTGAAAACGCAGCCTATAATTCAACACTTACACGTGCGAAACACGGACTCTTACAGAGCAGACTTGCAAAGAACAAGTCAGACTACAGGGATGAGATACTAACGCAGTACCTTGTTTACTTCATACAAGGAAGATATAATCGCCAACTGAGAAGGCCATAAGAATATTTTGCAAACCATAGTGTCCTCCGAAGACCAATTGACGACCGTCAACAAATGAGGTACAATCGTGTTACTATAACAACCAGCCCAGCTAACGTCGTTCTGCAAGGCACGGTGCCAGGAAGAAGAAATAGAGGGCTACAGAAAAAGAGACGGGATTAAAAATCAAGGAATTACCCGACTTGACATTTGGATCCTGAAACAGAGCAGCAGAAGATCTAAATATGGCGGTAGCTGTCAGGAATTCATCAATGATACCCGCACCGACTGCTTAGTTACTGGAGGGTGAGTGAGAGAGCTACATGAGTTGTGGGAGATTGTATACCATGTTCAGCTAAACTTGATGAACCTTGAAATCCGACTTTTTGCAGAACACATGCATATTTTGCATAGCATCACCCAGAACAGGTAACACATGAATTTGAACACGCAACAACAATCTACAGCTGGTCAATGCTTATTCGTTGTAGAGATGGACACGAGCGCATCATTACACGATGAAACGACGTCTTCATCCAGTGTCAGCAAGGACGTCCCTAGAGCTCATGGGATAGAATTCCACCCATCAAGGCAAACATCGCTTGATATGGCCACGATAACAACAACGACTACTGCTCAAGCAGTCAGTGCTGATGATATCACAACAACGAGAAGCGAAAACTACTGGACTACGTCGACTCAAAATGTCACACGCAAACAGTTTATGCTAAAGGAATTTGAAGACATGGTTTATGATAACATTTGCACCTCATCTTGTAAAAGCAACTGTGGCCAATATAAATTCATACGAGACAGCAAGTGTTACTGTGACGACGCTTGTCTCCACATGGGAGACTGTTGTCTCGACTACGAAACATCATGTTTGTCTGGTCCAAACGTAACGCGCGATAACTATGCAGCCATTTTAAGAATGCGAACGCCACCATCAGTCAAATGCGTTGAGATTAGAAGAGAAACACCACAAGGCAACACATTGCTGATGGTGTCGTCTTGTTCCGGGAGTAATTTAGTGACATCTACCGACACAAATGACATCATTGATCTCTGCGAAAGACAGTTTGGGCAGAACAAAACGATCGCCACAGAAACTCCTGTTATGTTTCGTGGTGTCATCTACCGGAACAAGTACTGTGCAATTTTCAACAACCCCGGCAACAATTTGACCGACATGATCACAGCTGCTGTATTAGTTAAATGTGCGAATACAACTGGCACATTCTCCGAGCAGTGGCAGCGTTACGACAATGGTTCCATACACCAAAAAAATGTGTCCAACTGCGAACTTCAGTTCAATTTGTCGTATATTGAGAGACTCCTCCATAATAACGGTCGCTATAACTGTCGCATGGAGAACAGCGCAACGAATCTGTGCAACGCCAACGTAACATACCCATGGTTTGACGTTGATAAATTCCGTGCAACATGTCAGAAATATCAGGCGAACATTTACGATGTTCCTTCAGAAATAGCATACAGAAACCCACACTGCGCCATGTGTCTTGGCGTCAAAGACCCATCCAACTTGACATGTTCTCTGAAGCTCGACCCCAAAGATTTCACCATTCTTATGAGAGTAAGAGATCCACCATTTAGAAAGTATTCTCTGTGCCCTACTGACTTGGTGTTTGATCACGCAAAAGGCATGTGTTTCAAACCCACGTGTCCTGCTGGTCACGCACGTTTGCGCGACAAGCGGTGCGTGAAGGTAAATGTGACTGTGCCGCAGCTGTTTTCCGGAAAACGCGACATTAGAGCATATGTCGCTATATCGTCCGAAAGGAATATTTCCATAGCACGTTTCAATGATGTGATTGGCTTCGTGGATTCAAAACAGTTACGAAAAGATTGCAAAACCTTCAACGTGTTCACAAAATTGAACGTAGTGATTTCTAACACATCGATTTGTTGTATCCAAGAAGCACTGTCACGAAATTTCAGTGAAGTCGTGTTTAAGATACTGACATATATAAACTCATTCAAAAATCCGTCATATCGGGCAGAACAACAAGACATATTTGCATTCAATCGATACACTAATGAAGGATCCGAAACATGTTTAAAAGGATCATCACATATTCGGGGCGATTTAGTCTTTTTAGGCGACAGAGAATTGTACCTTTCCACATTCCCCTCTACGTTTAAAGTTCCGAGCACATCACAGATATATAGCGTCACAGAAGTTCCTGTTATGCTATCTTGGCGGATGACTTACCCTTTAGATAAACCGCTGGTCGCCAGCTCCGTAGCGTTGGTTTGTGAACCGGACATACTCAGTTGTGATACGGTCACGTTTCAGGCGGACGAATACACCAACTTGGGCGATTCTTTGTTATTATATGAAGGAACGCCGAGAGAAATAGAAATTGCCGAGAGAAGTGTTTTCAGACTGGAATCAGAAGCGATAGTGTTCTGTTCCACCCTGCTGGCCAATGTAACCGGAATTCCCGGCGAGAGTACAGTTGATACGTTAGTCCACGAGTGGCTTACGATGATTGGGAACATTTTGTCGATGGCTTGTCTCACGTTTACGATGATCACTTATTGCATGTTCGAAGAGATTCGCACTCGAGCAGGAAAATGCGTTATGAACCTATGCGGTGCGCTGTTCTCTGCTCAGCTGTCGATGCTGGTAAGCGATGGATTTGTATCGTATCGCGAGGCCTGTATCGTCGTGGCTGTCGCTCAGCACTACGCTTGGCTGGTCTCGTTCCTCTGGATGAACGTTCTTGCCTTCGATATGTCGTGCGTTTTTGCCGACATGAAGCCATCTCGAGAATCTCGCAGTACACGACGTCTTGTTGCCTTCGCCCTGTACGCGTGGGGACTGCCGGCGGTCTTCGTTGCTGTTTGTCTGGCGCTCGCCTTCTATACAGACTTACCTTTCAGTTACAAAAGCAAGACGAACTGTTGGATTTCAGGGCCCCTAGCCAACGTGTACTACTTCGTAGCTCCTGTAGCCGCTGCGGTCACTGCCAATGTTATATTGTTTGTTCGCACCGTTATAGCTCTCAGACGTTCCTTGTCAGTTAGCAGCAAGGCTCGTCCTGAGCGTCACCGACGCTCAGCATTCGTCATTTACATACGGCTGACGTCACTGATGGGATTCACGTGGCTCTTTGGTTTCTTGGCAAACGTCGAAGTCCTCAGTTTCTTGTGGTACCCGTTCATTATCTGCAACTCCTGTCAGGGAGTCTTTATTTGTGCTTCGTTCTCTCTGACATCCAGAGTTCGGGTGATGTGGCGAGAGCGATTCTGTGTGAAACACACTAGAAACACGCCCGGTGTGTCGACGTCAGTGACCCATGCGACGTCTACGCTCCACCTCAGAACAACCCGTCTCTAATAGCTAATCGTCAGCGAAGTGTAGATTCCTAGTGACATGTGAAAACAAAATTCACAAGTATTGGTGGAAGTGGGGGGGGGTAAATGTTGATGGAAGGGGAAAAGAGAGTTGCAGTACTTAAGAATGATTCATTTCCTGCCAGGAACGCACAGTAACGTAATTCCGCCGCTACCTCGGTTCCGCCGTGTTCAACTAAACGCTTCCTGGTGCGCGCGCATTGCTAGCGGTCGAAAACTCGCGCAAAACGTTCATGTGATATTTATCAGTCGTTTAATTAATCCGACTCTCCCTTGTCTGCTAGCAATGCGCACAAGATGCATTTATTTGACAACGACGATTTTAGGTTACGAAGGAATTCGGTTATCCTACCTTATGATTACTTACTGTGTAAATACAGCGTATTGTAAAAGATTTCAATTTTTTCAAATAATGCAAAATCGATGCGTACACAAAGGAATTTTTAGTCGAAATTCTTTTGATGTTTTTCTTACATCTTGTACGTAGACTATTACGTTTTCGGCAGGCCTTTGTAATCATAACGTAACCGATATTTCATCACCTCGAAGTATGTCTAATTCGTCGTTTATAATATCTGGCTATGGTAACGAACTTGTCATTGACTGTAATTTTACTAGACATTGGCAATGTTGCGTGGGTTTCTGAGGACGTTTACCTGAATGATATTATCGACTTCTGTGCGCTTGTATAGTTCACATTTCATGGTCGCATAGTGCAGTATTCTTATTGCGTTACTAATGTCGGACATTGTTTTTGTTTGTTTGTGATCTCCTTCATGTTGCTGTTAGTGTCGTCATAATTGGCGTTGTTGTTGTCGTCGTTTGTGTCGCCATCATATCTGCGTTGTTACGTGTTTGTGGAAAAGTCGATCAGTAATCAGCTACGTTACTGAAGTGGCTGTCGCTGTCGCTGTCGCTGTCGCTGTCGCTGTCGCTGTCGCTGTCGCTGTCGCTGTCGCTGTCGCTGTCGCTGTCGCTGTCGCTGTCGCTGTCGCTGTCGCTGTCGCTGTCGCTGTCGCTGTCGCTGTCGCTGTCGCTGTCGCTGTCGCTGTCGCTGTCGCTGTCGCTGTCGCTGTCGCTGTCGCTGTCGCTGTCGCTGTCGCTGTCGCTGTCGCTGTCGCTGTCGCTGTCGCAGCCGTTTCCGTTTCCAGTACAATGGCAATGTTGGTCTGAGCAGGAGCTTCAGCACAATTCCGCTGTCACACTCTCTTGGAGTATGACATGAGATGGTGGTGATGGGGATGTGCCGATCTTATCATTACACTTGGTTGGTTATTCATTTATCCTGCTCCTATTAAAATATTGGAGGTTCAGCCATCAACCACACTGTTCCGACGCCTGCGATATAAATGGCATTGCAAACAACATAATTAACGTAATAATAGAAATGTTCGTAAGCCAGGGGTCGAAACTACTTTTGGCAGATCGTCTCCGTAACGCCGGGGAGTGAGTGGGGTCGAACTATACAATTACAGCAATTGACTTCGCTAATCGCTACTGCGCCAGTCGTTGGAACAGCGCAAATGCTAGCCCCAATTTGACGACGGATACACAACTTCTAGGATCACAATATAATGACTTATTCACGTTAAAAACGTTGCGTGTAACCCGAGTAGCGTGTGGCTGAAATCACCCAAAATTACCACTTGGCCGGAGGCTGACCGCCGTCCTCGTGGGCGACTTCATTAGCTAACGATAAAAGATGAGTTTTTGAAAGGGATATGCTAGATGTAGAGAAGAGCTGGTACTCATGTGATCAGCCGCAGCGACCTCTAGTGCGCGACAATGATGACAGACAGGAATACAGGAAATAAACACTTGTGTGCTGTAATTGTCCGTCATGTAATTGTTCGTGATTGTAATAAATCAAATGAAAACATAAATCCGGTGTTTGGTTTTGTAGTGCCTACGCTTGATATACTATCTAAGACAATGTTCTGGTAGGTGTAGGTAATGTTCTGTATTGCATATAAATATTACACATGTAGAGTACTATAAATATTTAAGTTTATGTTTTGGGGTCAAAGGAACACGACACATTGTGTGCCATGTGACCACCACGTAACAATACTTTTTTGTTTTGATTGATTATGTACATGTATTCTTGTTGTTATTGCGAAATAAAACTGATTTGATTTAATTGCTACTTGTGAAACGAAAAAAAAATTTGCTTTTTTGGTATATCGTTCGTCGGCGTAATAGTTTAATTTCACGCAACAAACTCATTTTGTTTCCGTGTGTGTGTGTGTGTGTGTGTGTGTGTGTGTGTGTGTGTGTGTGTGTGTGTGTGTGTGTATGTGTGTGTGTGTTTCTGTCTATCTGTGTGTGTGTGTGTGTGTGTGTGTGTGTGTGTGTGTGTGCGTGCGTGCGTACGTGCATGTGTGTACGTAAGCGAAATACAAAAGTCTTAGGCTATGACGATGATTCCAGAAATACGCAAATGTTAAAGAGGCAACATACAGAATATATGAGGTGCAGTGAACTACCTTTGTATTATATCTCACTTACGTATTTAATAGAACCGACCATACGTCGTATTGGCACAACTGACATGAGACTGAACTGGGTTGGGACACCGAGTCGTGTCGAGTGATTCAACAAAAAGCATTACATACAAATCAAGCTTATCTTTGTTTCCAGCTTGATGTCCATATGCATCGGTGAAGAATAGTTTATGCCAAATGTTGCATGACTGTCAAACGCTGTGTCATATGTACCATTTGCATTTGAAATTCACGCGACATCTAGCGTACACTTTTCGTCTCGCGTACATCTGGTATTGGTTTTGAAAGTTGAGGCAGTTTTCAATTCATTCCAAATCGACTCAACGAAAGCACACTTTCACAGAGAAACGTCGCTATAATCAGTTTGTTCAGCAACATTATTTTATTCTTCGCCTATATCATCAACCTCACAATTATCACAAATGGGTATTAAGTCGAAGCCGTTCACTTTACATTTTTTTTATTATCATATAATCCGTCTGCCATCTTTGCTTTTCATTTGCGAGGGTGTCCTATTTCAAAGTCGTGAAGGGAATTCAAGGCATCAACGCGTTGATCTCAACATGTATGTGGTGATCCAGTTTAATATATACATATTTATATAATACGCTTTATTTTAACATTAGTCACAATCCTTTATAACATGCGTCACCAAGGATATCACACGACCGGAAGTTGTGTCTGTAGCTAAATTGGTTAAGAGCCGCTAATGTACGTAGTCTCTCGCAACGCTCTTTACAATATGGTTTTGTATCCGCATTATACGCGCAAGATTCTTGTTAGAAATTAACGTATCATTCTTCTTCTTCCGTTTAACCAACCAACTTTAACACATTGAAGATCACTGTTGGTGTTTGCAGGGAATGCACATCGGAATAGAAATATAAGAGAAACGTAGACGAACGTAGTTTGCAGTTGAGCAAAATGAATTGGACAGATGGAGGGAGTAATAAATTGAGAGGAAGTGCTAGTTTTGTTAGCTGGGAACTCTAGTGGGCAGGAACCCCAACCATGAAGCAGCCAAGACTAACGGCTCACACTACTATCTCTGGAAGTCCATTCCAATCTGCAATGGTCCTGGGATAGAATGACAAATTACTCTAGTCTGTTGTGAAAAATGGTACTATTTGGAGTGTCTTGCAGTGGTGTAGGATGGGTCTTCTGGTAGTTGCCGTCAGGTTTAGGAGGGACATGTCTACGAGACCATTTGAGATCTTGACAAACACCGTTAGCCGAGCAATCTTCGTTTATACTTCTAATGTTTAGCCATTTCATAGTCTTTTCGCTGAATGTGTTATAAAACATTCCAAGACAGAACTTGGCTGTCCGTCGCAGCACTGCCTCTATCTTGCTGATATTATTTATTGTGTAATGATCCCAGACACCCTGCTGCTTGCAAATTCTAATGATGTTCAGACGTGTGCGTTGTACGCTCGCTCTTTAATGAATACATATCGAATCTTCATATCCCGCTTGAAAAAGACAAGCATTATGTTTCATTTGAGTTTACACTGTTTATTATGCTGTTCCCATTTAAAACCAGAGCTGATGTTGACACCTAAATACCTGATAGATGATATGCAAGACAACAATCTCCCGTGGCTTCTGGGACATATACAAAGACAATTCATATCAACAATCACTCGCTCAATTCAAAGCAATACCATTGGCAAATATACGCAAAATTAATGATATATTATTATGACAACTGTGGAACTTCTGGCATGACTAATATTGTTCGTTAACATTATTAAAGAAGCACCATCAGCCAGTGTATACAAATATATTACAACGCCTACTGTTAACCAGTGAATAAAGATACCTCCACGATGACGCCGTAAGTTGGTATAACTAATGAATGACGAAACAATCTTAGGAGATTTCTTGTTGATCACGTTCCCAAGAGTTACACTAGCGCTCCATCTGACGACAAAACAGTTATTATCACGTTTAACGTATGGCATGGCGGGAACACTGCATTACACACAAAACGACAACATATCCAAAACCACAAATGACACAAGAATAAAAACTAATGTTTATTATTTTTATCAATTGGAGGACGCCACAACATGTAATCAAACACCAATGCGTAATACAAAATTTGGGTTGGTTTACCTCCAGTAGCGACAATGTAATACATCAACTGGACGTACTAACATATACTGGTTGAGGCTGTTGCTTCCAAATACGATACCTGCAATATCATTTAACCAATACGTATTCTCTACTAAATACTCATTTGTTATCGACCGCTCTCTGCCATTCACATAGTCACAATACTGTTCAGCAAGTGAAGCTGGCAATGTCATGTCATTGTGTCATGGCGTATTGCTTAAGAGCACTTGCGCATAACGCGTTGAAAACTGTATTCAAAGGTACTAAATATTATAACATCACCGCACACAGTAGTTATATCTGCAGAGAGGAATAAGCTGATCATGATGTAATCAATACACTAAAATCTACAGGATGCAACAACGTCTCAACAATAAATGCATACTTGTTGCCTCGGTATTGAGGTAAATACTGAACGACGTCATATTGAACAATACAATTAAATCTGAATTACACGTCACGCATGATTCAATAAAACAGTGTCAAGCATGATCCAATAGGGCGTGTAAGTTTCGCGCGCGAAAACGAGGCTGGGGGCAGTTGGGGGCAGGAGGTCCATATTCTCCATGTTAACGTATAGGACTTCGTTTTGTTTTTGGTTGTAATAATCGAACGGTTCCAGTCTAACTATTTCAGTTATACTGTCCGAAGGATTATTACAAGCAGAAGCAGTGGAACACTTTGCCGGTGACAATGATCACGGAAATCATGAATTTTAATCGATTATAATGGTGGTTGCCATGGCAATAGCGGCAAGTACTTGCGTTTGGCGATCTTGACTAATAATGAAAAGTGCCATTTTTCGCGTAGTACAACATGTTTGGGGCAAACGTACACATGTGTTATGATTATGCGAATTTAGACAACTTGTCAGATATAAGTGCTTATCGAAACCACAATGTACAGCAATGTAAAATGCAAATCCCGTAAACTATTTTATTGTGTATTATTCTTGTGACCAGTCCCCAATTGTCTCGCTTAGAGACAATGAGCTCCAATCGCGCGGAGTCACGGCAATCTTCGTGACACACTTACGGGCCCTATTATGCCGGCGACCTATAAGCTATAAGCGACTGAGCACGGAATCTGAGGATATTGGCTCCTTAGAAGTTATATATATATATATATATATATATATATATATATATATATATATATATATATATATATATATATATGAACTATGAACATTGCTTTATGTATATTTTATTGGGTCAATAAACACTTCCGATTCCGATCCTATATATATATATATATATATATATATATATATATACATACATATATATATATATATATATATATATATATATATATATATATATATATATATATATATATATATATTTATGATAGTGGCAACAATAACACTTCAAGACGCACATTTAAAACAAAACTACCTAATACCTAATATAATACATTAACTAATTAGTTTAACCTCACTCTCTTTCCTAGTTGGACTACTGAATAATTTAGACCAGTACTTAGCACATATGTATTAGACTATTAGCTTATTACTGTGACATATGGAGAAGTACGCTCACCACAACTTCAAAGCATCTCTACATTTTTGCATTGAAACACACCTTTGTGTAATTTAGGGGATGTTTTTCTCCGCATTCTCCACGTTCACCTCCTCGACCACGACGCGTACAGTGGACGTCGACCCGGTGTAGCTGTCGCCGACGTTGTAGCCCATGTACTGGTTCACACAGTCGCCGACCTTCCATTCAATGCGCACGTTACCGGCGGCCAGACCTCGACAGTAACCCTCCACTGGAATAATTTAAAGCAATTAACGCGAAATTCTCTTTTATTGTGAAATTTTAGCTTACAATGATAATTTAAAATATAATTTTTTTAAACTTTAAATAACATCTTAGATATCTAATATTTATTGATTTACTTATTAGCTTAATATAATAATTTTTAAGTATATAATTTATCATTTTAAAGAACATTTTAGAAATATGATTTAATGATTTAATAAATCAAAATAATATTGAATGGCTAATTTATCATTGTAAATAAATTATATATATATATATAATATATATATATATATATATATATATATATATATATATATATATATATATTTATATATATATATTGTATTTCATTTTTTTATATATAGGCACTGCGTAACTCAAACGCCAAAACACATTTGCTTCTCTCTTATTATTATATTATTATTATCTGTAGGGTAGGAGTTTTTTTTATCGAAGACAAGTCATTAATCACCACGTAACCTTAGTGATAATTATCAGACTTTTAATTTTGGAGCATGCACTCCAAAGACAGGTCATACAACCCGCAATTGGCATCACATGACATGTTGCCAAGCAGAAACTCCGTCACTTATCAAAATATCACGTGGTGCGAAACAAAATGTTGATGGTTTTGATATTGTTAATTGAGTAGTCCATCTATGATGCATTTAGACGAATATATATATATATATATATATATATATATATATATATATATAATTATTTATATATAATTATATATATATATATATATATATATATATATATATATATATATATATATATATATATATATATATATATATATATATATATATATATATAGTTGTAGTTGAGTGTCAATGGTCCTCGGATTCGTGCACTCTCGACCGTTCAGTTTGAAGTACCAACGGCGGCAGGAGGCTGACCTTGGACCGGTGTGTATCAGTCGAAGGTCGCCGTTCCACGCCACCCGAAGAACAGTGTCGTGTCGCTGCTTGACGAAGTTACACTCCTGTAGTGACGGAAAACAACAAGCAAGTTTTCTCATGAACTTCGACACAGAGACATATTTTTTAAAGCGTACTAGAACGATATTTACCTTTGTATAGCAATACGACGCGACGCGACGCGACGCGACGCGACGCGACGCGACGCGACGCGACGCGACGCGACGCGACGCGACGCGACGCGACGCGACGCGACGCGACGCGACGCGACGCGACGCGACGCGACGCGACGCGACGCGACGCGACGCGACGCGACGCGACGCGACGCGACGCGACGCGACGCGACGCGACGCGACGCGACGCGACGCGACGCGACACGACACGACACGACACGACACGACACGACACGACACGACACGACACGACACGACACGACACGACACGACACGACACGACACGACACGACACGACACGACACGACACGACACGACACGACACGACACGACACGACACGACACGACACGACACGACACGACACGACACGACACGACACGACACGACACGACACGACACGACACGACACGACACGACACGATAGGAAGATAGGATAGGATACGGTGCGGTGCGGTGCGGTGCGGTGCGGTGCGGTGCGGTGCGGTGCGGTGCGGTGCGGTGCGGTGCGGTGCGGTGCGGTGCGGTGCGGTGCGGTGCGGTGCGGTGCGGTGCGGTGCGGTGCGGTGCGGTGCGGTGCGGTGCGGTGCGGTGCGGTGCGGTGCGGTGCGGTGCGGTGCGGTGCGGTGCGGTGCGGTGCGGCGCGGCGCGGCGCGGCGCGGCGCGGCGCGGCGCGGCGCGGCGCGGCGCGGCGCGGCGCGGCGCGGCGCGGCGCGGCGCGGCGCGACGCGACGCGACGCGACGCGACGCGACGCGACGCGACGCGACGCGGCGCGACGCGACGCGACGCGACGCGACGCGACGCGACGCGACGCGACGCGACGCGACGCGACGCGACGCGACGCGACGCGATGCGATATCAGTTCGTTATAATGGTTTGCAAGGTTTCAAATTTATCTACCTAGGATGTGAACAATTACGTGTTTATTATATTATGGTCATGTCTCTGCTGCCTATAACATGTTTGGTGCTTATGACGACGTGACATGAAAGTCGTCATTAGATGGTCATGCCGTATTTCTTCATTCGAATACGACAGTGATTTGTCAATGCAGTACTGCGTTTTTTAACAGAGTTTACATTCAATTTACACACATTTGCGAATGGCGATATTAGCAAGAATTGCTGCCGTTAGTTATTCAGTGCATTATTTAGACGCCATGCAAAGAATATCTATAATAGATGGTGTGTCAACATGGCACGGAAGGAACGTAACATAATCTACACGGTCTCCAAAGGATCTTGGGTCCATAAGACATTTAATATAATATATATCGTATAGAAAAATAACTTCTGTGTTTGGTTGCAATGGTCGAAACCAGTTAAATGTTTACCATCAGAACACCGCTTTCTCTGCCATCATTCATGTCTCGTCGTGAACACTGCTTAATCTTTGCTGGTGGAAAACCTGCAAATGTAAGTCATATCCATTTCCTGCGTATATAAAACAGTGCATTTGTTGTAATGTATACAATTTTAAAGCGGATTCCAGCAAACATATCCGTTCACGCGCGCACGCACACACACACACACACACACACACACACACACACACACACACACACACACACACACACACACACACACACACACACATACACACACACACACACACACACACACACACACACACACACACACACACACACACACACACACACACACACACACACACACATTGATGCATCCTATCATCAGTCTAAGGTAATAACAAACAGTTTCGTCGTAAACGTACCTTTATAAATTTACTTATCCACTGTATCTCCCTGGCGTATCAATCAATCTTATCGATTTTACGTTAGACCAACAGTTTATTTTCATGCGCATATGAGCTCAGTTTCCAACGATTTACGTGCAAAAAAGTCTCGTTATTATTATTATTATTAGTGCATTTATTATTATTATTACTAGTGTTATTGTTATTATTGATGTTTTTATTAGTATTGTTAGTATTATTATTTAACATATAATTTCTCTTGAAACCTTATTATTATTATTATATAATTTACTACATCATAATTTATCGAAAACTAACCAAACATACCTGTTTTTATTTTCCTTAGTTGCTGCTGTAACTCTTGTATCTGAGTGTGAAGAGCAAGGAACGAACTCGACTTCACAGCGTTTTCATCAGCGAAATACCCATCGGTTTGGTCAACAATTTTCGCTGGAGGCACGTTCACTGTGCACACGCACTGGGGATCTCGCGACAATGTATTTTGTACGTCGACGGCGCACAACAATGCCGGCAACACACTGAAGAATATAATCCTCTTCATGACGGTGGCGTTTGTCGCGGTGCTACGTGGGGCAAGTGCGCTCCGAATCCGTCTCGAGCTCTCTCTATATACAACCCACCCTGAGTGCACGAGTGTTAAATTCATGCCCACTGGGGATATACGTACCAACATCGAACAACGCAACTCGTGTTAAAAAGAACACATGTCGTCCCGACCCATCTGAGTTCAGACTCTGCGGTGCACGCACGTTAGGTAGGTTAAGACAACACGGGTGAATCCTCCTAGATGTTACCTTAGGGGCACATGATCACACCAGGCGACAGTAGGAGTGTAACTCTATCTAATCGCAGAAAAAAGTTAAACATGTCATCGACTAATTTGAGGACTATGGCCTTCAAAGAGCAAACATCTGTCATCAATAAGTTAAAATTATTCCCCCCTATTTCTATCCTACCATAGGAATTACAAAAAGTTCATATACAGCGCATTGTGTCTCGTATTCACGAATGGTCAAACTACTTCACTCTCACATCTTTACCCGACTTGCTCAATCAAATCCTCTCCGACCAATTAAAGGAAAGCAGTATTAATTAAGTAATTTTTCACTATTTTTAATATCAACGACTAATATATTCCTAAGGTAACATAGTATTTACTCACATAAACTAGTATTACATGTAGATATTTTGTGACAAATATAATGTGTCTAGCATGAATTGATAACTATATATAACTAATTCAAAGAGGGTCAGATCAGTTGGCTCATCCAGCACTATATGTGGAGTAAGATATGCGGAGTAAGATTATCTTCAGTGCGGGGTAAGTTAAGCGAAAGCGGGTACAGTTTTAGTTTCCGTAGCCATTCTACTAAAACATCATGATAACTCGGATGTGCCAATAAGCTATCTACCACATGGATCGTCTAATAAATTCCATTTAAGATAGACAGCATTTGCATGGCTTATTGAAATATTGTACGGGTTACCAATTGCATTTAAGATGTGCTGTTGTTATCCGATTCTCACGAACACATGAACCTTTGGCTGACGCATACACTGTGAAACATCGTGACACATTATATGATAAACGGTGTTGTTCAGACAATAACATCTCGGCTCGTGTGTTAGAAATTACGAAAACACAATTTCGCTAATGCTGAACACTACATCAACACGCGGAATACGACTTACTAAGTCAAACGTTTTACGCTTATAATGATTGAAACTGCGTAGTTACAAGCACACCAGCAATTAGTATCACCACGGAATGATGCAGTTTTAAGTATCGAAGTGGCCTGCATTTAATTTCCTTCTCATTCATAAAACATTGACTGAATATATCACGTTAAAACACTGACGTGTATACATCAGTTTTAAACCGTACACTAAGTATAATCAACAATAGACAAGGTAACACAAATTGTACAATTACAGCATAATGATCTATTTATTAAAATAGCGATTCTCCGTAAACTACGTTGCTTGATGTAATACGGTAAATACATCTTTTTGTATCCTAAATAATGTTTTCAGTAACATCCTCTATGTCCACCTCTTCAACCATGATGCGCACAGTCGAGGCCAGGCCGGTGTAGCTGTCCCCAACGTTGTAGTAGGGATACTGCTTGGCGCAATCACCAACTGCCCAGTCGATACGCACTTTGCCGGCCGACAGCCCGTGGCAGTAGCCCTCTACTGCAAGTAGACGAAATTATTCGCCATTACTAAGAATAAAACCTCTGTTACAATACAAGAGAACGTGTGAATATATAGCAGTCTTTATGATGCAGCCGCAATATGTTTAGTTGGCCAAGACATGTACGTAAATATGAAGATCGTTTTGTTGGTTGTTTATGATAAGAGCTGCCGTTTGAGACTTTTAAATTCAAACCCATAAAAAGTTAAAATAAATTAAATACTATTTCAAAGAACAGTGCATGAGTGTACATGGGGTTACGAGTACGTGAATGTGTGCATCTGGGAGGGTGTGCGTGAGAATTGCGCGTGCGTGAAAATTCTGGCGGACGCGTGTATGCGTGCGTATGTGTGTATTTTCATGCGATGTGCACGTGTGTGTGTGTGTGTGTGTGTGTGTGTTTGTTTGTTTATGTGTGTGTGTGTGTGTGTGTGTGTGTGTGTGTGTGTCTGTGTATGTCTTTGTGTGTGCATGTTATCTGTATCCGTATGTGTGCGTGTATGTATGTATACATGTTATATATATATATATATATATATATATATATATATATACATATATATATACATATATATACATACATACATACATACATATGTGTGTGTGTGTTTGTGTGTGTGGGTCTGTGTATAGGGTGTGTACATGTGAGTGTGTGTGTGTGTGTGTGTGTGTGTGTGTGTGTGTGTGTGTGTGTGTGTGTGTGTGTGTGTGTGTGTGTGTGGGTGTGTTTATGGTGCGTGTGTATATGTGTGGGTGGGTGGGTGTGGGTGTGTTTGTGGTGCATGTTTATGAGTGTGTGTGTGTATTGGTGAGGATATGTATACGTGTAGGTACGTTTGTTGATGCATGTGTGTGAGTGTGTATGTCCGCGGGCATCCACGTGTCTGTGTGTGATAATGTAAATATGAGGTTAACACCTGTTTTATCAAGCATGTTTTTGTACACAATCCACGTGCGTTACTACAGCTGTTTAATAACATACTACGGTAATTTCTCACCGTGGTGTGGATAATGTAAGTTCACCATTTCCATATTGGTGCGGAGTTGCCCTGGGGTTCGCGCATTCCTTGTCGTTCAGAGTGAAGTACCAGCGACGACAGGAGGCTGGCTTAGGGCCGCTGTGGATCAGTCGAAGGTCCCCGCCCCAAGCCACCCGAAGTGCTGTGTCATTTCGTCGTTTGACGATGTCACACTCCTGCAGAAATGGGACGATAACACAACAGTCTAATTCCTTACCACGCAAATCAATTCGTTACTACCACATACAGTGTTCTGTATCATTTACACTTGCTTAGCACATTTCATTTTTCACTAACTAGACGACGTATTCTTTCGAGCGCCATAGGGCGTACTACATTATCTGTGCATTTTGTTGTTTTATTCCGGATATATGGCGATTAATTTAGTAATAAATATTGATCGTTTCCGTACACTATAGGTTACATATAGTTCATATTTTCTTGTTTTGCTTTAGTAGCTATATCGTGTTATATATGATTATGAATGCGCTTGCGATTGCATACGTGTGTGTACACCTTCCACACACACACTATTTGATATATGGTCTGAAAGGTGTATATTTATATCCAATGAACTGACATTTTAACTGCTATCTGTAATATATATATATATATATATATATATATATATATATATATATATATATATATATATATATTACAGATATATATGTGTGTGTATAATAAATAACTGTCATAATCTCAGTTCACTGGCTAGAAATATAAACAAATTCAGATAATATGTCAAATAGTGTGTGTAGAAGGTGTACATACACGTATATATATATATACATATATATATATATATATATATATATATATATATGTCATTTAACATGATTTAACAAAACTGATCAAGGTGTGTCAAATGTTCACCATTAGAACACCGCTCTCTCGTTCGTCATCCATCTCACGTCTCGAGCATTGCCTCACAGTAACTGGCGGTGGAGACCCTGCAACCACGAGGCTCAACCATCGTCTCCATGCGTAACACAAACCATTTGATATATTGCGGAAGCATGAAACACAAGGCTGTCGTTCTGAATATACTAATTACAATTTATTACATAACTTGAAAGTGGAGATTGGTCTCGGAAAAGGTTGTACAATATGACATAATTCGTTATATATGCATTCGTCGTTTCAATTGTCGAATACGTTTCACGGGGGTAAATGACGGTTTTTATCTCTACTATGCACAAACCTGTGCGATTGTTATGCAAGTTATTGATATATTACCGACGAAACCTACCTGTTCTTAGTTTCGCCAGTTCCTGTCGCATCTCTTCTACGTTCTT
The DNA here is from genome assembly GCA_964017155.1 of Oasisia sp. SBJ-2009. NCBI lineage: Eukaryota > Metazoa > Annelida > Polychaeta > Sabellida > Siboglinidae > Oasisia > Oasisia sp. SBJ-2009. The sequence continues at coordinate 39,949,375 of OZ024864.1, read as the reverse complement.
CTGCAAGTTGAGGAGCGCATTTTTCTTCACGTCATTTGCATTCGCGCCGTAACTGCTAGCTTTGCCCATACGTTTGGCTGGGGGCACGTTCACAGTACACGTGCACTTGGGAACTCGCGGCCACGTACTCTGTATGCCAGAAGCGTACAGAAATTGCGGCAAAATACAGAGGAATAAAACAAGTTTCATTGTTATAGTATTTGTTGCTGTGCGTCAATAATTGCATATAGCCATGCTCCGTGTAAATCCGTGTAACTCGCTGCCTCTATTTACGCTTAATGTCTGTGTACAAATGTTAAATCCATTTCCTCTGGGGTGAATGTAGCTGCAAACAAACAGTCTGTGACCTATTTCATTGGGAGCACTCGCATGTCGCGTCAAAGACAAGACGTTTCTTCCAACCATACGAACGAGTCCCATAAGAACTGTTGTCTCACACAGCGGTGGCACGGCTTAAGTAAACACGGGTGGACATGACACGGGACCCCAAGGCCACGACTGTCACAAGGACCATGCGTAACCCTACCTCGCAGAACACATATAAACAAGGTCTCGGTTAATTCGAGGTTTGTTCCTTGAAAGAACACATGACTGACGCTAGCGAAGTTACGTTTTCATTCATTTTTATCCGCACAAAAAACAAAGATAAGGTAATATTACATGCACGTTATACAGGTTTGTTGATTCGATTGTACACCATCCAGATTACATTTATACCAGTAGTAGTGGTAATAATAATAATAGTAATATTAGTAATAACAGTAATAACATTAATAACAGTAATGACAGTAAGGCAATATTGACAGTAATGACAGTAATGACAGTATTGACAGTAATGACAATAATGACAGTAATGACAGTAATAATAGTAATAACAAGAATAACAGTAATAATGAAAAAACCAGGAATAACAGGAATAATAATAATAATCACAATGCTGTATTCGCCATTTTCAAGAGGCAATGTACAGTTTATGACAAATAAGAATGTGTTCTGGTGTTTGCGTCACGTGGTGCTTGTATACAATAACATGAGATACAATAAATAAATATGCATTATAGAAAGTCCTTTATAATGGTAAAATATCCATGAAAATAGTAATTAGCCAGGAGAGTTGAGTAAAGGTAATTAGAGCGAGCTAAACTGCCTATGCTTCGTTTTCAGTAGCAAGATGATTCTCAATCAGAATGTCTCAAACGGCGGCAGTAGCAAAATGCCCGTCCCTTGACAGGATGGTTTGGTTTTTCATGCTTGGTAGTTGATGTAGTGACATAATGTTCGAAAACACAACAATAAACACCCGATGCTAAAATGTGAATAAATATAGACAAATGCGTCACAAACATACGGAACACTTGGTGTGTGTCCGATACAATGTGAGGTTCAAGTCCAGCGATAAACAATATAGTTGTAATAATGTATAATACATTCTCAAATAACGATCGAATTAATATTCGAACTGACGTGGGTGTACTGTAGTCAGCGTCTACTTTATACCGCAAGCACCCTAATCCACGACGCAGGAGGTTCTTGTCGAAATATTTCGCCAACCGCGCGTAGTTCATTCCCGATTTCTTTGAGTTTTACGTTCCGAACAACTGGATTGTCCCGTAAAATGTGAGAAGCGACAGAGGTCTTACTTCGTATTCGTGGGGTCATAGGATAATCACTGAACGTTTCATGTACGATGTCCAAGCCGCTTAAAAGGTGATGCCATGCATTCGCCTGGCTGTATTTTGTTATAAAACAATCCACTATAGGGCGCCACTTGCATATCATCTACCTCTGTATGACGCCTGGAGCGGCAGATGACTTTCTGCGTCACTCTAACGTAAAGTAGCTTCTTTGACCATAGACGTCGCAACCGGGTGACTTTGAGAGATTAAAGTTGTGTTCAGAGTGAAAGCATAGGCCGCCAATACGATGCGCAATACACGATATCGTAATTCTTCTGTGAATATGATCTGGGTCACCATCCCGCTATCTTTGTCCTGAAGAATATGTGAATTTAGTACGGAAACGTGTAAACTGCAAATGCAACAGGATGCCGAACTTGAGCCAATGCATTTGTAATCTTGATTCGTGTTCAAGACGTGTCACCGTGACAGTCCATATGTGTTCAAGACGTGTCACCGTGACAGTCCATATGTGTTCAAGACGTGTCGTCGTGACAGTCCATATGTGTTCAAGACGTGTCGCCGTGACAGTCCATATGTGTTCAAGACGTGTCGTCGTGACAGTCCATATATGTTAAAGACGTGTCGTCGTGACAGTCCATATGTGTTAAAGACGTGTCGCCGTGACAATTCACATGGGTACAAGAATCCCACTCAAAACATATCAAATATAATTTATTTTGACACTAGATATCCCCGACAAAGTAATTAATAGCTCTCCACTCAAACATCGATTCGGAAGTAATTAATTAAGAAATACACACGACGCTTGGTACGGCGTATTCTGAGTTCGTTTAGCGTAAACAAGAGGACAGACAAATACGTCATAGAAATGTGAGACGTGATGCCGCCTCTCAAATCTAGAATTGTTTTATTCACAATCAATGTCGCACTTAATTTCTTTAAGCGATGTCAATTATTTCCTTGAAGCTCAACTCTTCAGCCAGCAGATTTATTTTGCCACATGGGGGTGAGCCCATTGCCAAATGCACTACTTCCAGCCTATGGTCCTGTATTCATTTCCATCAGCACAGCTCCTTCGGCGTTGACAGCTGGTTTCGTTTTGTGGTCATGCCTGGGGCACCCGTCCGAAATACGCATTGCTGGTGTTCACGTGTACTTCAGCAATCATTTACAACGGTGTTCACAGTTAACTACGTCATTAGTGCTAAGCATTTAGACATGCACATTTTAAATACAATTCACATTCAGTTGTATGAAATACAGCAGATTGATGGCTGACGAATTATCACCTTAAAGTGGCATTTTAAATACTGTTTTGTTAATTTAATCTTACTACGTACTATCATGTTATTATATTTTAATAGAGCACCTTTTATGTTAGCACATCGTCTTATTTATGACAATTGTTTAACTGTCTTTAAAATATTTATATTTTAATTATTGTATTACTGTGTTTATTTATTTAGGTATTTATTTTTATGTTTTCTGAAATTCGTTCTTAGTATTTTTTGGAGGACCACATGGGAAACAAGTGTGCTATTGTGTGCTTTAATGTGTCTGTCCTCGGTAAATATTATATTTATAGGTATTATGTTTTACCAAACTCACTCACTCACTCACTCACTCACTCACTCACTCACTCACTCACTCACTCACTCACTCACTCACTCACTCACTCACTCACTCACTCACTCACTCACTCACTCACTCACTCACTCACTCACTCACTCACTCACTCACTCACTCACTCACTCACTCACTCACTCACTCACTCACTCACTCACAGTTGCATTGTTTTGCAAAATATAATGTATTGTTTCACAGAGAGTATCAGGTTTCTAGATTTGAGAGGTGACGTCACGACACATTCTTATGACGTGTTTGTCTGCGCTCTTTGTTACGTTAAAGATACTCAATCCACTCATTCCCGTAAAAATCGTGTGCTCCTAGCCATTATTAGTCATTTCACAAAAAGCGTATGTATCAAATACACCCGAATGATTGACTAGTTGGTTTATGCATACATGTTACTTCAATTTTCTTCAATTAATAGAACAAATGCGAACTTTTTCGATTTTTGTTTCTACATAGTTTCTACACGGAGCGTGTAGAAACTATGTACGATTCCTAACTATGGAAATGGCGTTTTGAGCGGAATACGCTTTAGTCTTCACGCGAACGAGGCTTGGGGCGAGATTGACCCTGTCGAGTTGTTTACGTTTAGAAACGGCGAGTGTAGGCACAAATATGATTTTTATATGCCACCAACACGGCAAATTAAGCAGACAAAGACAGCATCGACGCATGATTGGGAAGGAATATGGCACTAAGCAGTGAACAGAATGACTTCGCCTTCGGAACAGTGAGTGTCCTTTGCAAGCTACGGGCACGGCGGCCGTGGGCCGGCGGCGACCTGTCACTGACTACAGACCAGACACAGTCCACATGCAGCGTTCGCACATATGTTCTTCCAGATAGGTTAGTAATTACGAATTGCTCAGCTATAATCACGTATATATATTTAGGCGTATGAGTATACGTCACTGATATTTCTGTTGTTTTTATTAAATTTATGTTATTGTTTACCTTCAACCTTGCCCTTGGCGCTTATTCAGCCAAGCCCAGTGGCAATGCCAGGTCCATGGTACGACAAAATGGCTAGGTTGAAGGTATGGCTATGCTATGATTATGACTACGCCAGGCATAGACTATGGGCCGCCTATATGACTATCACATGCCAGTGATTTATTATAATACTGTAACTATGTAATGTTTATGTCACATATGATAGGTAGTATGTTAATATCCTAAGGCTAAGATTAATTAACTACCACTGTAGGCTTAATTAGCCTAATAGTAGCTAGGCATAATGTAAATGCATTATAAGTGATCCGTAACACTAACAGTTATACTTAGGCCTGCGTTATACTTATTCATAATGACAATATTTAATACATTTATAATAATAATTTAATACATTAAGCAAAATGTTATGATAATTTAATACATAAAAATAGGTATATATATATATATACATATTATTTTAATTTATTAGTAACATTAATATAATAAAATAACAAGATATTGCTTGCATTTGGAAGCCTGGGAGGTGATCGTTCATAACATTGCAAGTTTTTCAAGTACATTAAAATTTAAATGTGTCACATTTTCAGAACTTGAGGTGTCATCACCATAAGGCATGCGGAAAAGCTCTTCATCTCAGGTAAATGAGTGTTGTAATATACATTAATTTACTCTCTCAACAAACCTTTTAATTTTTAACCTGTTATTTTTTTATAAAAGTGCTATAACAAATTTACAGATGTATGTCATTTGTGAATCCAAGGGGCTCGGGGTCTTGTGGATGTGCATCCTATGCTGTAGGAATTTGGTATGCCTACGAACTTTTTATAATAGGTCAATGCTAATGTGCCTCAATATTGTTTGAAATATGACCCAGTTTAAGTGAAAATAATAAGTTGTGACACAATTTGGTTCAAAGGCCAGTCGGTTTTTGTGCCCTCAAGACGATTTCTGAATCTGCCCCTCTATGTGATATTTTATTTGTCTGTATTAATGGGTGGGTGTACTTGATAAATTGTCTATAAATAAAGACATCATAAAGTAAAAATATTTTATCAAAACTATTTCATGAAATTAACTACAAAATAATGGCAAGCACAATATAAGTATAATTACAGGTACAATCACTGCACTTCATATATGTATTTATTTAATCAGATAACAAGCAAAGCAGTAATAAAAAACTTAGGACAAAGTTGAAAGCGTGTTAACTACGTAAATGTAAAAAAAACAGTTAATTTCGTTTCACCGAGCATCCAGCACACGGTATATCAAATACTAATTAGTTCAAAAACATGAATCCCATTCATTAGGTTTTCAAATTATGCCAAGGTAAATTTCCAAGGTGGTAATATATTGCGTATTGCTAAACTTAGTATATGCAAAGTAGGAAAATAACAATATTGTGTGACCGTTGTAAAGTAATATGTTTCAGTCTTGATTTTAACATGTACAACAATTCAGGCATTACTAATACAACAAACAATAATACCCAAGTATATGCGATGCCGTACTAAGAACAAATGTGCATACAACAATATTGTTTCGTTGTGTCTAAATGTCATCAGTGTGTTCGTGGCGTGTCATCAGTGGTATCACATCAAACCGGCGACGACATCTCTCCTGCTCAGGGTCACGCATTAGAGCGTCGCGCATGCGCCGCCAAAATGCCTTACGAGCAGTTTCGTCTTCGTCGTCCACACTGCTCCATATAATCTGGACGGACGGGGCGTCGGGCATCAAGAGTTGACCCACCCGACGTGGAACTGACGTAGGTTGGATGTCGTCAAATACGATAAATATATACTTGTTCAGCGGCGTGTTGCTGTCGAGCGCCATCGTTAAATAGTGCATGCAGTCGATATCTTGGATGAACTCTCGCGTCAAACACACGACCACCTTATCGCTGCCCTCAAAACCACTCACGAAATTTTGTATTTTCGAGTCTCCGCCGACGTCGTCGCGATCGCCAACGTAGAGACTCAAGCCCCACTCGTCCTCGGCTCGAGGCAGCAGACACTTGCACACCCAGCGCGAGATTCTCGCCACGCCTCCTAGCTGCTCGCGAGAGTTTGTCGAATGCATCAAGTACAGCACCATTGCGTCGTACTGTTTGTCCTGGGTACTAGAATATGTCATCCTTTCTCGTGACCAGCACAGAACTAGATGATACTTGATGTACCACCGATGGTAGCGAGCCAGCACGGCAAATGAGCAGATGAATATCAACACCGCCACGACTGGTACGACAATTGGCAGGACAGACGGCACACGACATCCCAACTCTATGTCCTCCAGGTCTATGTGACTCAAAGGCTTATATCTGATGTCTCCGTATGTACACGTTAATTGTTCCTTGCTAACAAGTTGAACGTGTGTCACACGAGTCCAGCGCACGAATGACAACGTATCGCAGTTACACATGAACATCTCACGTTGTAGGTCTACTGCGAGAGATCGAATATAAACCATTTCGTCTAGCTTCGATATAAATGTATCACTCAATGACATTAGACGATTACCGCTCAGGTCGATATATTCCAAATCTATCAAACTGTCCATGTATAAATCTATATAAGTAAGTTCGTTGTTTGCAAGGTTAACTAGTTTCAGACGGGTACAACGTTCGAATGCTAGTGGGTTGATCCCTCCGAGTCTGTTATGTGACAGGTTAATATCTTCCAAGAGACGCAAGCGTAAAAATATATCCCGGAAATCCGACCCAGAATCACCGAGTGCATTGTGAGAAAGATTAAAGAAACGCAGGTTTACAAAGGAATGCATAAACTCTGACGTAATCAGTTCAAGAGCTCCGTGACTAACGTCCAAGATTTCTATCCGATTTACACCTTCAATACAGCAGCCACTGCACAGAACGTTCGTGAATTTATTCATTGAAAGGTTAAGGAAACGTACATGTACGTTATTCATGCATACGCTGCCCTTCATGTCCGATGGGGAGTTCAATCCAAAATCAGCGATGTCCACAAATTCCAACGAACTTGGAAATTTTCCGACGACACCAATTTGGAGTGGTGGGCTGCTGCATGGAGCAGTGTTGTTTGTTGTCGACACCGTCGTCTGACGGAGAACTGGAGGCTCGATGGGGAAGTAGTCGTTGACGTCCAGCGGGTAATATCGGTAATGACAGAAGGCTCGGCGGAAGTCGTACGGTTGCCATGACTTGTGGGAAAAGCTTAGCTTGCGGAGATTAGAAAAGCATAAAAGTGGATTTTCTTTGTACGCAATATTACCAAAGAGAGAATTATAATTAATATTTAACTCTCGCATATTCGTCAGGCAGCTTGAATGTTCATAGTCAGCGGCAATTAATTTGGTAGATTGCAAACTTACACGTTTCACGCGACGCCAGAAGGGGGAGCAGAAATAAGACAATTTTAATATGGCCGCCTCTCCATGTGATCCGTCCAACACGACGGTGTCGACTCTTGTGTTCATTGTCGCCGCTAGTGATGTCATGACATGTTGTAACGGTAATTCGATATTGCAGGACAAGACAAGCGAGCGAACGTTTGGCAAGTTAGAAAAAGCCCCCGGCTGTATGTGGGTCAAGTCACCCAAACCGCGATATGATAAAGTAGAAATATTCGATTGTCGTATGTTGTCAAACATGGCAGCCGTGATCTCAACGAAACTCGTACTTCCTTCGTAAAAGTCTAGTACCTCGAGGTGAGTTAGATTGGTGTATTCGGCAGCGATGGTGGTGTTTACTATAACGCTTAGA
>OZ024864.1:39926407-39936407 GCA_964017155.1 Oasisia sp. SBJ-2009 | reverse complement strand
CTGGTGACATCCTCATGAGGTGTCCAGTCCACCGGAGATTCTTTCTGATCAGAAGATCTTCCATAGATGGCAGCCCTGTCCGTTCGAGTATTTCCTTGTTTGTCACTTTGTCCATCCAGGTTATCCTCATGATCGATCGCAGATGTCGCATCATGAAGGCATGCAACTTTTTCACCTGTCGTCTGTACACTGTCCAGGCCTCGGCTCCGTATAGGAGAGTGGACAGCACAATTGCACGGTATATCTTGCCTTTAACCCGCATGGACACATGGTGGTTGTTCCAGAGTCTCTGGCGTAGTCGGCCGAAAGATGCACTAGCCTTAGCCATCCTCCTCTGTATTTCATCGTCAATGCATCCATCACTTGATATAGTGCTTCCGAGGTAGGTGAATTCCAGAACAGAGTTCAACATGTTTCCATCAACCATGATATCCTCCTCTCGGGTTCTTGTAGAGTTGGGTTGGTACAGCACATCGGTCTTCTTGATGTTAATCTTCAGGCCAAACGTCTTTGACGCATTGGAGAAAGCATCCACTATATTCTGCATCTCTTCAGCAGAGTGTGCAACCAGTGCACTGTCATCTGCGAATAGCCGAGTAGTCTTGGTCTTCGCTCTGAAGTGTGCGACGTTGAATAGGTCAGCGCTCTGTCTGGATTGTATGTAGACGCCATCCCCCATGTCTCGGAAAGCATCATCGAGCATTGCTGATAGGAAGATGGAGAACAGCGTGTGGGCCAGTACACATCCTTGCTTGACCCCATTTGTGACACTGAACGATTCCGAGACTTCCCCTGCAACACTAATATTCGCCATCATTCCGGTATGTAGTGCCTCGATCATTGTTGTGAACTTCTCTGGGCATCCATACTTCCTCAGTAGCTGCCATAGCCCGGTCATCCCAACTGTATCGAACGCCTTACTGAAGTCGACAAATACCATGTACAGTGGTCGGTCCTGCTCAATGCACTTTTCTTGTAGTTGTCGGAGACAAAATATCATATCCACGGTGCTCCGGTTACCTCTGAAGCCACATTGAGTCTTTGGAACTACCTCTGGTGTTATGTGGGTAGATAGTCTGTTGAGTAGGATCCTGGCGAAGATCTTGCCTGCTATGGAAAGAAGAGAGATTCCTCTATAGTTCCCACAGTCTGTTCGATCACCTTTCTTGTAGATGGTTACAATGCTGGCATCCTTCCATGCTTGTGGTACAGAACCCACCTCCCAGGCATTGGTGATTAGTTGGTGCAGTCTGCTGAACAGATTGTCTCCTCCGTGCTTCCATACTTCTGCAGGAATTCCATCTCCTCCAGGTGCTTTGCTATCTTTCAGGCCGGCGATTGCTTTAGCCATCTGATCCATAGTTGGAATCTCATCTAGGCTTGTCTTGATAATGCGCTTCGGGATGTTGTCCAAAGCTTCGTGATCTATGTCTCCAGGGACGTTGAGTAGCTTCTGGAAGTGTTCACTCCATCTTGTCACAACTCTCTTGCTGTCAGAGAAGGTCTCCATTCCATCTGCTGATTTCAGTTGAACAGGTCCCTTCTTTTTGGGTTCCCACACTTCCTTCAGGCCATTGTAGAAGCCCTTCATGTTGTTACTGTCAGCAGCTCTCTGCAGCTCCACTGCCTTCCTTTCCCACCAGTCTGATTTCAGTGCACGGGTGTGTTTTTGTAGCAGTCTGCAGGCGTCTTTATATGCTGCAGTGGTGGATCTAGTGCTCCTGGTTTGCAACACTCTCTGGTGGGCTTGGTCTCTTCTGCTCATAAGAGTTTGTAGCTCCTGGTCGTTGGGGTCGAACCATTCCTGGTGTTTTCTGTCTGGCTTGCCAAGATATGTCTTTGCTGTGTTGTACACGACCTGCTGCAGAGCTGCCCATTTCTCGTCTGGCCTCCTTGTTTTCGTGTGGGTTTGTCATTGTCGGAGCATACACGCTGATAACTGTAGCAAAGTTGTGTTTGCTCAGAGGTAGTCTCATCGTCATGATTCTGTCACTTACTGGCCGTGGCATTTCTGTCAGCTTTGTGACGATATCCTTTTTGATAACAAAGCCCACTTCGGCCTCTCTTCTTTCTCCTTCGGGTTTGCCACTCCAGAAGAATGAGTATTCCAAGTCGTTGAGACTACCAGACTCTGAGAACCTTGCTTCACATGGGGCGGCGATGTCGATGTTATATTTGGCAAGTTCCATTGCTACTAGTGCCGTACGTCTTTCTGGTCGGTTAGCTCCTTCTCGGTCGAGGAGAGTCCTGGCATTCCTTTGTCCAATTGTCAGTAGTTGTCTTCTTTGTCTTCTTCTTCCTAGCTGATTTTTCACTGTCGATGGAAGATGAGGTCGAGCAGCGCGGTCCTTGGTAACCCGGGCGACGGCCGATCCGGTATCATGTTTCGTGCAGTTGTACATTTCATGGAAGCTACTAGCAAAAATTGTTGAAGGGCCGCTGGCTTTTGCAAGTTACTAGCGACACTCTCTCGGGGAACAAATAGAGGTCTCACACCGGCAAGAACATGTCAAGACAGGCGCAAACTATTTGTCCCTGCAGTGGCTGGTCGAGAGGTGTTGGGAGTTCCAGACATCAACCGCCCTTGATGCTGCCACAGTGACATGGTTTTCTGGTTAGGGTTTGCTCCCTTAGCCTTCGGTTCTGACAAGAATCTGTACCACAAGGCAGTGGTTTACAACTCTGCGTGGCAGGGGCGTCAAACTCCCTGAGGTATTGCAATACCTGCATTGCAATACCTGCATACCATAATATAATATATACATACATACATACATACATACATACATACATACATACATACATACGTACATACATACATACATATATACATACATACATTCTACCGAGTAATGACAATGTCTGATAGGATACCCAATTACCCAGCTGTAAAACTACAACAGTGTAAAGCAATTGAAGATCCTACCTGGCTTGGGACACCCCTTCCTTCTCATCAGCTACTATTTCTTATCACTTTGCACCGCCGATGAGACACTGACACAATAGCAGGCCTTAACAGCTGCCATCTACCTGAGCTCAGCTGCCATCTACCTGAGCTCAGCTGCCATCTACCTGAGCTCAGCTGCCATCTAGCTGAGGTCAGCTGCCATCTACCTGAGTTCAGCTGCCATCTACCTGAGCTGAGCTGCCATCTACCTGAGCTCAGCTGCCATCTACCTGACCTCAGCTGTCATCTACCTGAGCTCAGCTGCCATCTGCCTGACCTCAGCTGCCATATACCTGAGCTGGTAAGAAGGGGCAAGGGGCAAGAAAGCCAAGATCAAAAGACAGGCAGGTCACTGAAGTCTGTTGTTGCTAACTGTACTGGGTCCACCGCAGGGCACAGAAGACAATTGACTGTGGTAGTGGATTTTAGTTTCTCTGATATGCTCAATATTTTCACTGTGAACGACCACTGTGACTTCCAACATAACAGAATTTCAAGTAATTAACTGGTTAAAAAGACAGGTGATTATAAAATATAACTAGACATATATTAATTGTCATACCCAATTACAATTATTTTAATCAATAAAATAATGAAATGTAGTTAATAAATTAAGATAAGCAAGGATTAGTTTTTTTTTATAAAATATGATATGTTAGATATTCAATATGTTATGGGTTGCGGGCTGACTTTTGACAACTTACTGCGGGCTGAGCTCCAAGGCGGACTGCGGGCTAAGTTACCGCAGGGCGGGCTGTGTCGAATTTTGCGGTGCGGGCTGGTTGCGGGCCAAGTTACTGCGGGGCGGGGCGGGGCGGGGCGGGGCGGGGCGGGGCGGGGCGGGGCGGGGCGGGGCGGGGCGGGGCGGGGCGGGGCGGGGCGGGGCGGGGCGGGGCGGGGCGGGGCGGGGCGGGGCGGGGCGGGGCGGGGCGGGGCGGGGCGGGGCGGGGCGGGGCGGGGCGGGGCGGGGCGGGGCGGGGCGGGGCGGATTGCGGGCTGAATTGTAATGAGCAGGGCGAGCTGCGGGCTCAGATTTCCAGCCCGCGCAGGGCTTTAATGTATACACGATATAATGGGGAATACAATTATTTCTCTAGGTGAAACAGTTATTAAAATACGGCGAAAACAATTTGGCGCCCATTTTTAAAATGGCCGCTAAATCACTATGGGACCAAATAAAACATGGCAACAAGGGTTTTAAGTTCTGTATACTATTTAGATGATTGTAAAACCTGTTGCCAAGATTACACCCAAAAATATGCTTCCTTTGCACTTGCCGACTCACTATGACGAGTATTTCTCGTTTAGTCTGGTGTTACAACGTCGCCAACATATATAAACAACATATATTTGTAGCATTTACGTGCATGTGTCAATGTTATTTCATCATTATAGTTGCATGCACAATCTTAGGAAGCGGGCTCCCTCATGCTTGATTACATCTAATTTTGTGTTTACAAAATTATACAAAACGTACAAAATATGGGGTTATACCTACAGTAAAATTGTATCACAGCATACTTCGTGTACATCAAATAACTAATCCTATCCATATTCTTGCCAATTTGACACACAATTTATTATGTTGTTCTTACCTTACAGTTGGGTTCCAGATTAACAGTAGATCAGAATAAAGAAGACAGTTAACATATAGCTTTTACCACAAGACCATTTAACACCAGGTAAGTAATATTTATATAATTATACACGCTACTCAAGAGCTCCATATACAAATCATGCGTCTTTATTTAGTTGAATTAACTACTGGTAGATTAGTTACTAATTTGTACATATTCAGATGTGGTATTATTTCGTTTTGTTTATTGTAGCTGTACTTAAAACGAAAGTATTCGTACTCTGCTTTTAGAAGTGTACTTACACTCGTAACTGTACACATCCACCACAATTTCGGGGGGGGGGGGGCAGAAATGGTGGGGGGGGGCAGAAATGGTAATTTCGGGTGCAGTGGCAACACAATTTTTTCCAGCCAAAGAACAGAGTACGTACTAGCAGTGTACATATAACAGATCGTGTGGGTTTATTTATTATGACGTCGTCATCAGCCTATTCATCATAAGCGTATCCGAGATAAATTAGCAACGATCCTACGGCAACTGTGAATTAAATAACATGTTGCCATGTATACTTGCGGGAAACGTCTGGCGCCGAGGTCTCACTTAGCAACTGTGATTACACCTTACTCAAATCAAAGCGCCACCAAATAAGTGTTCTCCAATTTGAACGGTTGATGGGCGTACAGACTGTGGTGGAAATGTTAATGCAAGCAGGTAATTGGCGACTGAATCGGACGCCCAGGTCTTGGGCCGTCCTCTCGGGCGTCGCTGCCCTGTTTTATTATTATTATAAGTTTGTTCTCAGCGAGCCGGGATAGTGGTGGAGGTGACCATACCAACGCAAACGTCTTTAGCGAAGGCAGTACGATGCAATCGGTTGGCCGGTTCTATTTCGTATGTGTTGTTGCCAGGAGATACGTAGCTATAGCGACGCTGGCGATGGAGAAGAAAGGAAATTATCAGCGCACTGTGCACAGTGACAATGATCTCTGATCTATGCAGATGCATCGTTTGCAAGAAAGAGGAATATGTGTGTGTGTGTTTGTTTGTCTGTCTGTCTTCTGTCTTCTGTCTTCTGTCTTCTGTCTTCTGTCTTCTGTCTTCTGTCTTCTGTCTTCTGTCTTCTGTCTTCTGTCTTCTGTCTTCTGTCTTCTGTCTTCTGTCTTCTGTCTTCTGTCTTCTGTCTTCTGTGTGTGTGTGTGTGTGTGTGTGTGTGTGTGTGTGTGTGTGTGTGTGTGTGTGTGTGTGTGTGAGTGAGTGAGTGTGTGTGTGTGTGGGAGAGGGGAGAGGGGAGAGGGAAGAGGGGAGAGGGGAGAGGGGAGAGGGGAGAGGGGAGAGGGGAGAGGGGAGAGGGGAGAGGGGAGAGGGGAGAGGGGAGAGGGGAGAGGGGAGAGGGGAGAGGGGAGAGGGGAGAGGGGAGAGGGGAGAGGGGAGAGGGGAGAGGGGAGAGGGGAGAGGGGAGAGGGGACAGGGGACAGGGGACAGGGGACAGGGGACAGGGGAGAGGGGAGAGGGGAGAGGGGAGAGGGGAGAGGGGACAGGGGACAGGGGACAGGGGACAGGGGACAGGGGACAGGGGACAGGGGACAGGGGACAGGGGACAGGGGAGAGGGGAGAGGGGAGAGGGGAGAGGGGAGAGGGGAGAGGGGAGAGGGGAGAGCGTGGAAAATCAAACAAGACGAAACAATCTGCTGATCGACGGGGTCGCAGAAATCGCCGCCGAAAATTGGGCTGACACCGAGGCAGTCCTGAGGAAGAGCTTCGCCACAGCGCTGAAACTGATAAACTTATGGCTGAATTAAATCAACGTACTTGGCCAAATGTGACAGACACATTAGATGGACAATTTTGAGAACAGAAATTAGCAAACATCTTAAACATACTAGCTACCCCAATCATTTCATTATAGAAGGAAGCAAGGTTGATAACAAAACAGAGATAGCTAATGTATTTAATAATTTGTTTACTACTATTGGATCTGATTTAGCGAATAACATAATAATACCCACTAAAACATCTGTATATGATTACTTAATTTCTAGAAATAAGAAACGTATGTTTCTTTCACCAATTGACGAATGTGAAGTCATATCTGTTGTAAAGCGCTGTAAAAGCAAAACATCCACTGACTGCGATGACATCGATTTTAGACTCATTAAAAGTGTAATTACATCTATTGTAAAGCCAATAACACATATATTTAACTTATCTTTTCAAACTCAAACTGGAACGTTTCCTGAAAAAATTAAAATCGCCAAAGTCATACCACTTTTTAAGTCGGGAAGCAAAAATTATTTCAATAATTATAGACCTATTTCCCTGCTCCCACAATTATCTAAAATCCTGGAAAAGCTATATAGCAACAGACTAAACACATTTACAAAAACGTGCGACATATTGAATCCTTGTCAATATGGTTTCAGGGAAAAAATGCCCACTACCCATGCACTTGTAAAAGTAGCGTCTAAAATTACAAATTCCTTAAATAAACGAAAACACTCTATTGGTGTATTCATCGACCTACAAAAGGCTTTTGATACAGTAGACCACCAACTGTTATGTACGAAAATATAATTCTATGGTATTCGCGGAGTTGCTTACCAATGGATAAGGAGTTATTTAACAAACAGAACGCAATACGTTAGTTATGAAGGACATAAATCCGAACTTTTACCAATACAGTGTGGTGTTCCTCGAGGTTCTATATTAGGTCCGCTATTGTTTACAATATATGTTAACGATATGTTTAATGTGTCGAAGCTACTGAAGTTTATTTTATTCGCCGATGACACAAATATATTTCATAGTCATAGTAAATTACCAGATTTAGTAAATGAACTAAATACGGAGCTTGGTAAGATGTACAAGTGGTTTTGTGTAAACAAACTGTCATTAAATATTGCTAAAACTAATTATATATTATTTGGCAGATATACCCATCAACAAGATGCTGCTATCATTATCAATGATGTTACTATACAGAGAGTTCAAGCCACTACATTTCTTGGCGTCTTAATTGATGAATCGTTAAACTGGAAGAATCACATTAAAATGGTGAAATCCAAGCTATCGAAAGTAGCATCTGTTATGTACAAAGTTAGCCATTGTATCGACCACTCTAGCATGCGTACTCTATATTGTTCATTATTTTTACTTCACTTAATGTATTGTTGTGAAATATGGGGAAACACTTATGTGACAAACATACAATGTATTACATTAATACAGAAAAGAGTAATTAGACTGATCCATGGTGCCAATCGATGGGATCATACAAATAACTTGTTCTATGAATATCGCATTCTTAAATTCAATGATATAGTTGAACTAAAAACAATCTTATTTATGTTTGATGCCTATCATAATGTGTTACCATATGATCTTCAGCAGTTATTTGTAAAATCTATTCCATTATATTCTGCACGTAGAACACATCAATTCATCAGAGAAAATGTCCGCATAAATATGAGAGCAATGTCCATACCTGTACTCGGCGTGAAATTGTGGAATTCTGTCAACGAATCGCTTGTTAGCATAATGTCCAAATGTACATTTAAACGTCATTACATTAATATTCTCGTAGGCAAATATACCATAAAAACATACATGATTATAACGACAAATTTATATTGTTGTGTGCACGTATTTATTTGTTGTGTAACAGCATCATTATAATAAAAACTAAGAATTGCCACTGATCATTTTTATGAAAAGTGTTCACAGGGATAGACACATATAAGTGTTTCACTTCATGTCTACTCCTTTTCAAAACATATTTCTTAATTGTATTTCATTTGTACCATGTGACTTATTATTTGTATTTGTATTGCTTGTTGTTTAATGTTATGTGTTTTGAAATAAATAGTATTGAATTGAATTGAATTGGACTGGACTGGACTGGACTGGACTGGACTGGACTGGACTGGACTGGACTGGACTGGACTGGACTGGACTGGACTGGACTGGACTGGACTGGACTGGACTGGACTGGACTGGACTGGACTGGACTGGACTGGACTGGACTGGACTGGACTGGACTGGACTGGACTGGACTGGACTGGACTGGACTGGACTGGACTGGACTGGACTGGACTGGACTGGACTGGACTGGACTGGACTGGACTGGACTGGACTGAACTGAACTGAACTGAATGTGTGTGTGTGTGTGTGTGTGTGTGTGTGTGTGTGTGTGTGTGTGTGTGTGTGTGTGTGTGTGTGTGTGTGGTGGGTGGGTGGGTGGGTGTGTGTGTGTGTGTGTGAACTTCCTGATCGAAATCGAACATATAACTTAAGAGACACTTTATTGGGTTTGGCCACCACGTGGTGCTTTGACTTGAGCAAAGTTACAATCACGGTCGATAGGTGAGGCCCCGGTGCCAGGCGTTTCCCGGAAGTAAACATAGCAACATTTTAATAAGGCACAGTTGCCGTAGGATCACAGGGTCTGAGGTAACTCTTAGATAACGACAAAAGAAAGAATGTAAACGTAAATGAAATATGAAATGTGGTAGTCGACGTATTTGTTTCGGATATGCTTATGATGGATGGGCAAGAAGACGTCATTTTTTGACAAATCCACACATCGTCAGCCGAGCATCTCACACCAGCTGTTATATGTACACTCTCAGCACATACTCGGTACTGTGGGTGCGGTCGTCATTAATTACTCCTAAGTTCCGATTTGAAACCGCAGGCATAACATGCTAAGCATGGGTATACATAGAATTGTTTTGACGCCGCCTCCGTGAGTCAATCACAACAAAGTCTAACGTATCTACACTTAGCTTTAATCTTCTCCCATTCGTCCAGTGCGAAGAGTGATAATATGTATATAATTGCCGCACCTACATCGACTACGGCATAACGTGACACTTACATCGTGTCACGTGGTGGCAAAAGATCAGCCAGCACAAGTATAGGGACTTCCTCATAACTTACGAAAATTCCTTCACAACAGGAAACATTTACTTTGCTAAATACGTTCTGATTCTCCCCGGATTTGTTTCCATTAACATGCTATATGATTATATAATGATATACTGTAATTCATAACAAGCACGTGCATGTTTTATCGGATGATTAAATATAGATTCGTCAACATTGAGATGCACCCCCTATACATTTTTCGACCATTATCTGTTGGTCGCTCTTGTTGGCAATGAACGTCCGTTGTTTTCTAGCGTTCAGAAAAAAAACACGACTATTTTGTATTTGCAAGCATGCTAGCCGGCTGAATAGTGGGAGACACTTGTCAATGCTCTAGACGGAAAACAGGCTTACATGTACGTGAATGTCTTAAGTACTCAGAGCCATCATGCTTATGTGAGCGTGAACAAGTCAAACGACCGGTCTTTGTACATTCAACGCGTTTATTGTGTATGTACACAGCTCCCAGAGGGCTACACGCTCAGGCTGCTGGTGATAATGGGTTACTGGGTCCCGATACTATGTGTTGAGCCGTCGCTGGCTCAGGGCGTAC
>OZ024864.1:39893907-39923907 GCA_964017155.1 Oasisia sp. SBJ-2009 | reverse complement strand
GTAGGATATGCGTAGCAGATGCATGATGTGAAATTTAATGAGTGTATGTGGTTGCTGTTTTATGTTATCTTTCGAGGTGCGAGTCTATGTTGCAAAGGTACAGGCGCAGCAAACAATTGTGAAGGGGTTGGATATAATACATACAAAGAGACGTAACTTCATACACATTATTGTGAAACGATGGTACAGGTTGGTTTACAACAATCTGTACGAAATATATCAACAGCATTTATTGTGTAACATTTGTTTTGTAAAATTATGAATACGATGACTTAATCTGCGAATCCGGTAGTTGCTATGTTGAACTGTTATATTCAGTTACTTACAGCCATGTAGCATGATGAAGATTGTTTATTATAGAAACTTTGGTAATACATTCTATGCAACATAGCATACAATTGCCTTTACTATCGAAGTTCGTACTATGAACGTTGGTTTGGTTTTGGTTTGGTTTGGTTTGGCTTGGCTTGGCTAGGCTTGGCTTGGCTTGGCTTGGCTTGGCTTGGCTTGGCTTGGCTAGGCTTGGCTTGGCTAGGCTTGGCTTGGCTTGGCTTGGCTTGGCTTGGCTTGGCCTTGCTTGGCTTGGCTTGGCTTGGCTTGGCTTGGCTTGGCTTGGCTTGGCTTGGCTTGGCTTGGCTTGGCTTGGCTTGGCTTGGCTTGGCTTGGCTTGGCTTGGCTTGGCTTGGCTTGGCTTGGCTTGGCTTGGCCTGGTTTGGCCAATACGCCAGCAGTATTCTAGACAGCTGCAGCGGTCGGTCAGCTTCCTCTTACGACATGAAGGTTAAAAAAAATCGAGTCTTCGTTCAGTTGGCATGGAATGTAGCGGTTGCTTAGACCTAAATCTGTGTTAAACAAGTAATTATGAAGTAGACATATATCACCAGTTGTTCAACAAAACGTCGACGACGTCAGCGTTTTAAACCCGGACCTGTGCCGGCGATATTAAGCTGATTTGGTATAAGAACGTAAGAAGGTTAGTATGATGTCCGTATTAATGCTTTTTGTGTAGTGTGACGTTATATATATAATTGTGTTTTGTTTACAGATGTCAAACCCATGTAACGTGCTTGTGCTGTTACAAGTAGTTTTGACCTCCTTAGACCGGCTATCGATTGACGATGGCTGGATTATCGATGGCGATGTCCTCCGATCACAGCTAAGCTGTATCACATCCACGTGTGTAAAGAGTCAGGTAAGTCCAAGCTAGGCAATAGAACAATTTATGTCATCGCAGAATGGCGTACACGGCATAATAAATAATATTTAATCTTTAGAAAAAACGTGAATAGCTGAACATGAAGCGAATGACACGTCGCATGGGCGAATATACGTCAACGGAGGGGGACCGTGGCCTGGGATTGTCGTTGGTACTTTGTCGTAAATTAAGACAGTTTTGTAATATTACAAATACGTTATGTTTACTGGTTGTTTATTCATCCATATGTGGAACAAAACAGTTTGTTAAATTTGTCACAGCTTTTTTAGTCGGTAACCGAATCATAGTCATAGTCATTTATTTCCATCGATGTGAATGTATGCTATGCCAAAGTATCTTTAAAACCCTATGGTAACATTGAATAATACAACTTTGAAACTAGTGAAGCTTATGATCAGTTTATTCGGATATGGGCTAAGAAACAATGAACATTTTATGATGCTGACAACTAGAAATTCAGTCAGTATTTATTTTTAAAATTTGTTTTTATCAGGTTTCGTTAGTTGTATTTTTATGTTACTTTCCTGTTATGAGATAACATATGCTAGACATCTCACTATATTTATCATACTCTTATCAAGTTTATGCATGCAGTTTTACTCTTCATAATTTGTTTCACCGTTGAGGAGTAATATTTATGTCTGCTTCATGGCTGGTGGAATTTCAAGTTTGATGATGCTCAGAACCGTTATATTGGTTACTTCCAATATTGATTCGGTCGATTGCTGTAATAGTGTTAGCCTGTTTGTTAGGATGTAGCGAATTTCGGTCTTTGTTGCTCCGCTTGAGCTTTTACACCTCCATCTCATTCGTGTTTTCTTCTGAATCATGTTGTCTGTGAGTTTGTATGTTCTTGTTGTTGTCTATTCGCCGCTCTCATTTCTGACTTCAAGCCCAAATGTCCCCGTTTCCTGTTCAACGGGGTTTGTCCGTTTCCCTCCTTGCTCATTGAAGTCTCCCTTCACTATCCTGTCGTGGTTTGGTTTTCTTAAGGTGTCATCTACGTCGTTGTATAAGTGGTTATGTCTTCTTCGTATATTGCTGGTGTATATATTTACACAACCTTTGTAGCGCTTTGTTATGTGTGATGACGTAACATATAGTTATAATAAGTGACGCACATATGCGTGACTTAACCTATCTGTGTACACATGTATGTCTATGATGAATCTAGTAATTTCTGACATACCATGACAGTGGTGTTCAAGTGTAATTGTCAATCGCAAATGTTCCGTGGTAGTATGTGTACACCATATAATCAGCAAGTAAATAAATAATTTCCGCTCAGCTTAGATGTAGGGATCATTTGCCACTAGCCACTTGTTAAGATTATAATCTAGCCATCTATTACGCATATAAACAATGGTGTGTTTACAAATTAACTACAGCCGGTCAAAGGGACGTGAATAAGTCACCTATATTTGTTTCTTATGCTTAAATGTAGCGGAGCAGCAAAATATGTCAGAAGAACAGAAACATACGATCGAAGAAACACCATAGCTCAATGCTTTTGATATATCATTATTACTTATCGATCGTATTCCATTGAAACCTGCGATTTAATAGTCACCATAGGGATTGAACAAAGACAGCATATCACTCGCACAGACAGAGTAAGAATATAATAATGTAACACAAACAACAATTCCAATTTCATTCCTTCCACCGTTTTATTAATAGCAAATAAGCGATTTGTAATACACACATTGTATTATGCTTTTCCTATCATCACATGTGGCTAACGTGTGCCACCTTGAAACGCAACAATTACTACGATGGGAGGCATATAAGTAATTAAGTCGCAATTAAGTAAGCACGTGTCATTCTGACCTGCAGAACGAAACATTTGCATACAAGTATGATGTCAAAGTCTGCGTATATTTCTGCCACCATCCGCTTCACGAATCTGTCCGGCGTGACGCCGAGATTTGTCTGATTTTATAGTTTCACGTCTATATTTGTGAATTTAGTAATAGCTCGTTTGCGCTGAAGCAATACAATGGCATGCATATATTATATAATATGGCGTGCATAATGTAGACATACAATGTTAATAAATACAGAAACTGATAAGGGAAGGCAGTATTAGTTGAGCCATCCTTGTCAACCATGAAAAATACAGAAGCGAAACATTTTCAATAGTTGTACCAAGTAGCAGAGATTTTTGTTAGACCATAATTGTCTTACAGTAAATAATACAACAATTCGTATTTGTTTCTTAATCAAAGAAATAAAATCACTCGCCCATCGGCTGAAACGTTTCATAGATAATTAGACAAAAACAGGAAAACAATGATTCCATTTTGATTCCCTGGTTGCAAGATGAACATAGCCACACTTATATATTAATTACAACTAATCTAATTTTAACAACTTGTGTTTCTGAATATGTGCCGAACAATTGAAGAACGGTAGTATCACGTGGATGTACACTTAACAATGTCTAAGTGAGTAAGTGTACAAGAGGGCGAGTAAGAAAGAAAGTAAATGTTGAGTAAATATGTAAGTCGCAAGTAAATACACTGTAACCATAATATCAGTCTGAATTACAACAACATGTTTGCAGTGTTTACATTAATTTTCGAAAAATGAATTATTATTGAATGTATGTTATTGATCAGTATCAATCACATTCCATCCGCCTTTCATTACGCTGAACTATGCCTGGTTTTATAATTCCAAGTATACATGTGTCAGCTTCATACCATTTCATTTGTTTTCAAGCAAACCAGTGACATACAAATACATGCACTGTGAACATAGTTTTGCCCGTGCAATGATAGACACACACAAATACACAATGAAATCCACCGAAACGTTATTTTCAATGTGTGTATTGTGACCAACATAATGACACGTTCACCAGCGGCGCCGACGACCTAATTTAATGATATAAATAATTGCTACCCAAAGTCATTTAAAACGTATTAGATCATTACTGTCACAAGATATGACGGACGTGTATATCGCATGTTTATCCCGGGAAGCGACGTTAATGGAATATCATGGAAGATATATTTTAAGTAAGGTCGTAATTATGTGTTACATGTGATTTTATCAGTTTTTATTTGTTACATCGTGCCGTTAGGCCATAAAGTGCTCCGATGGGTGACTACGTAGGCACTACCGCTGAAAAACAATAGAAACGCTCGACTGAGTCGATCAGGGGGATAATATTCGATGTTTCTAGCGAGACGCAGTTGTACATTTAAGATTGTATCAACGACAACGATTTCATGTTTCAGGCGTAACAATAATACGAATAGGAAAGGTAAAGGTAAGTTTTACGTAGCGCATTATTCACTCTTCAAGACTGATCAAATCGTTATACACTTTACTCCTTGGCAGAACACCGCCTTTACTTCTGATAGAAACACACAACCATGTTGCAGTTAATGCACTACTGTCTACAGCCAGGTTCTCACTCATACACCCGAGTGAACTGGAGCAATGCAGTGTGAACGATTGTTTTCGAGAATTCGTGCTCTGAGGCGCAATACACAAAATTATTAGTTGTAATCGTAAATAGGGACAGGCAACAGTCGTCATTGGAACATAGGATAGCTGAACATATACGGTGGGAATGTGATTTCAAACAAATGTGTGTTGAATTTTTACGAAATATGGCCATTGCCGCAGATGATTTTTGCAGCAATAGTGATATGCTACCAGACTTTTGGCACAGTTTTTGAGACAAATAATTATCGGATCATCAAAAGGTCTAGGACATAGTAGATTAGTTTAATAAGTCGGTTGTAGTTTGAGTTTGATTCGCCACACACCCGGAATAAAGCGCACCTGTTTATGTAAAGGCAGTCGTGGCGAGATGCTGGTGGCATTATTTACCATGCGTCCTAAGCTATTCTGGAGTCAAACGAACACAGCACAGTGGAAGGTTGACGCTCCGTTGCTGTCTCCTTAAGTATTCCATTTGTAGGACACAGCAGGATCTTCGTGCGCGAACCTTTCACTCCGCATTTTGCCTGACGCGGGTAAAGCTCAACCGTACAATTCTTGCCTGAAGACAGATGACCAGTAAAGGTGAAACCAGCACCGCTAACTGTTGCAGATGCTAAATGCATCCTATCCCAAGTGATACGGTTATGTTTGCGTTTCCATTTTCGTGTGGTGTGGTGTGGTGTGGTGTGGTGTGGTGTGGTGTGGTGGGGTGGTGTGGTGTGGTGTGGGGTGGGGTGGGGTGGGGTGGAGTGGTGTGTCGTGTCGTGTCGTGTCGTGTCGTGTCGTGTCGTGTCGTGCCGTGCCGTGCCGTGCCGTGCCGTGCCGTGCCGTGCGGTGCGGTGCGGTGCGGTGCGGTGCGGTGCGGTGCGGTGCGGTGCGGTGCGGTGCGGTGCGGTGCGGTGCGGTGCGGTGCGGTGCGGTGCGGTGCGGTGCGGTGCGGTGCGGTGCGGTGCGGTGCAAAGCAAAGCAAAGCAAAGCAAAGCAAAGCAAAGCAAAGCAAAGCAAAGCAAAGCAAAGCAAAGCAAAGCAAAGCAAAGCAAAGCAAAGCAAAGCAAAGCAAAGCAAAGCAAAGCAAAGCAAAGCAAAGCAAAGCAAAGCAAAGCAAAGCAAAGCAAAGCAAAGCAAAGCAAAGCAAAATACAATACAATACAATACAATACAATACAATACAATACAATACACTATATGAAATATATATATATATATATATATATATATATATATATATATATATATATGTGTGTGAGTGTGTGTGTATATATATATATATACGTGTATATGCGTATATGCGTATAAGAATATACGAATATATGAATACATATATATATATATATATATATATATATATATATATATGCATATATCATATATATCTGAATATGTGTATATGTGTATATGTATATATAAATAATTATATATATATATATATAGTGTTATAATATGTTCTCATGTTATTACACACGCACATACATACATACGTACACACTTACATACATACATACTTACATACTTACACACATATATGTATATATATATATATATATATATATATGTATATATATATATATTTATATATATATATACACACGAATGTAATAACATAAAAGCATATAATAACAACATATTGATATAGATACAACGAGTCCTAGGTAAACAATATATTTTGATATAAACACTTGAGTAGGCAAACTTTATGGCCAAAATAGGTAATCTTAATTTTCTTCACAAAACCATGGCACAAAAATGCTTTAAAGTGTCCATGCTGTTTGACTATGTTTTCTTGTATGGTTGTGCCTATGTTCATGTTGCAGCTGTTGTTACTTGTGTTGCTGTTGCTGCTGTTGCTGCTGCTGCTGCTGCTGCTGCTAGAGCTGCTGCTAGTGCTGCAGCAGCTGCTGCTGTTGTTGCTGCTAGTGCTACTGCTGCTGCTACTGTTACTGCTGCTGCTGCTGCTGTTGTTGTTGTTGCTGCAGCTGCTAGTGCTGCTGCTGCTGCTGCTGCTCTGGAAACTGATTTCGGATACTGCATAAAGAGATTTGATGGTGGGTGACTAGGAAAATTATGTATTGGTGCTTTCGGCACTGCCACTTACCGCGTTCGTACGTCGTCGTTTCCGGTGTTGTCGAACACGATGTAACGCACGGATGAAACGTGAATTTTATATGTTGTCCCCTTCCGCTAAATGTACATGTCTCGGCCTTGGTGCGCATACCTTTCACTCCACAGTTTGGCTGACACGGCCCAAGCCATTCGTCACACATAATGGCTGAAAACAGACCGACAATAACGGTGACAGCAGCACCGCCGTCGAGTAGAACACTTACTGGACTGTATTAAATGTCTTGCAGAACACTTACTGGACTGTGTTTACCCTCGAACTGAATACCTCCTGGACTGTGTTACCTGTCGAGTAGAACACTTACTGGACTAGTTTTACGCTCGAACTGAACACCTACTGGACTGTGTTAACCGTCGTGAAAAACATCGGGAGAAAGTAGTTCCAACTCTTCGTAAGTATCACGGTTTGCTTGCATTGGCGTGCTTTGTCCTGTATACTAGCACTTGTCTAGATATGTCGTTTTATATGGGGTGCGGTGGTCGCGCGGTGGAATCGAGGGGACCACCTACCGCCGTTTAGAAACTTAGGCAATTTCGTTCACCCTAAATTTGCCGGTGGTCCCTTGTGTCTATGTCAGGAGAGGTATAATATCCCCTACGGGGGTAAATGTATAACCTGTAGAGGACTCACTAATTGTATAGAAGGACAACTCCTGTGTTTGGGCTGTTTGGAAGAAGCCACCTAAGATCTAAGCAAACGTGATATTCATTATATAGAATAATACGAAGGTTTTAAAAGAATATACTGGTTGATATGATTCTACACTTAATTTTAAAACGATATACAATATAAAAAGACCTTAAGTTACGTGACATCGTTGTTTCTAAATGAAATATCATGACAAATAAATAAGTTGTTATTATATAATAAAACATAACTTAATAAAATAATTTAAATCAACACATTAATTTATAAGGGTTAGGGTTATATATATAAATATATATATATATATATATATATATATATATATATAAATACATATATATATATATATATATATATATATATATATATATATATATATATATATATATATATATAGCAATCCAACGGAAACTGTACGGAATGGATATTGTGCCAAAGTGTTTGATAAAATGTTGATTTCCGAAGGCTACGATTGATAACGATGACCCAGGGATGACAACGCAGTAAGTTGGTAAGAGTAACCCGTCACTAAGAACAACATTATGCTGAACAGAGTGTACGAAGTGGCGGAGACTGAGAAGACAATGTTATGGCCAGCTGAACATGGTACGATACCAGCGTTGTTGAAAATATATAGCTATTTCGTATATGTAAACCTTTTAATAAAATTGGTTAGGGTTTGGGTATTGACGAATCATGTGTAACAATGCATTCACAAGTAGAGCTGTCTATTTGCAGAATTTACCTAATGTAGTCAATAACGTCAAAAGAGTCTCAGGAATAACGGTAACTACACGTCGATGTGGTGATTGCTGGGAATAAAAGTGAAAATACAATAAAACTGTCTCACAACTATTGTATTCGGAATACAAAGATGACGAGAGCATACAATAAGTTACATATATGAGTGTATTTAAAGGATAGTGCAACAGAAACACACCATGTTAAGGCAACAAATATAATAAATATGTTCATGAACATTAATAGTTCAGGTTCTGTTCTGATTTCAAGCCTGATACATTTATGTGAGCAGGTTCAATGTTAAAGGTTTCTTCACATTACCGTCGTACAACAAACGATTAACATATTCATGATGTGTGACTATGTATGACTGCCGATAGGATAACACTAGGCATCAATCACACCTATAGAAAGTGTCATCAAACTCACGCGTACCACGTTTGACCAACGGATGCGATTGAGTCATTTGAATCCCGACGACGAGAAAGAACAACGGAAAGACCCATGTCGCCATGTTGCTTTCTACTGTTACGTTTGCTAGAACACATAACATTAATATTGGTTACGCTGACAGAGGGTTTTCTACGGTCACCTCGAGTTGTTTACGCACGGGTTAATGCGCAGGTTCACTCCAGTCATACGTGTTACGTGAAGGGGTTGATAAATGCATGTTACCATTGTTCAATGTCTCATACTATGAATGTATAGATTTTATTTGGTCGCGCGAAGACCACTGTAGATGCCTTGAGTGAATAACACATCCAAACCGATGCTGACAAGATTAGAATCAAACATTCAAAATAAAAAACGTATTGTCCGTTTTAAACGTCACATTAAAAAAGGATATATTTTTTTAAGTTACACATTAAAATACCAGTAATAAAATAAAATTGGTAAGTTGACACATGAAAATGGTTAAATTACTAATCAGCACTAAACATTTTAAAAATAATAAATGAAATCTAAAATTCGTAAAATAAATCAGTACTATATTAAAACGAAACAATGAGAGGTAATATATCGTAAAGCCTTTTGCTAAAACATAATTTAAATAATTTAATAAAATAAAGTCACTAATATATACTAATATAGGAAAATAAATCAGAATAAATAAATAAGTACAATAAGTATATGGAATTCAAAGTGACTGAGAACATCACACAATTCTTCCTACGTGGATTGTGTTGCATATAGTACATTGCAATTTAACATCCATAATTAAAATGGAAGAGGTTCCTGATAGCTAATGGAACATTGTAGACGTGTTCTTAATGGAGATATCTGAAATGTTTCATTCTGAGGATGTCCAGGATCATGTTTACAACACTTTAAGAACGTTAGATCAAGTCATAAGGAGCGACACTGATATTCGTTTGTGTGCCGCGAGTTCTGTGTATGTCTCGGACAATCCGCCAACCCGATCGCGGCAAGAGGTCGAGGACTTCGTCCGTCTCGTCATAATACATTCACAGGTTTCAAATCTGCAATTTGGTGTAAGGACTGAAGTTGTTTCTTCATTTTTACTATTATCACTATCAACTGCGTTAATGCTGCTAATAACCGCCGCCTTTCACATTGAATCAAAAAAGCTAATGATGTATGTGTGTGTGTGTGTGTGTGTGTGTGTGTGTGTGTGTGTGTGTATGTGTGTGTGTGTGTGTGTTTGTGTGTTTGTGTGTGTGTGTGTGTTTGTGTTTGTGTTTGTGTGTGTGTTTGTGTGTGTGTGTGTTTGTGTGTGTGTGTGTGTGTGTGTGTTTGTTTGTGTGTGTGTTTGTGTGTGCGTGCGTGCGTGCGTCCGTGCGTGCATGTGTGAGTCTAAGTGTTTTTTTTTATGTTGTGCATCTATCAATAACCTTACTATAATTATTTCATGAAAATAATAATTATTTCCTTCCTTGTTGTTTCCAGCACTTGGAACGTTACGTTAGCTGGTTTGTCTATACATAATTCGTTACCCAAGTTGAACCCGTGTGTCTAAAAGAAAGTGTCGTGGTGTCTAATTGACTGAACTAATGACACATGCGTGATGCCACAGAACATCGTCATCATCATCATTATTATCATGATTTTACATCGATGGTTCGTAGGATGGCGAAGCTCTCAGGTGGCGTTTCGAAATTTACACCACTTATGCTATTCTCCACGTAATCTGGCATGGAAGTGCCTCACTATTATGTAAATCATGTACCATAAAACATCAACAAATCCAGACAATTTAAACTGTTGCGATGTGAATATGACCACACATAATTCATACAACCCGTTTCGTGGGAGGTATTTAGAGATTTGTTGCAACATGTGCCCTACTGCAGCATTGACGTCATGAGAGGTTAGTGGTTCCCGATTGTGGTACAACTAGTGTATGTTTTAAGACGTTTATTGATCGGACGTTTTTATTTCAACGACGCCGTTGAATGGAATTTTCTTTTCTATTCTGATACCTTTGTATAACATGCATCAGGACACGATTTATTATCGGCAATGCCTACGCTTTTAAAAGAATCACGGCGCCTGCAAAGACCACCTACGCTAACCTCCACCCAATCTGTCATCAGATTGCCTCACTATTATGCAAATCACATACCGTAAAACAGCAAAACATCCGAGCAATGCAATTTCTTACGATGTCTGAAGCCCCATGCATCCCATTATGTGAATATGACCACACATTTGTAACACCATTCGCTTTGTAGCCGGTATATGGAGATGTGTTGCCATGTGTGCCCTACTGCTGCGATGACGTCATGAGAGGTTAATGGTTCCAGATTGTAGTACAGCTATGTTTTAAGACGTTTATTCATCGGAATTGTTATTTCAATGACCACATTGAATGGAATTTTCCGCCTGCAACGACTAACTTATTTAACTGTTTAGTGGTTTGTGTAGTCACGATGCAGCCTAACATGGTCGTAGCTTTATACTAGACTGTGAGAATTGGAATGAACGTTGTTGATAATGAGTACTGTGACAGACATTTTGATGGCGGGAGCAGCTGACTTCACCAGCCTTGTACTTATTTTGTCGGCTCTGGTGGATTTGTCAGAAAGGAGAACCACGAATGGTTTGTTCAGCGGTTGCTCGCTTATTATTGAGATCCAGAACGATATGTGCCACATAATAAGAATGTGTTTTTATTTGACTCATACTAAACACAAAAATCATGTGATCAATTACAAAAATAATACATGTTATACGTAGGGCTATTGTATACGTGGCATAATATAAAATATATATATAAATAACAAAATAGGGTCAGGAAAGTCTTCTAAGACAACAACAGCCGCTATCGAGGAGCCAGCCTTAGACGACGTGTCTGACCTATATGGCTTGTTGGTGCTGTTGTATATCTTGGTGGGCGCTAGTTTGTTGCGTAGTCGTATTTGTGAACAATGCATTGAATATATTTGGAATATTGTCTGGATCAATGCATTCTTCTTCACCATTCCTGATGATATGAGGCCTTGGTGATATATCGCGGACACAGGTCACAAACATGCGCCCACAATTGCCGTTGGTTTCTGGCGTGCTCTTTTATGACATATTTGTAACAGGAGGTTTCTGTAGCCTGGATCGTGTTGGTCACTTTAATTAATTCGTCAAACCCTGATGAAATATTTGGCACCAGTTGCTACCTTTAAGTGTGTGCGCGCGTGTTTGGGTGTGCGTACGTGCGTGTGTATATATGAGGCAGAGTGTGTTTTTGAGAGATAGTGTGTGTATGACAGATGGTAAGACATGTATAAGCTATCTATGTAGGAAATTTTTTTCTGCGATTTCGTTGACATGTACATGCTACGTTACATGCTACGTTGAATGCGATATCGTTCATTGACTACACCACTTAGTGAGTTAGTAGTGTGCTTTAAATGTTAATAATATAATTTAGAGGGAGCAGTTATTCCATGTGGATTTGTTTTAGAGAGTTAGTATTTCACGAAAGGAATAACGACATGTGTTAATGAGAGGTCGCCTTCACGTACTGTGTTGTGATGAGAATCAACTCTTTATTTGCAAGAAGGGAAAACCTTGTTATGCACCTTCTCATGCATAGCCTACTGTAATGTTATATTATAGTTTCTTATTTTAGTTTACATATCTTTTCTGATTGTACAAAACAAAACTCAAATTAAACTGGTTGAATATACTTCAGTGATAAATAATGGTGCTTCTCTCCTGTTTTTGTTTATCACGATAAATAGTGTTACGGATTATATTGGTGCGTATGTCATCGTATGTTATAACTCGTGTCTTTATTATTATTATTGGATGATTTTATATGTGCAAAATAACGTCAACCGACGACACGAAATCATACGCACGTCGTTCAAATCGCAATGACTATTTGATTGACTGGGATCACGACAGTTGTTGTTGTTATCATTCGCCACTGGATACAGCATATCAAACTGGTTTCGTCCATACATAGACTAGCATGGAGATGCAGACGGACTGTATATGTGGTATTCCAATCGATACAAAACATTACACGGAGTGCAACATTCATAAATCTTAGATCGGTCAGTTTTTAAACTTCACCATTATTGGTGAAAAATGCTAATCAAGTTGTACGAATACAATTTAAAAAGGTTTATTTCACAACTGTTAATGTTTTGCTCATATCGCCGTTACAAACACAATCGGCGATCTTCATCAGGAACCGTATCTTCACTACTCGACAGATTGCGTGGCGAGCATACTCTCGGAAAAGAGACTGAATTTGTAGCCCCCCTCGTCTCTCTTCCTGTTTGGTGCAATCTTTCTAATGTATCACATTCCTGGTACTGTGCCTGGTATGTTATTGTCTTACAGGAATACGGTGATACCATAAATGGGATGAATAACATATTGTAGCATTTTCAACGGTGTGAGCTGATTGGGGCTGATAGGAATTAGGCGTTCTCAAGCTTTTCTTATAAATTAGTAGACGCTGGAATCTTTGCCTCAAAACAAATGCGTGATATGACATATATATCGCACCCACCGTTAAATAATAAAGCAAGTGTTCACTTTTGGGAGATGTTTACGTAGCTAAAAGTCTAGTAATTGGGGTAGTGCATGCCGAGTCATTAATTAAGCAATCATGTTCTAATAAGGTATCTAAAAAGGTGTCATAAAACGGCCCAAGCTTAGACCATTTTCAACAGAGATAAGACGACCAATTGTGGATACGTGGCGAATACCAACTCGATTTGTTGGCTACACTATCATAGAGGACACCAAGACAGCAAGTATCGCTTAACAGACGTCGGTCGTCTGCTTTACTACGCCGAGAAGACAGTCTGGTGATATTGCCGGCTTTTGAATATTATCCGCGTAATCAAGACAATGCTGCCACTTCATGGATACTGGTTCATCCTGCCGTAATTCTTATTCTATAAACAACCGTTAATTTGAATTTTTAGGTATTTTTGTGTTAATGTAAGTTCAATGATGAATACTTTTCATAGGATAGCATTATCTTGCAAAAGTATATCGTTCTTTTATTTTTATATTTCATAGTTGGCCTAACAGCCAATCAGCGTCTCTACCCTAATCTGGGTTAAGGCCGCCCTGGCGCTTACAAGTGCAGAGCATTGGTTTCCCAGGCAGAGTTGATGTTATGCCTTGAAAGTGAGTGTAAATGTTGTCATGTGTGTGTTTGTAGCCCATTTAAGGTCATCAGGCACATACAAAAATGTGTAAACTGGCTTAACAGTTAATATCCATGTGTCCACCAAAACATGTGTGACTGGCAATAATGTTATCCTGCATAAAGCCCTGGTCAGCAAGCACCATGATCTTAAACGTCTAACTTGATAAAAGAAGCTGGGACGTCAATCCAAACTTCTGCTTACCTTGACTCGACATCTAAAAGACAGTATTAATCAACACACGTAAGTACAAAGATCAAATCTTTCTTTATTTCCATTGGCCAGAAATATATTACACATGATTTGAAGCAGACTTCGATATCAAACAAATACACAATGTTCTATGCTACAACTGGCTACGACAAAAGACCATCGTACAGAACGGAGAGGAACGGCTGACTGGAGAGAACTGTCGCAAGCCGCCGTCCGTCAGCGTCCAGTACGTTCCACGTTAGAATCATCGCTGTCGCTGTACAATGCAGAAGACGTATCGTCTCGGGAAACAACATAATAATGATTACATTATGACTATGTACAAAGTGAATAACAAACTTAAAAACCCTAGTAAAATGTCAACAGAACAGATGTATTGTATTGTACACGGATGTGATGTGCCCACCGATGATTTGTCCCAACCTTGCCCCTGGGGTGACAACAGGGCGCATGAAATCAAGAAGCAGACAGCTGCAGCAGCACTTATATAGAACCAACCAAATGTCTGCGGGTAAAGCTATCCTGGTAGCATAGCAACAGTAAACATGTAACTAACTTTTGAAGACGTGTTCAAAGATATGAAGAAACAATCGCACACGAACATTTACTTTTGTTACATTTAAATATTAAGTCTGTCAACATCTTGAAATTATTTGTTTACATTCTTGTTTCATTATCATTATGGCAACACTTCTTCATGACTGTTTGACCAAACTTTAATATAATTTTTTACAGCAGAAATTCTAAACACAAGAATATAAATTTATAGATATGGCATTTTGAAATAGATCCTTTGTTTGATTAATCGGTAAATTGTTTGCATACTTGTCTTCATTTGTTTTACTCTGCTACCAGCATATCTATCAAGGGCCAACAACGAAGGCTTGCAGCATGGTTGTAGACAGTACATCCAATGCGTTTCTTTTCCCTTCAACGAGCAGCATGAGCTG
This sequence comes from Oasisia sp. SBJ-2009, assembly GCA_964017155.1. Lineage (NCBI taxonomy): Eukaryota > Metazoa > Annelida > Polychaeta > Sabellida > Siboglinidae > Oasisia > Oasisia sp. SBJ-2009. The sequence continues at coordinate 39,908,934 of OZ024864.1, read as the reverse complement.
TTTAGCTGCATACGTGTTGGTCACAGTTACCCCCAGTAGCCAGGCAGAGAAGACACAGTGTCTGATATGACTGCAAGTGGTGATGTGAATCAACAATGTTGTGTGACTGACACTCATACCTTCATACCAGTGACTGTTCACATGGGGACCACTCAACAGAAATCTCTCGTCGAGATCCCGCCTACATAAGAACAACTTCCACGTGCAATGCCACACAGCGACAGATTGGTGTGGAAGATCTCCCACAGGTTACAAAACAAATGATACCGTGTCTGTCTGATGCCATGCATGCTAGTTACTTCGGAACAACCACTCGTAGACAACGCTGTAGCTTCCCCAGCTCCGTGTGACATGTACCGAATACTGCATTGATGTTTGGCTCATTTGCCATATGACATTCTTTCTATCCATTAGTACTAATGAGACGTGACCATTGTAAATACAAGTTATCACACTTGAGTTCTCAATAAATACATGTTCATTTCTGCTTGGAAAATAATTACGTCGACTGAAATAACTCTTCTTCGTAACCAACAGTACACTTCACAGACTCGCATTCTGAGGTAACAAAGCACTCGTACTTTGGTATATTATTCTTGGTGCAATATGCCCAGGTTTTTATTTGCATTTATACTTTTGAATATCCGGCTTGCTTGACTACATGACGAGAACTGAAGCCGACAGACACACACAACCACAAACACGGCGACTGCTTGATGTGACATGTCAAGCCCTTCCATTTCATTTCACTTGCATTACATTCCTTGAACTATTTCAACAAGATGTTTGACTGCTGACACAAGCAAGGGTGACCACCAAGGTGGTTAATGAAAATACGCATTCTGGAGGAAAATAAAGAATAGACAGCTAGACCTGTGCAGTACATTTACACGGAACGCTTGCAAGTAAATCGTATCGTGTGCCAATATCGAAGTAGCTGTAGATAGCAAACCGTGTATTCAAAAGCTTGTTTGTTGTTATAGTTATGTATAATGCTAAACGCTAATGTGTTACAATGTAGTTGCCTTCTCGGTTGACCTTTTTACTTACACTCGACACCCATCGCAGGACATCACAGCACATGTAAACCACCATTGCGCGCCGGTACGATCGCGTGAACATCTTCCAAAGTTCACATCAACTGCTGTCTCCGTTCTGCCAGGTTTACATGATAAATGCTTCAGTAGACCACATCTGAGAGGCAGTTTCAAAGTTGACATTACCACAGTAGGGGCTTGACAATTAGCAGCCAACTACAAGACAGTGAAAGTTGTGATTGCTGCCTGGGGTGTCCTTGCTGTGCTGGCTGGCCACACCTAATGTTTAACATACAGACGGAGGCAACACGGATCGTACATTTCTTACTTGTCAAATTTGATTCTTGATTAATTTAAACCCACACGTCTTAGCAGTGACAAATAACTTCAGAAATGCTGAAAGTACCCTGGTGATGATTTTTGGGGTAGGGGCAGGTGAGTAGCATTCCCAAAAAGTTTCGCTGGGTGTCATCCAAAGGTGTACACGTTCTGTGTTAATTTCAGTCTGGTGTTTGTGCTTAAGACGGCAACAACAACTATAGCAACTGACTAGAATTATCAAATAAAAAATAAAGCGTAATGAGTTCTTAGTGATCAGCAACATAAACGACCGAAAGCAAGGTTTGCAAGAGGGGGAGGGGGAATATGTAGCCAACACATAACTTTCCATGCTGTTGCATGTACCTGAGAGGGTCCAATTATTGAACGTAGCTAAGCAAGCCAGCCAACACTGCACGAACACTCCAGGGTGACCAAACTGGGCCTCTCCACCATTTCAGACCACCCATAATCGCGTCAGGTAAACAAGCAGCAACTGAAAACTTCGAGCTGAAAATATTTCGGTCTTACTGTAATCATAAAATGCTGACGACAGTCAATAAAAATGATACTTGCGCAAAGACTTGTAGTTGTACACTGTACACACGGTGTCACATGTGTGTTAAAGCACACGAGGGCAGCTTCAACGGGGGCAGCCGACAGCCAAACTGCAACTTAGGTGACGTCGCTGGATGGCCAGGCCAGGCCAGGCCAGGCCAGGCCAGGCCAGGCCAGGCCAGGCCAGGCCAGGCCAGGCCAGGCCAGGCCAGGCCAGGCCAGGCCAGGCCAGGCCAGGCCAGGCTTGAAGCAAGCGCAGCAGCTCACAAACCTCTCATATTAAACGAAGCTACCAAAACCAACAGAAGAATCGCAAATAACTTCAGCACATTGTGGTGTAGAGCGAATGCCGTATGCGATGTAATATCACTGGTGGCGCCACAGTCGCCACTAGGTCGCCCGCGCTATGCGGCCCCTCTCCAGCCGTCGTGTGTGTACGTACATGCACGTACACACGTATGTACTCACGTACGTGTTCATTACTTCATCTTTAGTCAATATCCATTTTTACAGTTATTATGTATACAAAATACTTTGCTAACATCTGCTATTTTTACACATGCACTGCCGCCAGTTCCACCGTCGTTCGGTCCGGCCTCTATAAAAACTGTCGCCACTGTGTTCGGACACTGGTCAGTATGTAGTCGCTGACGAGGCACGTATGCTTGACATCGCACTGTGGCGCCGCGGCCCTGTCATCGACAGTAGCACACGGCCACCGACACGCGGACGTTGGGAGACCGACACCGGGCCTCCTGACGACACAACCGGGGCCGTGATGCACGTGTCGACACGTTGTCCTGTCCGCATCACAGCCTGAGCTCGTTCGCTATTTTTGATGCTATATTCTTGAAGCCGATCGACGTGCCGGAGATGCGCTTGAAGCGGACGCCGTTGAGCGAGAGCCGCGGCAGTTTGCATACTTCCATCTCCCACTGCACGAGCGTGTCGGTGTTCGGGTCGCCGTGCACGCACAGCAGCAGGAAGCGGTCGCGCTGCTCGTAGTCGCAGTTGTTCGTGTCGAGGATCTTGCGGATCTCGCGCATCATCTCGTACGGGTCGAGCGAGCTCGTCGTCTTCATGGTCCACGTGAAGCGCAGCGAGCGTGGCTTCACCTGGTCGCCGCTGCCGACGACACTACCGCTCCCTCTACCACCGCCGCCGGTACCGGCGCTGCCGCCGGTGCTAACCTCGCGGCCACTACCCCCGCCGACGACCGACTCGCGCTCGTTCATCGACCTACGGAACAATTTGTTGTAAATTAAAAAGCAATCGTTCGCATTGAGATGACAACATCGACCGATTGTTGGTGAGTTTAGTAGGTGGCATGCGCACGCACGCGGCAGGCGACATGCACTGCGACAGGCACGCATGCGACCGACGAGCCATCCAGCAACAACCAGCACAATCCACACGCACACATGCGTGCACGTGTGTGGTTGTTGTTATCGTCACATGCAACACTTGCAACCGTTAATCGCACAAGAACAGTAGCAACGGATGGGCGACTGTTATTGATAAGCAGGGTAATGGTTTATTGTACACAGAAGACAGTGCTCCTGCCGAACAAGTGACAGTGTACATGCACAGCAGGAGCACTGGTCTTCCGTCAAGTAACACTAGAAAACGTTTGTCAAGGCAAATAGTTACTACGTATTAGAACTATTCAATACAGTTTACAGCAAAGGTCATGAGAAGTGCTGCAAAATCATACAGATGCACATGATGGATTTTGTCAGTGTAAATGAAGTGTTTGTTATCTAACTTTTGTCTCCCTTCCTCGTGGGTTTGATGGAAATGTGTTTGTCTGTTTATAGAAGAAATGTGCTATTTTGACAGAACAACAGTAATTACATTTTTGCAAGATGGAATTTGTAGAATGTCCACGAGATTGGTAAGAAATAACTCCATCCAAGATGTATTTATTATTCTAGAAAACTTCTCATGATGTCTGCACAGTTAGATTTCCTCTCGCAAGCTGAAGAGATTCCTGGATGCTACTGGTTGTGTGTCAACAATTTACATTGTTGACACTGTCACCAATGACATGCATTGTGTCACTGTGTCTGGAGCACACAAGACAGATGGCAACTTGTGAATATTAGGCACCATCACAGAGACCAGGACACCCCCCCCCCTCCCGAAATATGACACCCCAAAATAGCATGAGGTGGAATTACTCCATGATTTACACTGCAAATATTTGGGGTAATTCTGGGGGTAATCCTCTGATGATGTCATTGACAAATTAATTACTCATGTAGTCTAACAGACTACCCTAACATGGGTTAATAAGAGTTGTCAGTAACACAGAACACAGACGATTAATGTAACACTACAAGTGCTATTATTGTCATGCAAGCGTCATGGGAGGGTTAGCGTTAAATAATAAAGCAAGTGTTCACTTTTGGGAGATGTTTACGTAGCTAAAAGTCTAGTAATCGAGGTAGTGCATGCCGAGTCATTAATTAAGCAATCATGTTCTAATAAGGTATCTAAAAAGATGTCATAAAACGGCCCAAGCTTAGACCATTTTCAACAGAGATAAGACGACCAATTGTGGATACGTGGCGAATACCAACTCGATTTGTTGGCTACATTATCATAGAGGACACCAAGACAGCAAGTATCGCTTAACAGACGTCGGTCGTCTGCTTTACTACGCCGAGAAGACAGTCTGGTGATATTGCCGGCTTTTGAATATTATCCGCGTAATCAAGACAATGCTGCCACTTCATGGATACTGGTTAATCCTGCCGTAATTCTTATTCTATAAACAACCGTTAATTTGAATTTTTGTGTGTGTGTTAATGTAAGTTCAATGATGAATACTCTTCATAGGATAGCATTATCTTGCAAAAGTGTATCGTTCTTTTATTTTTATATTTAATAGTTGGCCTAACAGCCAATCAGCGTGTCTATCCTAATCTGGGTTAAGGCCGCCCTGGCGCTTACAAGTGCAGAGCATTGGTTTCCCAGGCAGAGTTGATGTTATGCCTTGAAAGTGAGTGTAAATGTTGTCGTGTGTGTGTTTGTAGGCCATTTAAGGTCATCAGGCACATACAAAAATGTGTAAACTGGCTTAACAGTTAATATCCATGTGTCCACCAAAACATGTGTGACTGGCAATAATGTTATCCTGCATAAAGCCCTGGTCAGCAAGCACCATGATCTTAAACGTCTAACTTGATAAAAGAAGCTGGGACGTCAATCCAAACTTCTGCTTACCTTGACTCGACATCTAAAAGACAGTATTAATCAACACACGTAAGTACAAAGATCAAATCTTTCTTTATTTCCATTGGCCAGAAATATATTACACATGACTTGAAGCATACTTCCATATCAAACAAATACACAATGTTCTCTGCTACAACTGGCTACGACAAAAGACCATCGTACAGAACGGAGAGGAACGGCTGACTGGAGAGAACTGTCGCAAGCCGCCGTCCGTCAGCGTCCAGTACGTTCCAACGTAGAATCATCGCTGTCGCTGTACAATGCAGAAGATGTATCGTCTCGGGAAACAACATAATAATGATTACATTATGACTATGTACAAAGTGAATAACAAACTTAAAAACCCTAGTAAAATGTCAACAGAACAGACGTATTGTATTGTACACGGATGTGATGTGCCCACCGATGATTTGTCCCAACCTTGCCCCTGGGGTGACAACAGGGCGCATGAAATCAAGAAGCAGACAGCAGCAGCAGCACTTATATAGAACCAACCAAATGTCTGCGGGTAAAGCTATCCTGGTAGCATAGCAACAGTAAACATGTAACTAACTTTTGAAGACGTGTTCAAAGATATGAAGAAACAATCGCACACGAAAATTTACTTTTGTTACATTTAAATACTAGGTCTGTCAACATCTTGAAATTATTTGTTTACATTCTTGTTTCATTATCATTATAGCAACACTTCTTCATGACTGCTTGACAAAACTTTAATATCATTTTATACAGCAGAATTTCTAAACACAAGAATATATATTTGTAGATATGGCATTTTGAAATAGATCCTTTGTTTGATTAATCGGTAAATTGTTTACATACTTGTCTTCATTTGTTTTACTCTGCTACCAGCATATCTATCAAGGGCCAACAACGAAGGCTTGCAGCATGGTTGTAGACAGTACATCCAATGCGATTCTTTTCCCTTCAACGAGCAGCATGAGCTGTTTAGCTGCATACGTGTTGGCCACAGTTACCCCCAGTAGCCAGGCAGAGAAGACACAGTGTCTGATATGACTGCAAGTGGTGATGTGAATCAACAGTGTTGTGTGACTGACACTCATACCTTCATACCAGTGACTGTTCACATGGGGACCACTCAACAGAAATCTCTCGTCGAGATCCCGCCTACATAAGAACAACTTCCACATGCAATGCCACACAGCGACAGATTGGTGTGGAAGATCCACAGGTTACAAAACAAGTGATACAGTGTCTGTCTGATGCCATGCATGCTAGTTACTTCGGAACAACCAATCGTAGACAACGCTGGAGCTTCCCAAGCTCCGTGTGACATGTACCGAATACTGTATTCATGTTTGGCTCATTTGCCATATGACATTCTTTCTATCCATTAGTACTAATGAGACGTGACCATTGTAAATACAAGTTATCACACTTGAGTTCTCAATAAATACATGTTCATTTCTGCTTGGAAAATAATTACGTCGACTGAAATAACTCTTCTTCGTAACCAACAGTACACTTCACAGAATCGCATTCTGAGGTAACAAAGCATTCCTACTTTAGTATATTATTCTTGGTGCAATATGCCCAGGTTTTTATTTGCATTTATACTTTTGAATATCCAGCTTGCTTGACCACATGACGAGAACTGAAGCCGACAGACACACACAACCACAAACACGGCGACTGCTTGATGTGACATATCAAGCCCTTCCATTTCATTTCACTTGCATTACATTCCTTGCACTATTTCAACAAGATGTTTGACTGCTGACACAAGCAAGGGTGACCACCAAGGTGGTTAATGTAAATACGCATTCTGGAGGAAAATAAAGAATAGACAGCTAGACCTGTGCAGTACATTTACACGGAACGCTTGCGAGTAAATCGTATCGTGTGCCAATATCGAAGTAGCTGTAGATAGCAAACCGTATATTCAAAAGCTTGTTTGTTGTTATAGTTATGTATAATGCTAAACGCTAATGTGTTACAATGTAGTTGCCTTCTCGGTTGACCTTTTTACTTACACTCGACACCCATCGCAGGACATCACAGCACATGTAAACCACCATTGCGCGCCGGTACGATCGCGTGAACATCTTCCAAAATTCACATAAACTGCTGCCTCCCTTCTGCCAGGTTTACATGATAAATGCTTCAGTAGACCACATCTGAGAGGCAGTTTCAAAGTTGACATTACCACAGTAGGGGCTTGACAATTAGCAGCCAACTACAAGACAGTGAAAGTTGTGATTGCTGCCTGGGGTGTCCTTGCTGTGCTGGCTGGCCACACCTAATGTTTAACATACAGACGGAGGCAACACGGATCGTACATTTCTTACTTGTCAAATTTGATTCTTGATTAATTTATACCCACACGTCTTAGCAGTGACAAATAACTTCAGAAATGCTGAAAGTACCCTGGTGATGATTTTTGGGGTAGGGGCAGGTGAGTAGCATTCCCGAAAAGTTTCGCTGGGTGTCATCCAAAGGTGTACACATTCTGTGTTAATTTCAGTCTGGTGTTTGTGCTTAAGACGGCAACAACAACTATAGCAACTGACTAGAATTATCAAATAAAAAATAAAGCGTAATGAGTTCTTAGTGATCAGCAACATAAACGACCGAAAGCAAGGTTTGCAAGAGGGGGAGGGGGAATATGTAGCCAACACATAACTTTCCATGCTGTTGCATGTACCTCAGAGGGTCCAATTAATGAACGTAGGTAAGCAAGCCAGCCAACACTGCACGAACACTCCAGGGTGACCAAACTGGGCCTCTCCACCATTTCAGACCACCCATAATCGCGTCAGGTAAACAAGCAGCAACTGAAAACTTCGAGCTGAAAATATTTCGGTCTTACTGTAATCATAAAATGCTGACGACAGTCAATAAAAATGATACTTGCGCAAAGACTTGTAGTTGTACACTGTACACACGGTGTCACATGTGTGTTAAAGCACACGAGGGCAGCTTCAACGGGGGCAGCCGACAGCCAAACTGCAAGTTAGGTGACGTCGCTGGATGGCCAGGCCAGGCCAGGCCAGGCCAGGCCAGGCCAGGCCAGGCCAGGCCAGGCCAGGCCAGGCCAGGCCAGGCCAGGCCAGGCCAGGCCAGGCCAGGCCAGGCCAGGCCAGGCCAGGCCAGGCCAGGCCAGGCCAGGCCAGGCCAGGCCAGGCCAGGCCAGGCCAGGCCAGGCCAGGCCAGGCCAGGCCAGGCCAGGCCAGGCTTGAAGCAAGCGCAGCAGCTCACAAACCTCTCATATTAAACGAAGCTACCAAAACCAACAGAAGAATCGCAAATAACTTCAGCACATTGTGGTGTAGAGCGAATGCCGTATGCGATGTAATATCACTGGTGGCGCCACAGTCGCCACTAGGTCGCCCGCGCTATGCGGCCCCTCTCCAGCCGTCGTGTGTGTACGTACATGCACGTACACACGTATGTACTCACGTACGTGTTCATTACTTCATCTTTAGTCAATATCCATTTTTACAGTTATTATGTATACAAAATACTTTGCTAACATCTGTTATTTTTACACATGCACTGCCGCCAGTTCCACCATCGTCCGGTCCGGCCTCTATAAAAACTGTCGCCACTGTGTTCGGACACTGGTCAGTATGTAGTCGCTGACGAGGCACGTATGCTTGACATGGCACTGTGGCGCCGCGGCCCTGTCATCGACAGTAGCACACGGCCACCGACACGCGGACGTTGGGAGACCGACACCGGGCCTCCTGACGACACAACCGGGGCCGTGATGCACGTGTCGACACGTTGTCCTGTCCGCATCACAGCCTGAGCTCGTTCGCTATTGTTGATGCTATATTCTTGAAGCCGATCGACGTGCCGGAGATGCGCTTGAAGCGGACGCCGTTGAGCGAGAGCCGCGGCAGTTTGCATACTTCCATCTCCCACTGCACGAGCGTGTCGGTGTTCGGGTCGCCGTGCACGCACAGCAGCAGGAAGCGGTCGCGCTGCTCGTAGTCGCAGTTGTTCGTGTCGAGGATCTTGCGGATCTCGCGCATCATCTCGTACGGGTCGAGCGAGCTCGTCGTCTTCATGGTCCACGTGAAGCGCAGCGAGCGTGGCTTCACCTGGTCGCCGCTGCCGACGACACTACCGCTCCCTCTACCACCGCCGCCGGTACCGGCGCTGCCGCCGGTGCTAACCTCGCGGCCACTACCCCCGCCGACGACCGACTCGCGCTCGTTCATCGACCTACGGAACAATTTGCTGTAAATTAAAAAGCAATCGTTCGCATTGAGATGACAACATCGACCGATTGTTGGTGAGTTTAGTAGGTGGCATGCGCACGTACGCGGCAGGCGACATGCACTGCGACAGGCACGCATGCGACCGACGAGCCATCCAGCAACAACCAGCACAATCCACACGCACACATGCGTGCACGTGTGTGGTTGTTGTTATCGTCACATGCAACACTTGCAACCGTTAATCGCACAAGAACAGTAGCAACGGATGGGCGACTGTTATTGATAAGCAGGGTAATGGTTTATTGTACACAGAAGACAGTGCTCCTGCCGAACAAGTGACAGTGTACATGCACAGCAGGAGCACTGGTCTTCCGTCAAGTAACACTAGAAAACGTTTGTCAAGGCAAATAGTTATTACGTATTAGAACTATTCAATACAGTTTACAGCAAAGGTCATGAGAAGTGCTGCAAAATCATACAGATGCACATGATGGATTTTGTCAGTGTAAATGAAGTGTTTGTTATCTAACTTTTGTCTCCCTTCCTCGTGGGTTTGATGGAAATGTGTTTGTCTGTTTATAGAAGAAATGTGCTATTCTGACAGAACAACAGTAATTACATTTTTGCAAGATGGAATTTGTAGAATGTCCACGAGATTGGTAAGAAATAACTCCATCCAAGATGTATTTATTATTCTACAAAACTTCTCATGATGTCTGCACAGTTAGATTTCCTCTCGCAAGCTGAAGAGATTCCTGGATGCTACTGGCTGTGAGTCAACAATTTACATTGTTGACACTGTCACCAGTGACATGCATTGTGTCACTGTGTCTGGAGCACACAAGACAGATGGCAACTTGTGAATATTAGGCACCATCACAGAGACCAGGACACCCCCCCCCCCTCCCGAAATATGACACCCCAAAATAGCATGAGGTGGAATTACTCCATGATTTACACTGCAAATATTTGGGGTAATTCTGGGGGTAATCCTCTGATGATGTCATTGACAAATTAATTACTCATGTAGTCTAACAGACTACCCTAACATGGGTTAATAAGAGTTGTCAGTAACACAGAACACAGACGATTAATGTAACACTACAAGTGCTATTATTGTCATGCAAGCGTCATGCGAGGGTTAGCAAAGACAGAAGAACAGACAGACGGACATGATGTATAGGGGTTCCCATGCATGATGATGTCATCGATCACTAGAGTCCACAGACAGTATTTCACTGAACGGTACTTCATGCAGCCTGTCTACAGCCAACAAACGAAGCCAGCGTCTCAGCCATGGCGAGAAACCTAGTGCTAGAAGCTAGTGCAAGTGGTTGTTTACTGGTTAGCCTGGGGGGGGGGGGGGGCTGGAACACGCGGAATAAATAAGTCAAATGCCACGGCTGTGAAGGAGTGTTTATTTGATGACACTGAGAGACGAGATACATATTTGGCTGCTCACTGACTCGCACGTTTACTGGCCGCGGCATACGTCTGTGGACAGACGTGACATCACCACATATGGGGCACATCTTGATCACATACACAACACGACAGTAGATCAAGTGTCAACAACAGTAAACACTAACATCACTCGCAACCCCGGGTGAAATTATTCACCAAACATTGCAATTACTATGTACAGTTCTTGCAGTGTGCACAATCATAAAACAATGTCAACATGAAAAACACGATGTCGAAATTAAGATAAATGTTCCAAGAGTGACTGGTAATATTGATGTTGTTGAGATGAAAGGTGAATTTTGCTGAGAAAAAAAATGCAAATTGTTTCTGGCCCTTGAACTCGATAAAAATCCACTGCCCACATTTCTGAAAGAAGCGCAGCAATCATGCCACGTGTTCTGCCTAGTTTCTTCTAAAAAAACTCACTAAGAATGTCCTTTTCTACTATAAATAACGAATTGGCACTGACACTATGTACTTTATCTTTATCACACATGGCTGGGAATTTATGCAAATCTGCTTATTCAAAACACACACAACTACACTATATACATGTATACACATTTGTGTGAGTGACGTGAATTTTCCGACACACCTGCACACAGTGATGAGAAATGGACATTAGGAGGCTAGGCTGAGCAGATAATATGCCGTCATTCGCACTGCACCTTATTCTAGGGTCATTAAAGACCTGTGTGCACACAGACTCTCAGACAGACAGTTTGCGTGCCAAGCATGAATACAGACAGTCTGCTTGCGTGCACACACTGCAGTACGACGACTGTGTTTACATACAGACAGTCCATCTGCATGCAGGTACATAGAGACAGTCTGTGCACACATGGAGACAGTCTGTACGCATTCGCAGATAGACAGAATACAACTAGTGTGAATGACAACATACTGCTGGCTGTGTCTGCTGCTGTATGCCTAAAGACACCCCCTCATACGCCCCACAAGTGCCCCCTGTGTCTCATCTGGCATTAGGCATAGCGTCGTGTGAAACATAAATAATCTCCAATCTTGCCTAATTTTTGCCACTTGTTTTGCTAAAATCCACACTTTTTTACGTGAAATTCTATAGAACAATATTTTGCTCCAGATTGAATGACTGATCTGTCGGGTTACAAGTTTTATGGAACACAATCCACTAGGGCTTCTCTGAAAGTTGCCTAGTTTCAAACCACTATTTTAAGTTTGTGTCATTTTACTTCGTATTTGTGTGAAGGCAACCCGAGAATGAATGTATACTTTGTTTCCCTTTCAACCAAATCTGTTTAAAGACACTGTTTAGCTGTATATATTTGAAATTGTTTTCAAAACCTCTCTTGTGCATGGGTAATCCCCACATCGTGTAGATCAGTGCCAACGTTTGCTGCAACAATGCCCAGAGGAGACACAGGGTTTATTGATCATTCAAACGTTCGCATCACATTTAGCCAGCGACTAGTGTGATGTCAACGCAGTAAGCTAGCCGCATGCACCGTTTCACCAAACCCCTGCGACCCCGACTGACCCCACCCAATCCGCGGACGGACGACACAACACTCATTAAAATAAAAACCTAAACATTTGAAATTCACACTATTCAACAAAAGGAATAGACTGAATAATTAAATGGGGGGGGGGGGGGGGGGGGGGGGCCAGGGAGCCGAGTACTTGGCACACATTTTATCTGTACTTGTATCTGGACTTGAGTACACTTTATCAGTACTTATACCTGGACTTGAGAACATTTTAGCAGTACTTATACCTGAACTTGAGTACGTTTTATTAGTACTTATACCTGGACTTGAGTCCACTTTATCAGTACTTATACCGGGACTTGAGTACACTTTAAGAGTACTTATACCTGGACTTGAATACACTTTACCTGTACTTATACCTGGATGAGTACATTTTATGAGTACTTATATCTGGACTTTAGTACATGTTATCAGTAGTTATACCTGGATATAAGTACATTTTATTAGTACTTATACCAGGACTTGAGTACTCTTTATCAGTACGTATACCTGGACTTGAGTACATTTTATCAGTACTTATACCTGGACTTGAGTACATTTTATCAGTACTTATACCTGGACTTGAGTACATTTTATCAGTACTTATATCTGGACTTGAGTACATTTTATCGGTACTTATACATGGACCTGTGCCTGGACGGAAGTATGTTTTGTCAGTATTTGCTTGTGGACATGTACTTGGGTTTTTGAAATGACATTACTGTGCTTAGTTAACCTTACTTGCCAAGTCTCACGTAAATTTTACTTACACGAATGCTAAATTGGTCTCATGAAACCGGCCGTAACCTACATCGACTAGTCGCTGTTAGCTGCCACCAGTAGACCTCATAATTGCACGTAAACGTACACGGCTTTATGAAACCGGCCCCAGAAATACATATTGGTTGAAACTGACATTATCAGCGTATTGGATACATTTATTACGCCCCAGACCTCAGAGTAGTTTGTGCATTTGTGGCTCGCCTAATTTCTGCCACCATTTTACGTCCCAGGGGAAGCAGAAAGTTACTGACACGTTAAGAATGACTACAACGCACTCGACACAAGAAGGACAGTACAAGAGAAGGAAGTACGTGATACAGACATGTTGAGGATGCGGGCCTTCATCATCCTGCAAACAGTATCGTACAACCGACTGTCACTCGTTGCTACAGTTGCGCACATGTCAAACCTTCTCTACTTAACACCAGCAAAACAGCACACGGCTACACCTAGCAACTGTTAAATCATGTACACATACCGCATTCTTATATAGTGACCTCTCACCGACCTGGCATTTTGTAAATGTATATTTATCCTAATAACATAATAATAACACAAGTTTTAATAGCAACTCAACTGAGTTGGATTGACATTACAATAGGTTACAATTGACTCATCAAAACATCATACAAATACAATAGAAATACATTTGATACCGCAAATCATACCGTACTAATAACCTTTTTACTGACAGTTGTATAAAGCCCACGGTATAAAGGAGTTACGGAATCTATTCGTTCTAGTAACTGGTAACGGGTACACATTTTCTTGTCTAATATTATACTCGGTATGTCTTTTTTCAGGCAGCAGATAATTTAATCTATGTGTGCCGACTTTAATTTTATCAAAATATTTTTGACAAATGCTCTCCCGTCTTACATTCAACGTATCCAGGTTAACACGTCTTAGTATCTCCGCGTAACCCAATCCAGGAAAAATATATTTTAATGCCCTTTTTTGTATAACTTCAATATTGTCAGACAAATATTGGGGCAAGTTAGTGTGCCATACAGGACATGCATATTCTAGAACTGGTCTCACCACACTAACATATACACTGACCAGATCTTTCTGTGTAATCCCTGCACGCTTTAACTGATATAACATGTACAAGCGTTTACCAGCTTTTTTCACAATAGTATCTACGTGTTTGTTCCATGTCAGATCCTGAGAAATGGTCACACCTAATAGTTTGGCATGGCAAACTTGTGCTACATCCCTCCCATCAATTTTTATATTCGGGATAGTGCTTCTGAAATTGCCATCTTGTGCAAAACTAATGATTATTTCTTTTGATTTTTCGGAATTAATTTTCATGTCATTCTTTTCTGTCCATCTAGCAGCAATATCAACCGACTCTTACCTATTCACATCTGATGTGCAGTTTCGAGTGAATAATATCAGCCTTAGGAGCAGTGTGAAGGCATGCAATAACATGGTATTAGGATCCCTGCCACTGACTGACAATATTCTCACTAATAGGACGAGATGTTCACAGGAAATAGCTAACAACCATGCAAGGCAAATAAGTCAAGTAACGGACTGGCTGATACGATGTAGTGGTCAGTCAGTGGTCATTCGCTGACCGCTGGATAATATCAAACACGCAACTACCATTCACATCCATCTACAAAATCACACAAGACCCTTCTGCAACTGGTGTCTTACACTGGCACGTGCAATACTGAAATCTTAACAGTTTCCTTATAAGGTAACTGTTCTAACTAGTCTGCACAGACACTAGGCCTCTTGCAAACGTCCCAAGTTGTAGCCACGGTGCGAACACACAAACGGGTGAAAAGCTTCATGCTGTAACGTAAAGTTAATATACTCCACTAAATACAGAGATGCCCGCACAAACATTTGCGATAACCACCAAAAGTATATCGTCATGCACGAAAATATACCAACTAATTCCGAAATTAATTGTAAGAC
>OZ024864.1:39866407-39888907 GCA_964017155.1 Oasisia sp. SBJ-2009 | reverse complement strand
TCTTCTACGAACATTCTATGGTTGTTACCTGGAGAGTCCACCAACCTTCGGCTTCCTCGTCTGCCACGGTGGATTGAGTGTCTTCAGTCGGAATATTCCAACAGTCGCTAATTGGAGGAGCTCGAGAACTTCCCAGTTGACAACTGGTGTTTACCATCTGCACAATGTGATTGGACCGCGGGAGTATTACCGTATGTGAACAGTTGACAACAGGTGTTTCCCATCTGCACATTGTGATTAGACCGCGGCAGTGTTACCGTATGTGAACAGTTGACAACTGGTGTTTACCATGTGCACAATGTGATTGGACCGCGGCAGTGTTACCGTATGTGAACAGTTGACAACTGGTGTTTACCATCTGCACAATGTGAGAGGAACGCGGCAGTATTACCGTATGTGAACAGGAATGTTGGCTACGAAATGCTTCAAAGGACCACGGTGCCTAGTGAATTGTTTAGGTTGATCCAATAATCAAGACAGCCTAATTATATCAAAACCGCTTGTTAAACATTACCAACCAATACATCAGTGGCATGGATGGAACGCCAACAGTCAGTGAAGACGTTCATATTGCTTCTTTGAAAAGAAATGCTGGTTAGGGGTTTACTGGGTGATTGTTTCACAGAACCATTGAACCTCGTTCGCCAAGCTGTGGCAAGGGTCGGGTAACAATCAAGTTGGTAAGACGCCAGCTCAGTGCTATCATATAGATAGAGTGCCTACATTGGCCCTTCAATAAACGTTACTGTTCCATCGTCCACAACAATCTGGGTCAGAGCGTTCCGCTCTGATTGCAACGCCTCGTCGAAGTCGCCGTGTTTGAGGAATGCAACGTGTTTTCCTTACGAGGAGTCGATTACTAGCCCCAGGCTACGGTTTCTGCCCGGCTTCTGAACACCAAGTGTTTTCGTTGCACAACTTCCCAGTTTGCTGGCCACACTCCTTGGCGTTGTTAATATAATATTTTCTTTCCTCCATTTGAAATATATTTCTGGTTGCGTATGTGTGTGCATATGCGCGCGTGTGTGTGTGCGTTTGTCCTTGCATGTTCGCATGTATGCGATACTCGCTCATCGAATGGTTCTGTTACACGGAACAAGGAAAGATTGAGTCACTTCCGGTTGTAATAAAACGCGTGCTTAGGCTACATACGGCATTACGATCACTTCGTGCACACCGCGATCACTTCGTGGTTATTACTTGAGCCAGTTCCATAAATACTGGTACGCAACATTAGATTAGGTCAAATACACGGCCTACATAGAAACTTATTTGGTTAGTGATAAGCATCACACACACACACACACACACACACACACACACACACACACACACACACACACACACACACACACACACACACACACACACACAAATACACACACGCACACACACAAATACACACACGCACACGCACATTTACACACACACACACACACACACACACACACACACACACACACACTCACACACACACACACACACACACACACACACAAACACACACACACACACACACACACAGGAATGTCCCTGATGTTGACGATCCGTGACGAACCAAAAAACAAACTGCCTTATAGTTCAACTTAAGAGGAAGTCTCAAACGTGCAGCAGAAAAGTCCAAAAACCGTTGCTTGTCATTTAACTCAAACCGCCCGTCGCCCCCAACGTATGGTTCAAGTTTACGGAACAAGGAAAGATCGACCACGTGCGGTAGTGATAGAGTGCCTAGTTGAAATAAACTGCCCAGGTACGTAATTATTTGGTTCAATGATTGTCAGTTGACTCCCACGGCACTGTTGCCCCATATGTGTGTAGTGAACCGTGGCGACCCTCAAACAAATAGTCTTTCACTGCAAATCAAGGGATGGCTTAGAAAGTTGGCACACGCCAGAAATAGTTTATACTACCCCCATTCCCCAACGACACGTGTGTGTGTGTATGTGTGTGTGTGTGTGTGTGTGTGTGTGTGTGTGTGTGTGTGTGTGTGTGTGTGTGTGTGAACGTGCGTGCGTGCGTGCGTGTGTGTATGTGTGTGTGTGTGTGTGTGTGTGTGTGTGTGTGTGTGTGTGTGTGTGTGTGTGTTTGTAAGTGTGTGTGCGTGTGTTTGTGTGTCATAGTTTATGTAACATAAAATATGGTCGACAGTATCAAATGCGGCCGATAAGTCCAGAAGCAACATAACGACAAAGTTCTGATTGTCGGCTGCACGCAGGATGTCATTATGTACACAGAGAATGGCCGTCTCGACACTGTGATTTGGCTTGTAGTGGTTGGGCTCGCGAGATTACACTCAGACATGTGAGCCGACAACTTGCAGCAACAACACATTCTATTATCTTAGATAAGTATGGCAGATTGGACACATGTCTGTAATTGTTCCAGATGTCCTTATCTAGACTTGGCCTCTTGATTAATGGCCTTACATGTGCCCCTTCAAGTAAGAAGGCATTACGCCTGTCCTTAAAGATATGTTAACAATGGTCGTGATATATACATTACTATATTATGTCATGCGCACAGTATCTAAGCAGCCCTGTAGGTACGGGGTCAAGTTCGCAGGATTTAACTGGCGATGACTTCAAAAGAACTCCAATTTCAGTTTCAGTGGCTGGCTCTTAATGCAGTCAGTAGACGTGTTTGGGATTCATCGTCAGTGCAGATGTCTAAGACGTTGATATTCTGAATAATTTCGCAACGGAATTTTGACATGGCGACAATATTGAAAAGCTTTTTCTGGTCACCAGATGCATCATCGATTTGACTCATGTGGTATTCCAATTTTGCACGGTGTATGGATGACGTGACAAGTTGGCGCAGAAGGCAGTAAGCCGGCCTGTCACGCTCCAGTCCAGTTCTTCTCCACCTTCGTTCCAGCTGACGTCTAACACACTTTTGTTATCATATGCTATCATTATACCACGGGGTGTGTGGTCGTATAGTCACTGTGTAACTGTGCGTGTCGTTAACGGTGCATGTTTATCAGTAATGGATGTAGTGTTTCTACCCAATTCATAGTAAATCGGCATACGTATCAATTCAAGAACAACCTCGGAATTCCTGGCAGAATTTTCCCAGCTGATGGACATTATGGCAATGGACACCTCAAATTTATTGGTTGCTGGTGATTGTAACTTTCATATGGACAATATATCAAACAATGACACCAGGCGTTTCCTCGATCTTTTGGAAGTTGCAGATCTCAAACAGCACGTAGAAGGCCCGACACATGTTGCCGGGCACACCATCGATCTTCTAATCACTCGGTCATCTAATACATTTCTGAACAATATAAGGATAGACATTCCGCACATGTCAGATCATTCGGCAATTCATTGCACACTGCGACTTACGAAACCACCTGACACCCAAGTAACAACGACAACTCGAAGCTACAAACGTATCAGTACCACAGCGTTATGTGAGGATATCCGATCGTTGCTACTGTCAAAGCACATGTCTGACACGAACTATGCTGTTGGAACGTACAATGAAACCATTGAAGCTATTGTTGACCAACATGCACCATTAACAACACGCTCATTGACTGTACGACCACACACACCGTGGTATAACGACAGCATACGAGCAACTAAGTGTTTGAGACGCCAGCTGGAACGAAGATGGAGAACAACCGGACTAGAATGTGACAGGTTGGCTTACTGCCTTCAGCGTCAGCTTGTTACGTCATCCATACACTATGCGAAATTGAAATACCACATGAGTCAAATCGCTGATGCATCTGGTGACCAGAAAAAGCTGTTCAAGATTGTCGCAAAGCTCCTACACACCGATCATGACACTCCACTTCCGACATGTGACTCATTCGATGCGCTTGCAGAGCAAAATCCGGTGTAAATTCACTCCAAGTGTTAGCAACGTAGACATCTACACTGATGGTGAATCCCAAACATGCTTACTGAATGCATTTGAGCCAGCCACTGAAACTGAAATTGGAATACTGTTGAAGTCATCGCCGGTTAAATAATGTGATCTTGATCCCATACCAACATGGCTGCTTAGAGACTGTGCGCAAGACATTATACCTGTTCTCATCATCATTGTTAACATGTCTCTGAGAACAGGAGTAATGCATTCTCACGTGAAGAGAGCACACGTACGACCTATAATCAAGAAGCCAGGCCTAGATAAGGACATATTGAACAACTACAGACCTGTGTCCAATTTGCCAATATACAATAGAGCGTGTTGTTGCCGCGAGACTGTCGGCTCACATGTCTGAGTGTGATCTCTGCGTGCCCAACCGCATGTTGCATAGACTGACCCACGATGTTGGAGTGGGCCAAATTGCACTTAAGTGGTTTAAATCGTATATGAGTGATAGAGTTCAAGCTGTCCACATTAATGGTTCTACGTCACCTGCTCGCCCCCTCACGTGTGGGGTTCCTCAAGGTTCTGTACTTGGTCCGCAGTTGTTTTCTATCTATGCAGCACCAGTATCGAAAATCATTCGGAACAACAACTTGCTGTCGCACTTTTATGCTGACGACACGCAAATTTACATCACAGTGAAACCCCATCAGGAGGACATTGACGCGGCTGTTGAGACCATTGAACAATGTGTTACAGAAATCAGGAGTTGGATGAAGACAAACTCCTTGAAATTGAATGATTCGAAAACGGAAGTAATCGTATACGGTTCAGCTCAACAGCTGAAGAAATTCACGCTGCAATCGTTACGTGTTGGTGACTGTGTGGTTAGGGTGACTGACTCTGTTCGAAACCTCGGTGTGCAGTTTGATGCTGAGATGACGATGGAGTCCCACGTGACTGCTGTATGCAAGTCAGCCATATTCCACCTCCGCAACATCTCGAGGATCAGACGGTATCTGACAGCAGCAGCGACAGAGCAAATTGTTCATGCATTTGTCACAAACAGACTGAATATTGGCAATGCACTGCTCTATCGACTGCCTCTGAAGCAAACGCAACGGCTTCAGAAAATACAAAACTGGGCAGCCCGCTTGATCGACGGCGCTATGAGATATAGCCATGCTACACCATTGCTAAAGAAGTTACACAGGCTGCCGATAGCGGTGCGAGTTAAGTTCAAGATCCTGCTACTCACTCACCGAGCACTGAAAGGCCAAGCACCTGACTACATTGCACACTGTGTAAGCCGACGCCAGCCGGTTAGGTCGCTGCGCTCCAGCGAACACAGTTTATTGTGTGTGCCACGCACAAGGCGTCGCTGGGGTGACAGAGCTTTCAGCGTGGCAGCCCCAAATCTATGGAATGCACTACCGCATCATATGACATTGTCACCTATGTCCACTGCTACTTTTAAAGTAAAATTTAAGACTTAGTTATTCACAAGAACATTCTGTACAGCGCTGTGAGCAACGAACGTTGGAACAGCGCTATAGAAATGCGACGATTATGATTATGATTATTCACTACAGTACATATTTACAATACCACGCGGTCGCAGGCTTAGATAGATTACAGTACGGTCTAATGTACAAGCTACACTGCGGGGCGATAGTCAATGCATGCTGTAAGAATAACCTAGATAACAAAAAGAAGTGAATCGAATTTAACAAAGCAACTGTATGTCAAGCAATCCATCAACAATGAAGCAAAGTGTGTCTATGCAAGGGTACACTGAATACCACGTTGGTGTGTCGTTGTATCGGTTTGTTTGTGTGTCGGCGTATAGGCGTATCAGCGTCCGGCACATCGGTGTGTCGATTTGTCGGTGTGTGACGGTGAATGTGTGTGTCGGTGTGTCGGCGTGTCGGCGTGTCGGCGTGTCGGCGTGTCGGCGTGTCGGCGTGTCGGCGTGTCGGCGTGTCGGCGTGTCGGCGTGTCGGCGTGTCGGCGTGTCGGCGTGTCGGCGTGTCGGCGTTTCGGCGTTTCGGCGATTGGTGTTTCCGTATCGGTGTTTGACATGCTAAGTGTTATGACGCACCTAATCGCTAAGTCATTATATTTGTGTGGGAGGGTTGATTGGAGGGTGTTATGGTGGGTAGCTAAGTGAATGAATTACTGAGTGAGTGGATGAATGAGTGAATGAGTGAATGAGTGAATGAGTGAATGAGTGAATGAGTGAAAGAGTGAATGGGTGAATGGGTGAATGGGTGAATGGGCGAATGAGCGAATGAGCGAATGAGCGAATGAGCGGATGAGCGAATGAGCGGATGAGCGGATGAGCGGATGAGCGGATGAGCGGATGAGCGGAAGAGCGGATGAGCGGATGAGCGGATGAGCGGATGAGTGGATGAGTGGATGAGTGGATGAGTGGATGAGTGGATGAGTGGATGAGTGGATGAGTGGATGAGTGGATGGGTGGATGGGTGGATGGGTGAATGGGTGGATGGGTGAATGGGTGAATGGGTGAATGGGTGAATGGGTGAGTGGGTGAGTGGGTGAGTGGGTGAGTGGGTGAGTGGGTGAGTGGGTGAGTGGGTGAGTGGGTGAGTGGGTGAGTGGGTGAGTGGGTGAGTGGGTGAGTGGGTGAGTGGGTGAGTGGGTGAGTGGGTGAGTGGGTGAGTGAATTAGTGAATTAGTGAATTAGTGAATTAGTGAATTAGTGAATTAGTGAATTAGTGAATTAGTGAATTAGTGAATTAGTGAATTAGTGAATTAGTGAATTAGTGAATTAGTGAATTAGTGAATTAGTGAATTAGTGAATTAGTGAATTAGTGAATTAGTGAATTAGTGAATTAGTGAATTAGTGAATTAGTGATTTAGTGATTTAGTGATTTAGTGATTTAGTGATTTAGTGAATTAGTGAATTAGTGAATTAGTGAATTAGTGAATTAGTGAATTAGTGAATTAGTGAATTAGTGAATGAGTGAATGAGTTACTGAGTTAACGAGTTAACGAGTTAACGAGTTAACGAGTTAACGAGTTAACGAGTTAACGAGTTAACGAGTTAACGAGTTAAAGAGTTAACGAGTTAACGAGTTAACGAGTTAACGAGATAATGAGTTAATGAGTGAATGTGTGAATGAGTGAATGAGTGAATGAGTGAATGTGTGAATGAGTGAATGAGTGAATGAGTGATTGAGTTAATGCGTTAATGATGAGTTAATGAGTTAATGAGTTAATGAGTTAATGAGTTAATGAGTTAATGGGTTAATGAGATAATGTGTTAATGTGTTAATGAGTTAATGAGTTAATTAGTTAATGCGTTAATGAGTTAATGCGTTAATGAGTTAATGAGTTAATGCGTTAATGAGTTAATGAGTTAATGAGTTAATGAGTTAATGAGTTAAAGAGCTAATGTGTTAATGAGTTAATGAGTTAATGAGTTAATGAGTTAATGAGTTAATGAGTTAATGAGTTAATGAGTTAATGAGTTAATGAGTTTATGAGTTTATGAGTTTATGAGTTTATGAGTTTATGAGTTAATGAGTTAATGAGTTAATGGGTGAATGGGTGAATGGGTGAATGGGTGAATGGGTGAATGGGTGAATGGGTGAATGGGTGAATGGGTGAATGGGTGAGTGGGTGAGTGGGTGAGTGGGTGAGTGGGTGAGTGGGTGAGTGGGTGAGTTGGTGAGTGGGTGAGTGGGTGAGTGGGTGAGTGGGTGAGTGGGTGAGTGGGTGAGTGGGTGAGTGGGTGAGTGGGTGAGTGGGTGAGTGGGTGAGTGGGTGAGTGGGTGAGTGGGTGAATGGGTGAACGGGTGAAAGGGTGAACGGGTGAACGGGTGAACGGGTGAACGGGTGAACGGGTGAACGGGGGAACGGGTGAAAGGGTGAACGGGTGAACGGGTGAACGGGTGAACGGGTGAACGGGTGAACGGGTGAACGGGTGAACGGGTGAACGGGTGAACGGGTGAACGGGTGAACGGGTGAACGGGTGAACGGGTGAACGGGTGAACGGGTGAACGGGTGAACGGGTGAACGGGTGAAGGGGTGAACGGGTGAACGGGTGAACGGGTGAACGGGTGAACGGGTGAACGGGTGAACGAGGGAACGGGTGAACGAGTGAACGGGTGAACGGGTGAACGGGTGAACGAGTGAAAGAGTGAACGGGTGAACGAGTGAACGGGTGAACGAGTGAACGAGTGAACGAGTGAACGAGTGAACGAGTGAACGAGTGAACGAGTGAACGAGTGAACGAGTGAACGAGGGAACGAGGGAACGAGTGAACTAGTGAACTAGTGAACTAGTGAACTAGTGAATTAGTGAATTAGTGAATTAGTGAATTAGTGAATTAGTGAATTAGTGAATTAGTGAATTAGTGAATTAGTGAATTAGTGAATTAGTGAATTAGTGAATTAGTGAATTAGTGAATTAGTGAATTAGTGAATTAGTGAATTAGTGAATTAGTGAATTAGTGAATTAGTGAATTAGTGAATTAGTGAATTAGTGAATTAGTGAATTAGTGAATTAGTGAATTAGTGAATTAGTGAATTAGTGAATTAGTGAATTAGTGATTTAGTGAATTAGTGAATTAGTGAATTAGTGAATTAGTGAATTAGTGATTTAGTGAATTAGTGAATTAGTGAATTAGTGAATTAGTGAATGAGTTAATGAGTTAACGAGTTAACGAGTTAACGAGTTAACGAGTTAACGAGTTAACGAGTTAACGAGTTAACGAGTTAACGAGTTAACGAGTTAACGAGTTAACGAGTTAACGAGTTAACGAGTTAACGAGATAACGAGTTAATGAGTGAATGTGTGAATGAGTGAATGAGTGAATGAGTGAATGTGTGAATGAGTGAATGAGTGAATGAGTGATTGAGTTAATGCGTTAATGATGAGTTAATGAGTTAATGAGTTAATGAGTTAATGGGTTAATGAGATAATGTGTTAATGTGTTAATGAGTTAATGAGTTAATTAGTTAATGCGTTAATCAGTTAATGCGTTAATGAGTTAATGAGTTAATGCGTTTATGAGTTAATGAGTTAATGAGTTAATGAGTTAATGAGTTAATGAGTTAATGAGTTAATGAACTAATGAGTTAATGAGTTAATGAGTTAATGAGTTAATGAATTAATGAGTTAATGAGTTAATGAGTGAATGGGTGAATGGGTGAATGGGTGAATGGGTGAGCGGGTGAGGGGGTGAGCGGGTGAGCGGGTGAGCGGGTGAGCGGGTGAGCGGGTGAGCGGGTGAGCGGGTGAGCTGGTGAGCGGGTGAGCGGGTGAGCGGGTGAGCGGGTGAGCGGGTGAGCGGGTGAGCGGGTGAGCGGGTGAGCGGGTGAGCGGGTGAGCGGGTGAGCGGGTGAGCGGGTGAGCGGGTGAGCGGGTGAGCGGGTGAGCGGGTGAGCGGGTGAGCGGGTGAGCGGGTGAGCGGGTGAGCGGGTGAGCGGGTGAGCGGGTGAGCGGGTGAGCGGGTGAGCGGGTGAGCGGGTGAGCGGGTGAGCGGGTGAGCGGGTGAACGGGTGAACGGGTGAACGGGTGAACGGGTGAACGGGTGAACGGGTGAACGGGTGAACGGGTGAACGGGTGAACGGGTGAACGGGTGAACGGGTGAACGGGTGAACGGGTGAACGGGTGAACGGGTGAACGGGTGAACGGGTGAACGGGTGAACGGGTGAACGGGTGAACGGGTGAACGGGTGAACTAGTGAACTAGTGAACTAGTGAACTAGTGAACTAGTGAACTAGTGAACTAGTGAACTAGTGAACTAGTGAACTAGTGAACTAGTGAACTAGTGAATTAGTGAATTAGTGAATTAGTGAATTAGTGAATTAGTGAATTAGTGAATTAGTGAATTAGTGAATTAGTGAATTAGTGAATTAGTGAATTAGTGAATTAGTGAATTAGTGAATTAGTGAATTAGTGAATTAGTGAATTAGTGAATTAGTGAATTAGTGAATTAGTGAATTAGTGAATTAGTGAATTAGTGAATTAGTGAATTAGTGAATTAGTGAATTAGTGAATTAGTGAATTAGTGAATTAGTGAATTAGTGAATTAGTGAATTAGTGAATTAGTGAATTAGTGAATTAGTGAATTAGTGAATTAGTGAATTAGTGAATTAGTGAATTAGTGAATTAGTGAATTAGTGAATTAGTGAATTAGTGAATTAGTGAATTAGTGAATTAGTGAATTAGTGAATTAGTGAATTAGTGAATTAGTGAATTAGTGAATTAGTGAATTAGTGAATTAGTGAATTAGTGAATTAGTGAATTAGTGAATTAGTGAATTAGTGAATTAGTGAATTAGTGAATTAGTGAATTAGTGAATTAGTGAATTAGTGAATTAGTGATTTAGTGATTTAGTGATTTAGTGAATGAGTGAATGAGTGAATGAGTGAATGAGTTAACGAGTTAACGAGTTAACGAGTTAACGAGTTAACGAGTTAACGAGTTAACGAGTTAACGAGTTAACGAGATAACGAGTTAACGAGTTAACGAGTTAACGAGTTAACGAGTTAACGAGATAACGAGTTAACGAGTTAACGAGTGAACGTGTGAATGAGTGAATGAGTGAATGAGTGAATGTGTGAATGAGTGAATGAGTGAATGAGTGATTGAGTTAATGCGTTAATGATGAGTTAATGAGTTAATGAGTTAATGGGTTAATGAGATAATGTGTTAACGTGTTAATGAGTTAATGAGTTAATTAGTTAATGCGTTAATGAGTTAATGCGTTAATGAGTTAATGAGTTAATGCGTTAATGAGTTAATGAGTTAATGAGTTAATGAGTTAATGAGTTAATGAGTTAATGAGTTAATGAGTTAATGAGTTAATGAGTTAATGAGTTAATGAGTTAAAGAGCTAATGAGCTAATGAGTTAATGTGTTAATGAGTTAATGAGTTAATGAGTTAATGAGTTAATTAGTTAATGAGTTAATGAGTTAATGAGTTAATGAGTTAATGAGTTAATGAGTTAATGAGTTAATGAGTTAATGAGTTAATGAGTTAATGAGTTAATGAGTTAATGAGTTAATGAGTTAATGAGTTAATGAGTTAATGAGTTAATGAGTTTATGAGTTTATGAGTTAATGAGTTAATGAGTTAATGAGTTAATGAGTTAATGAGTTAATGAGTTAATGAGTTAATGAGTTAATGAGTTAATGAGTTAATGAGTTAATGAGTTAATGAGTTAATGAGTTAATGAGTTAATGAGTTAATGAGTTAATGAGTTAATGAGTTAATGAGTTAATGAGTTAATGAGTTAATGAGTTAATGAGTTAATGAGTTAATGAGTTAATGAGTTAATGAGTTAATGAGTTAATGAGTTAATGAGTTAATGAGTTAATGAGTTAATGAGTTAATGAGTTAATGAGTTAATGAGTTAATGAGTTAATGAGTTAATGAGTTAATG
The DNA here is from genome assembly GCA_964017155.1 of Oasisia sp. SBJ-2009. Lineage (NCBI taxonomy): Eukaryota > Metazoa > Annelida > Polychaeta > Sabellida > Siboglinidae > Oasisia > Oasisia sp. SBJ-2009. Next base: position 39,877,658 of record OZ024864.1, on the reverse strand, counting down.
AGTTAATGAGTTAATGAGTTAATGAGTTAATGAGTTAATGAGTTAATGAGTTAATGAGTTAATGAGTTAATGAGTTAATGAGTTAATGAGTTAATGAGTTAATGAGTTAATGAGTTAATGAGTTAATGAGTTAATGAGTTAATGAGTTAATGAGTTAATGAGTTAATGAGTTAATGAGTTAATGAGTTAATGAGTTAATGAGTTAATGAGTTAATGAGTTAATGAGTTAATGAGTTAATGAGTTAATGAGTGAATGTGTGAATGAGTGAATGAGTGAATGAGTGAATGTGTGAATGAGTGAATGTCTGTCTGAGTGAATGAGTGAATGAGTGATTGAGTTAATGCGTTAATGATGAGTTAATGAGTTAATGAGTTAATGAGTTAATGGGTTAATGAGATAATGTGTTAATGTGTTAATGAGTTAATGAGTTAATTAGTTAATGCGTTAATGAGTTAATGCGTTAATGAGTTAATGAGTTAATGAGTTAATGCGTTTATGAGTTAATGAGTTAATGAGTTAATGAGCTAATGAGTTAATGTGTTAATGAGTTAATGAGTTAATGAGTTAATGAGTTAATGAGTTAATGAGTTAATGAGTTAATGAGTTAATGAGTTAATGAGTTAATGAGTTAATGAGTTAATGAGTTAATGAGTTAATGAGTTAATGAGTTAATGAGTTAATGAGTTAATGAGTTAATGAGTTAATGAGTTAATGAGTTAATGAGTTAATGAGTTAATGAGTTAATGAGTTAATGAGTTAATGAGTTAATGAGTTAATGAGTTAATGAGTTAATGAGTTTATGAGTTTATGAGTTTATGAGTTTATGAGTTAATGAGTTAATGAGTTAATGAGTTAATGAGTTAATGAGTTAATGAGTTAATGAGTTAATGAGTTAATGAGTTAATGAGTTAATGAGTTAATGAGTTAATGAGTTAATGAGTTAATGAGTTAGTGAGTTAGTGAGTTAGTGAGTTAGTGAGTTAGTGAGTTAGTGAGTTAGTGAGTTAATGAGTTAATGAGTTAATGAGTTAATGAGTTAATGAGTTAATGAGTTAATGAGTTAATGAGTTAATGAGTTAGTGAGTTAATGATTTAATGAGTTAATGAGTTAATGAGTTAATGAGTTAATGAGAGAATGAGAGAATGAGAGAATGAGAGAATGAGAGAATGAGAGAATGAGAGAATGAGAGAATGAGAGAATGAGAGAATGAGAGAATGAGAGAATGAGAGAATGAGAGAATGAGAGAATGAGAGAATGAGAGAATGAGAGAATGAGAGAATGAGAGAATGAGAGAATGAGAGAATGAGAGAATGAGAGAATGAGAGAATGAGAGAATGAGAGAATGAGAGAATGAGAGAATGAGAGAATGAGAGAATGAGAGAATGAGAGAATGAGAGAATGAGAGAATGAGAGAATGAGAGAATGAGAGAATGAGAGAATGAGAGAATGAGAGAATGAGAGAATGAGAGAATGAGAGAATGAGAGAATGAGAGAATGAGAGAATGAGAGAATGAGAGAATGAGAGAATGAGAGAATGAGAGAATGAGAGAATGAGAGAATGAGAGAATGAGAGAATGAGAGAATGAGAGATGAGAGAATGAGAGAATGAGAGAATGAGAGAATGAGAGAATGAGAGAATGAGAGAATGAGAGAATGAGAGAATGAGAGAATGAGAGAATGAGAGAATGAGAGAATGAGAGAATGAGAGAATGAGAGAATGAGAGAATGAGAGAATGAGAGAATGAGAGAATGAGAGAATGAGAGAATGAGAGAATGAGAGAATGAGAGAATGAGAGAATGAGAGAATGAGAGAATGAGAGAATGAGAGAATGAGAGAATGAGAGAATGAGAGAATGAGAGAATGAGAGAATGAGAGAATGAGAGAATGAGAGAATGAGAGAATGAGAGAATGAGAGAATGAGAGAATGAGAGAATGAGAGAATGAGAATGAGAGAATGAGAGAATGAGAGAATGAGAGAATGAGAGAATGAGAGAATGAGAGAATGAGAGAATGAGAGAATGAGAGAATGAGAGAATGAGAGAATGAGAGAATGAGAGAATGAGAGAATGAGAGAATGAGAGAATGAGAGAATGAGAGAATGAGAGAATGAGAGAATGAGAGAATGAGAGAATGAGAGAATGAGAGAATGAGAGAATGAGAGAATGAGAGAATGAGAGAATGAGAGAATGAGAGAATGAGAGAATGAGAGAATGAGAGAATGAGAGAATGAGAGAATGAGAGAATGAGAGAATGAGAGAATGAGAGAATGAGAGAATGAGAGAATGAGAGAATGAGAGAATGAGAGAATGAGAGAATGAGAGAATGAGAGAATGAGAGAATGAGAGAATGAGAGAATGAGAGAATGAGAGAATGAGAGAATGAGAGATGAGAGAATGAGAGAATGAGAGAATGAGAGAATGAGAGAATGAGAGAATGAGAGAATGAGAGAATGAGAGAATGAGAGAATGAGAGAATGAGAGAATGAGAAGAATGAGAGAATGAGAGAATGAGAGAATGAGAGAATGAGAGAATGAGGAGAGAATGATAGAATGAGAGAATGAGAGAATGAGAGAATGAGAGAATGAGAGAATGAGAGAATGAGAGAATGAGGGAATGAGGGAATGAGGGAATGAGGGAATGAGGGAATGAGGAATGAGGGAGGAATGAGGGAATGAGGGAATGAGGGAATGAGGAATGAGGGAATGAGGGAATGAGGGAATGAGGGAATGAGGGAATGAGGGAATGAGGGAATGAGGGAATGAGGGAATGAGGGAATGAGGGAATGAGGGAATGAGGGAATGAGAGAATGAGAGAATGAGAGAATGAGAGAATGAGAGAATGAATTTAGAGTTGGGTTAGTGAGTGATCGAGTGAGTGTGTTTGCTTGTCTAGGGAGACTGGCAACGCTGACTCAACCCACGCATTGATTGTATGAAGATACGCCCAGATTTATCTGACCATGCTCTTATTCAATATACGTTATTTATTTATTAAGTTATTAAGGTAAGTGTTAGTTCTCATCATATACCTTTAAAGATGCTCAACACAAGACAAGTCAATGAACTGTACACGCACACTCATACGAGGAGGATTCTACGGTCATTAGCAAATTATTATACTCACAATGACAACCACCACAATTCAACATTATTCATATCGACCCGGAAGAGTTTCCTGACATAAGAACACGAGACGAAAGCAGTGCTCGGAGTTATGACGATTGTACGAAGCATAGGATAGCGTCAGGCAAAAACAACACATTATTAAATTATTTATTGTTGGTCGTTACCTGACACTGTGAACACCCTTAAATGCTAGTCAACACTTTGTATTATTAAATTATGGTTCAATTATGACACAAATATTTTTTGAAAACATTAACCGATACTGACAACTTATAGAGTGAAGTGAAGTTTATTCAAACATTCAAACATTTGACAAAATTATACAAGACGTATATTTATACGCGTATTCACACTTTTTGAAACGATAAACAAGATGACACTGACGGTTCCTCTACCATTGAATATCTTATATCGGTGGTAGTATTATATTCGTCACGGTTGTATATCTCGTTTTTCACATACTATAATAACAATATGTACAACCTCAATATATGTTTGCTATACAAAAGTCACCGTTTGCTATATGTTAAAACAGCATGATTAAATATGACAACATATACATATTTCCGGTAGAATATTTGTCATATACTCGCTATTTAGATCTATATACAATTATAAGTATACTATACAATTACTGAGATAGTTCCACATTGGCGCTTCATAGACACAAACATATTTCGATCTCATTGTGGAGTGATCGCGTACCAGTTCTAAAGCGAAACAGTTTCTTAACGAATAAGTTGTTTGCCGCTTATCTTAGTAGATAGACGTTTTATGTTTGATGGTGAACAACAGTAATATGATTAATTTGTATATATACGGTGACGTTTTGAACTCTATGAAATCTAGACATTCCAAAGTAAATTCTTAGTATCACGCCGTCGAGATTGCTCTATTGCTTTGGTACAAAGGTTCAATCGAACATATTTCGATTTCACAGGGACTGTAGCGAAGTAATCATTCATACAACTGAGAATCGGAATTAACGTGAATCGGAGAATCACGTTAATGTCGGTCCCGTCTCAATTTGGGACGTAAAAGAACCACTGAGGACGACAGGCACCCTGGCAGTGACCATCCTCAGTTACTCCTGCGTTAGCCCAAGATTGGGCTGTTTGGAATAAATAACCTGAGACATGAGGCAAGTGGCGCATCTTAGAGTGACGTAAGTTTTGCCGGCAGCACAGAAAGTGAAACAGGATTCTCTTGATTCGACTGAGTGTTCGATGCACTAGTACACTTAACGAAGTAATATGAAAAGCACTGTATGACTCTATAATAATAATAATAATAATAATAATAATAATAATAATAATAATAATAATAATAATAATAATAATAATAATAATAATAATAATAATAATAATAATAATAATAATAATAATAATAATAATAATAATAATAATAATAATAATAATAATAATAATAATAATAATAATAATAATAATAATAATAATAATAATAATAATAATAATAATAATAATAATAATAATAATAATAATAATAATAATAATAATAATAATAATAATAATAATAATAATAATAATAATAATAATAATAATAATAATAATAATAATAATAATAATAATAATAATAATAATAATAATAATAATAATAATAATAATAATAATAATAATAATAATAATAATAATAATAATAATAATAATAATAATAATAATAATAATAATAATAATAATAATAATAATAATAATAATAATAATAATAATAATAATAATAATAATAATAATAATAATAATAATAATAATAATAATAATAATAATAATAATAATAATAATAATAATAATAATAATAATAATAATAATAATAATAATAATAATAATAATAATAATAATAATAATAATAATAATAATAATAATAATAATAATAATAATAATAATAATAATAATAATAATAATAATAATAATAATAATAATAATAATAATAATAATAATAATAATAATAATAATAATAATAATAATAATAATAATAATAATAATAATAATAATAATAATAATAATAATAATAATAATAATAATAATAATAATAATAATAATAATAATAATAATAATAATAATAATAATAATAATAATAATAATAATAATAATAATAATAATAATAATAATAATAATAATAATAATAATAATAATAATAATAATAATAATAATAATAATAATAATAATAATAATAATAATAATAATAATAATAATAATAATAATAATAATAATAATAATAATAATAATAATAATAATAATAATAATAATAATAATAATAATAATAATAATAATAATAATAATAATAATAATAATAATAATAATAATAATAATAATAATAATAATAATAATAATAATAATAATAATAATAATAATAATAATAATAATAATAATAATAATAATAATAATAATAATAATAATAATAATAATAATAATAATAATAATAATAATAATAATAATAATAATAATAATAATAATAATAATAATAATAATAATAATAATAATAATAATAATAATAATAATAATAATAATAATAATAATAATAATAATAATAATAATAATAATAATAATAATAATAATAATAATAATAATAATAATAATAATAATAATAATAATAATAATAATAATAATAATAATAATAATAATAATAATAATAATAATAATAATAATAATAATAATAATAATAATAATAATAATAATAATAATAATAATAATAATAATAATAATAATAATAATAATAATAATAATAATAATAATAATAATAATAATAATAATAATAATAATAATAATAATAATAATAATAATAATAATAATAATAATAATAATAATAATAATAATAATAATAATAATAATAATAATAATAATAATAATAATAATAATAATAATAATAATAATAATAATAATAATAATAATAATAATAATAATAATAATAATAATAATAATAATAATAATAATAATAATAATAATAATAATAATAATAATAATAATAATAATAATAATAATAATAATAATAATAATAATAATAATAATAATAATAATAATAATAATAATAATAATAATAATAATAATAATAATAATAATAATAATAATAATAATAATAATAATAATAATAATAATAATAATAATAATAATAATAATAATAATAATAATAATAATAATAATAATAATAATAATAATAATAATAATAATAATAATAATAATAATAATAATAATAATAATAATAATAATAATAATAATAATAATAATAATAATAATAATAATAATAATAATAATAATAATAATAATAATAATAATAATAATAATAATAATAATAATAATAATAATAATAATAATAATAATAATAATAATAATAATAATAATAATAATTATTATTATTATTATTATTATTATTATTATAAAGTGCATTAGCTGGCAGCCATAGCGGCGGAAAAGTACAATAAGAACATTACGACTGATGAAGCAATTAATTATTGCGTATTAATAAAAGTAATTATTAAATTGTTACTAATTGGAATATCTGATAACAAGAATAACAATAAGTAGGATAATAAAACGGTAAATGGCCTATCATATTAATACATACATTTTAACTGATTAAAATGTCAGAAACATCTAATCTAAATCTAAATGATGACAATGGTCGTAAAACATAATGTTTGAAGAAACACGAGTAATTCAAACAAGAACGATCTTGCAGCTGCTATGAGTAAAGATACATGTTGCTAAATTCCAATCGATGATAACGTTAACATTTACTACAGATAAATTCAGATCGTAATAGGTACATGTACAAGCAATTTACACAATACGATGTGTTGAGCCCTATTCCCGTAAGAGGACACACAATGAAATATCGGCGTATTTACTCAACCCGATTAAACAATCAATCGGCATTTTGTAACAACTGTCTGTAGGACATTTGACTCCGTCCGTTCCTGCTACGTTCTGTTAGAAAGTCACGTACTATACCCCAGCATGTGTCAGCGTCATGTTCGTCTAGGTCTAGTCGGAATGATGGTTTCTCTCTCTGCCACGGCCTCATCCTACAAGACACGATTTCGGGAAGAGGGACGTAGCCACGACTGATGAACATATAGTCCTCCTTCCGTTTGTTACTGTACCTCGCAAACCGCAGATGCTGCCGAAACTCGCTCTCGTGTAGCAGTTCTTCATTCAGGCACACTATCAACTTTTCACTCTCATTCATAGCCACAGCAATCTTTTCCAAAGGTGACCCAAATATTACTCCACCAGGTTCAAATTCGTCCCTAGTCTGGAAATACGCTTTGAGTTGCCATTCAAGCAATTTTTCGTTCAAATCGTTCAATGCCCAATTTCTCAGCGCAATATCTCTTTCATCGAAAAGAACCGTCACTTGATATCTCCGTAATGGCAGGGGCAAGTTGCTAGTTGCAAATGCTCTGTGATTCCTCCATATATATATTTTGAACCTGATGAATTCTCGGAAAAGATACATTGCCACTACCGCCATTACTACGATAGCGACTATTAGAGATAGCGCCCCGTAGAGCGAAAGATACGTTTCACACTCATTCTGTAAACCAGACAGAGAGATGGCAGAAATCCGTGTGTGTGCTCCTCTGTACATACAAGTCAAGTTCGTTCTATCTATCACATGTATATCTGTTGTGAGCAACCAGTGTATGAATGTAAGACCACTACAATCACAGATAAATTCATTCGATTTTAAATTCAGTTGAAACGCTGTTTCTTTGTTTAGATTATCCAGTTCCTGAGTGAACAAAGAACTTAGAAAAGGCAACAAGTTCCCACTTAGATCGATGAGATGCAACGATGTAAGTCGTTCGACATGTAGATGGATATTATGAAATTGATTATTTGCAAGTTTAATTTCTTGCAATTTTGTGCATGTTGAAAACGTGTTTGGGTGAATGCGGCGAATGCCGTTATTAGACAAGTCTATGACCTCAAGTCTGCGAGAGAAATTGAACACTTTCGTATATGGAGTACTTACCCTCCCGAGGGCATTGTGCGACACATTTAGAACTCGTACGACACATTTAGAACTCGTAAGCACGGGAAGTAACGTAACGTGTTTTCGCCAAATGACTCCGCCACTCCGTGACTTAAGTCAATGACCTGTAGTTTCGTCAGTCCACATACAAATCCTCGCCAATGCCGGGTGTATGCGGTTCCAGAAAGATTCAAGAAACGGATATCGTTGTCGCTGAAAATGCAACTGTTGTCTAACATGTTACGACCAGATATGGTAATATGACTCATATCGATATAACGTAGTCCTGGGGGTAAGGGGAAATATTTCTCGCCGGGACATGTGGTCAGATGTGGTAATGGTTGGACAGTTTTGTCGACATCAACGGAAATGGACGGCAGTTTAGGATAGCTCGGCAGGTAATTATCAATGTCAAAACGCAGGTCACTACCGCACGAGCAGTAACTGCTTGGCAGGTTCGGGTGGTTGGTATATGATACATCTAAAACACGAAGCTTACTTAGCTGACTATATAGTGAAAGCAATTTATGCTGCGTTGGAGTAGCACCGTTTATGGAATTGTGTGAAACGAATAACTCTTCAATACCTGCGAAGCACAATACGTCGCTGCCGACGATGAATTTCATTTGGACATCCCGTAGACTTAAGCGACGGATGCTCTCCCAAAAGTGACTCTTGCTGCAAAAGTCTCTGAAATCCAAAACTCCGTAGGATCTTGGGTCGGTTTTATCAAGTAAGACCGTGTCGATGCTACTGTTCACGGTTTGTCCGAGCGATTGTATGGAGCGTCTAAAGTTGAGTTTGCTGTTACAACTGAGGTCGAGAACGCGTAGGTTTGTGAAGTCAGAGAAGGTACCTGGCTCGATGCTTTCGACGCCACAACTTCGTATCATTAATGTGGCAATATTCGATGTCTTGATTGCCGAGAACGTGCGAGTGGAAACAGTTCTGATGTCACATCCGTTCAAGACTAGAGTAGTGAGCTTCGGAAGTCGGCCGTAGTCCGCGGGTAGCTCTGTATCGTTACCCTGCACGGACAATGTTTGTAACTGTCGGAGGTTGTCCAGTATTTCAACGGGATATTCGCCCATCGTGTCTTGGCCGGCAATAGCGAGAACTTGCAAAGACGGAAGTCCTTGAAACGACTCGTTCGACAGACTGGCCACGTCCAGATAGTTGCCGTGCAAGTTCAACTGTCGGAGTTGCCGAAGCCCAAAGAAGCAATTTCTGTATAAAGTTTTGATTTTGTTGAACGACAAATCCAACAATAGCAAATGCTGCATGTTTTGAAATGCGTCTTCCGGTACAACTACAATTGCATTGTGGTCCAGCTGAAGTTGTGTGACGCGCATTGGAACAACAACGGGAAGATGGACTATGTTTCGTGAGCTACAGTTAAATGCGACACTTTCAGGCTCTCCGGAAACACGTGATTCGTCACATCGCAGGCACGTGACACTCTTGATACTTGGCCAATAGCCAATGAACACCTGGAACAAACGCACTACGTTAGACTGTCGAGTTGTGCTTATCGGAGTAAAATAAGGAAACTTTCCCAAGGCCGTGACTCATAGCTTCATCACACCCGGGTTGTTTGTAGAATTACAATAATAAAAGCTCCGATGCAGAACGACCCTGCGTGTGCATTGAACCGTATAACACTTAACCAACGCCGGTGTACTCTAATAAAGAGACTCCATAGTGAATACCCTCAGGTCTATTTATAATGATTCGTTCCCACTGAAGTTGAAACATGGCCATAGTACTGTTAGTTTACTGGGATATGGATTCTTAACATGACCAAAGCTGTGGTATTCTGTCAGCATTTATTCCAGCACGTGATTCGACAAGTATACTTTGTAATGTAGATATCGCAGTCGTGTTTGATGTGGCACAGCTCGCATGGCATTGATAGCAGCTGCTCTTTTTCCTTTGCGTTTTAATAGCAAATGTATCACACCATAATACCTCTAACCGCAGGAACATCATTGTTATACTTTTTAATATAGATACAATTCCTATTGCCAGAAAGCGAAACGAGAGTTAATAATAGGCCACGGTCAGAGGCGCATCAATATAATAATAATAATAAAGCTATATTCAACGTGTAAAAATTACATGATAAATTGGAATGTAGTCTGGCGTTGACTTACATAGTGCCTAAATATACAGTAAAATAGAATACGGCAAACAAATATAAAATATAGATATAAAATATACATTGTACATGATATGTTCTTTAAAATTAAAAACAAAATATTTTAATATAGTAAATAACTAAAGACAACATTAAAATAATAGATTATCTATTTAACAATAATTGTGGTGTAAATTAGTTAATAAAATAAATAAATAAAAAAAAAAATGTCCTTTAAAAATAGACATACACTATAAGAGGACTAAAATATCATTTAAAATTATGTTTACAATTACAATTATAAAAGGGGTAATCGACCTCAGAGTCTATAAACAATTCCAGTTGTCAACATATTGACTGATACGCCGGGAACTATGGTTGTAAAGGTATAGACAAAGGTTATAAAGATAAGGTTGTAACTAGCGCCATTTCTGTTAACTTCTGCATTGCAAAGAAATTCGATCAGGATTAACCATGAGAAAAACTGCATAGCGTTACTTTCAGCAAAGGAAACCATTCAAGGTAATTGTCTCATACTGAAGATATCGACGGTCACATATTTCAAAATTGATTTACAAATCTACGAAACGGCATATACGTACGTAGCTGTTAGAAATAGTGTGAACCAGACTCACGTGACAATATCATTGCCAGGGTAAATTTCAACATATGTGTCACATTAGTATAATATAGCTGTCGTTGAATACATTATGCATATACCTGTCTTGTTCTTCTTGCAATTTTTAAATTAAATACGGTGATTTACAATTGAATATGTTGCATAAGCTGCATAATGTGTGTGTGTGTGTGTGTGTGTGTGTGTGTGTGTGTGTGTGTGTGTGTGTGTGTGTGTGTGTGTGTGTGTGTGTGTGTGTGTGTGTGTGTGTGTGTGTGTGTGTGTGTGTGTGTGTGTGTGTGTGTGTGTGTGTGTGTGTGTGTGTGTGTGTGTGTGTGTGTGTGTGTGTGTGTGTGTGTGTGTGTGTGTATTCTATAGTTGTTG
>OZ024864.1:39853907-39858907 GCA_964017155.1 Oasisia sp. SBJ-2009 | reverse complement strand
ACTTAAAGATTTGATGAACTTGCATGCTCCGAAACAGGAATGAAGTCAATTCTGGAGAGCACGGCCAGTCCCCACCCTCAAAATGCATCACGTTCCGATGCCGACTGTATACGTAATGTGATAACTTTAGTAGTGTTACTCATTTTCTAACATTGTATAATCGACCGGCTCCTGAAAGTCGCGTTATAAGAGCCCAGGTCAGGCTTATGGGATGCACGTTAAACAACGCATCCAATCTGCTTCGCGCAAACACTCGCTCTGCTATTTCTGGGCGGGGCCAGCGCCTCTTTGACGGTGGTTGGTCGGGTATATTAATCCGGCGTCCTTGCTTCCGAACAATTTGCAGCGATGACGCTTAGCGAGGGAGCGTGGACGTTCTGTCTGGTCGTCACCGTCGTGTGCGCTCATCAAGGCATAGTCTCACCAACCCCTGACTACGTTACCAACGGCCCTGACTCATCTACCGCCGCTTATGACGCAAAATGCCCAGACTCATTCACACCATTGAACGATGCCAAAGGCTCCGAATCATCCACAACCGTTTACGATGTCAAAAGCCCCGACACATCCACAACCATGTACGATGCCAAAGACACTGATTCGCCCCCGACATCATCCGATGCCAAAGACGATTATTCATTCTCAAACGTGTACGATGCCAAAAACACTGACTCGTCCACGACATCATACGATGCCAAAGACGATGATTCACCCTCAATCGTTTATGATGCCAAAAACACTGACTCGTCCACGCCATCATACGATCCCAAAAACACTGACTATTCGACGTCATCATACGATGCCAAAGACGACGATTCATCCTCAACCGTGTACAATGACAAAGACACTTACTCGTCTACTACGGACTACCCTGTCACACGCCTTGACGTATCCACCGCTGAGTACGCTACCGAAGGCTTTGACTCGTCCACCATCGCGTACGATGCCAAATGTCCGTGGTCATCCAACGCCGAGAACGGCGATGAATGCTCCTATCCAACTGCAGCAACAACCAGTAAGTACAACTTCGATGCGATTACACGAGGGAACTCATAATAATGTGTGCAAATGTTGAAACATATTTAACTAATAAATTTACGTAATCGATTCCACATGACGAAGTAGCCAGTAACAGCCATGGAAGGTTCATGACATAGAGATGGGTGGTGTCAGTGATAGGCACAGTTGGCAATGGCTGGGCGGTTATGCAATAGTTTGGACATATCCATTAGATCGGCTAGTTTACACGACAACTTGACGAAGAGATTAACATGTTGTGAGATCACAACCAACGTGATACAGTGGTTTTTTTGTAAATATGTTCGCAACCAAGGGGTAAGCAATATATCGGAAAGACATATAGGCTGTATAATATGGCGACGGAGACGTTAGCAGAATTTCATCTTATGAATGATCCTATTAATCATCTTACCACAACAAAGATCACCTCCACTACATCGTATAATAATGTGCGTGCACATGTGTGTATAACCGTTTTTTTATATCTTTTTCCAAATTTCTACTGCTTGAACTCATGCTTTATCATAAATGATCCATTGACAAATCAACTGGAAATAAATCACATTTTTTTCTGTTCAGCCATCGACAGTCCCAAAGCCGTGCCTCTTGTAGTCGGTCCTGACAGGAGAGAACGTGATCTTTCGATGAATGAACTTGAAGGAGTGCTTTACGACAAACTACTCAACGAGACATTTTGCAAAAAAAGGTGTGAACTTCACGACGATATCTCGTTTTCGTGCTACTGTGACAGTGCCTGTATCGAGCTTGGCGATTGTTGTCTCGATTACGAAGCAGTGTGTTTGTCAGGCCCAAAGTTCACGCGCGACAATTACACTGCTATTTTACAACGACGACCCCAGGCAGCTGCGAAATGCACTGCCCTTCCAAATGTGCATGGAGACTCTGCAATGACTGTGTCGTCTTGCAACAGAAAGACTTCAAATGAAACGTTTATAGTTGACCTGTGCGAGAGAACTACGTTGATGAACAAAACGCTTACTACCGAACTTCCGGCTATGTTTCGTGGTGTCATCTATCGCAACAAGTTCTGTGCAATATGTAATAATCCAGGAGAGGATTTGTCTGACTTGCTACTAGCTGACATAGTATTCGACTGTGCGGGCACAACTGGACTCGCTTACGATCAGTGGCACCCTTACACCCAATACTCGAAATACGATCAAGTAGTTGAAAAGTGTAAATTTACGTTCGACTTGTTGCATCTTTTAGAATATTCCGAAGATGCTGATCGCTACGCGTGCAGTGATAACACAGACATGTGCAACGTCGAGTTAACAGATCCACGGTTTGACTTCGATTACTTACGAGCCATGTGTCAGAAGTATCGGGTAACAATCATGAACGTATACACATATATGTACTACAGCAATCCGCACTGTGCCATGTGTGGCGGCGTAAAGGACGAAAGCGAGGTGATCACCGATCCGTTACATATACGTTATCCTTTGCCGTCGCTTACCCGGCTGTTGGCCGTCTCTCACCGACCCATCAATGCACTCAATCACTGCAGAAAGGGTAGTGTGTTCGATTACGCAACTGGAGAGTGCGTCACACTCACGTGTCCGCCTGGTCACGTGACACTGCGAGACAGACGTTGCGCGAGACTGAATGTGACCGTGCCACAGATGTTAACGAACCGTGACGTCAGGACGTATGTCGTCGTATCGACCGAAAATAAAGAATTCGGAGCGTCTGACCATAAACGTGTCATCAAAGACATTGGTATTGATAACGTAGTGAACGCAGCAAGACGTGTAATATACCTGCCATGCAGCGCCTTCAAACCGTGGAATAATTGGGGAAAGGTATTCACTAAAATGTCATTATGCTGGATTGTGGAAGTGAGATTTGGAAATGTATTCAATGTTGTATCCAGAGTGTCATTGTTTGCCTCAAAACAATACAGTCCGATTTGGTTTCCTTCCTTCTATAATTCCAAGCAAATTGACATATTTGTATTTAACCTAGACTCTAACTTCGAAACTGGTGCATGTGCAGCAGGAACACCAAGGATTCGGCATGATGTAGTATTTCCGAGTGGCAGCCTGGCTGACAACATCTTACCGTCAACATTTGTCGTGTTGAATACAACACATGTATACAACGTCACCGAAACACCGATTCTCATGTCGTGGCAATATAATGTCTCCGATGGTAGTTGGACTGAGACTTGGACCGTCGTAGTTTGTGAACCAGACATATTCAGTTGTGATACGGTCACGTTTCAGGCGGCGGACTACGTGGAAGGGGACGAATCATTTGTGTTGTTCGGTGGTACAACGCATCAAGTCAACATCCACGAGAGCAAAGTTGTGAGATTGAATTCAAGTGCGATCGCACTATGTGCCGACCTGTTGCACGACGCAACGGGAACTCACGAAACTGGGAGATTTGTTAAGGGTGTACTGACGTTGATCGGAAATACTTTATCAATGATGTGCCTAGTGTTTACGATGGCCACCTACTATACGTTCGACCAGCTTCGTACGAGAGTTGGCAAATGTATAATGAACCTATGCTTGGCTTTGTTTTTTGCCCAGCTTTCATTCCAGGTGAGCAATGCCTTGTTGCCATACCGCGAGGCTTGTATCGCCGTGGCTGTCACTCAACACTACACCTGGCTGGCTGCCTTCCTCTGGATGAACGTTCTTGCCTTCGACATGTCTTGTACGTTTGCCGGTTGCAAGTCATCTGATGGTGTTCGGAAAGCATCTCGTTTTTTTGTATTTGCCGCATACGCCTGGGGAGTACCCGCTATCTTTGTCGCTGTCTGTCTGGTACTGGATTTCTGCACCGATCTTCCTTTCAGTTACGGTGACAAGACAATGTGTTGGATTGTAGGACCTCGGGCCATTGTGTATTACTTCGCTACTCCTGTTGCCACAGTGCTCACTGCCAATGTAGTGATGTTTGTTCGAACCGTCGTCGCTATCAAACGGGCCATAACCGTCGGCAGCAGTGCGCGGCAGCCCAACGAACAACGACGGACATTCGTCATTTACATGCGGCTGACGTCACTTATGGGATTCACTTGGTTGTTCGGATTCTTGGCAAACGTCGACGTGCTTAGCTTCTTGTCGTACCCTTACATTGTGTGCAACACTTGCCAGGGAGTGTTTATTTGTGTGTCTTTCACGGTGTCGCAGACGGTTCGACGACTATGGTGGGACCGATGCAGCAAGAAAGGAAGTAGGAACAAAGCAAATCGATCAAGAGATGGCGTAGCTTTGCCAGAGGGCCGCATAACAAGGCTTTGATAGATGCACAGAATGCTCGATGGACGCTATATTCCTTCTTTGAGAGAAACTAGTGTAGTGTTTTACATTGAAAGATACAGCATAGTCGTCGTTTCTTGTGTCGTTATGGTCGTGTCAGATATATATATATATATATATATACATATATATATATATATATATATATATATATATATATATATATATATATATATATATATATATATATATATACATATATATATATATATATATATATATATATATATACATGTATATATATGTATATATATATATATATATATATATATGTGTGTGTGTGTGTGTATATATGTATATATATATATATATATATATATATATATATATATATATATATATATATATATATATATATATATATATATGCGTTTGTGTATTTTATAGTTTACATGTAGTACAGAAACACGTTGCCATATGAAGAAATCACAATTATATATTTGCGAATACAGGTTTTGCATTGTTGTGCATGTTTGCTTGCTTACTGTATTAAAGCCGAATGTGAAAATCAAGTATTGTTTGAATTGTCTAGGAACGACACAATATTCCAACCTTGTGAAGTTGACCGACGCGGAGTGATGCCGCATTAAATGAGCCGATTAATATACTGACACACATCGCACTCGCTACTTATACAATTATGCCTACGCATCATTCACAGATTATATAAAAAGAAATTAGCAT
>OZ024864.1:39841407-39848907 GCA_964017155.1 Oasisia sp. SBJ-2009 | reverse complement strand
CCTCAACAGTGTATGACGATGAATCATCCTCAACCGTGTACGATGTCAAAAGCACTGTCTTGTCCACGACATCATACGATGCCAAAGACGATGATTCATCCTCAACTGTGTACGATGTCAAAAACACTGACTCTTCAACAACATCATACGATGCCAAAGACGATGATTCATCCTCAACCGTGTACAATGTCAAAGACACTGACTCGTCTACTACGGACTACCCTGTCACACGCCTTGACGTGTCCACCGCTGAGTACGCTACCGAAGGCTTTGACTCGTCCACCATCGCGTACGCTGCCAAATGTCTTTGGTCATCCAACGCCGACAACGGCGATGAATGCTTCTATCCAACTGCAGCAACAACTAGTAAGTACAACTTCGATGCGATTACACAAGGGTACTCATAATAATGTGTGCAAATGTTGAAACATATTTAACTCATAGATTTACGTAATCGATTCCACCGGACGAAGTAGCTAGTAACAGCCATGGAAGGTCTATGAAATAGAGATGGGTAGTGTCGGTGATAGGTACAGTTGGCCAAAGCTGTGCGGTTGTGCAACAGTTTGGATTTGGAAAGATCCATTAGATCGGTTAGCTTATACGACAATTTGATGAAGAGTTTTGTGAAATCACCAACCGACGTGATGCAGTGTGATTTTGTAAATACGTTCACAACCAAGGGTTAAATTATACATATAGGCTGTATAGTATGGCGACGGAGACGTTAGCAGAATTTCATCTTACGAATGATCTTATTAATCAGCTTAACACAACAAAGACTATATCCGCATGCATTTGTGTGTATAACCGTATTTTTTTATCTTTTCCAAATGTCCACTGCTTTAACTCATGCTTTATCACAAATGATCCATTGAAAAATCAACTGGAAATAAATCACATTTTCTTCTTTTCAGCCATCGACAGTCACAAAACCGTGCCTCTTGTAGTCGGTCCTCGCAGGAGAGAACGTGATCTTTCGATGAAGGAACTTGAAGGAGTGTTTTACGACAAACTACTCAACGAGACATTTTGCAAAAATAGGTGTGGACTTCGCGATGATTTCTCGTTTTCGTGCTACTGTGACAGTGCCTGTATCGAGCTTGGCGATTGTTGTCTCGATTACGAAGCAGTGTGTTTGTCAGGCCCAAAGTTGACGCGCGACAATTACACTGCTATTTTACAACGACGACCCCCGTTAGCTGTGAAATGCACTGTCCTTCCGCAACTGTTTCGAGACACTATAATGACGGTGTCGTCTTGCAATCAAAAGACTTCAAATGAAACGTTTATAGTTGACCTGTGCGAGAGAACTACGTTGATGAACAAAACGCTTACTACCGAACTTCCGGCTATGTTTCGTGGTGTCATCTATCGCAACAAGTACTGTGCAATTTGTAATAATCCAGGAGAGGATTTGTCTGACTTGCTACTAGCTGACATAGTATTTGACTGTGCAGGCACAACTGGACTCGCTTACGATCAGTGGCACCCTTACACCCAATATTCGAAATATGATCAAGCAGTTGCAAAGTGTATACTTACGTTCGACGTGTTGCATCTTTTAAAAGATTCAGAAGATGCTGATCGTTACGCATGCAGTGATAACACAGAAGTGTGCAACGTCGAATTAACAGATCCACGGTTTGACTTCGTTTACTTACGAGCCATGTGTCAGAAGTATCGGGCAAAAGTCATGAACCTATACACACTGATGTACTACAGCAATCCGCACTGTGCCATGTGTGGCGGCGAAAAGGACGAAAGCGAGGTGATCACCGCTCTGTTTCATAGAGGTTATCCTTTTCCGTTCTTTTCCCGGATGGTGGCCGTCTCTCACCAAGCCATTAATACACTGAATCACTGCAAAAAATGTAGTGTGTTCGATTACGCAACTGGAGAGTGCAGCACACTCACGTGTCCGCCTGGTCACGTGACACTGCGAGACAGACGTTGCGCGAGACTGAATGTGACCGTGCCACAGATGTTAGCGAACCGTGACGTCAGGACGTATGTCGTCGTATCGACCGAAAATAAAGAATTCGGAGCGTCTGACCATAAACGTGTCATCAAAGATATTTGTATTGATAACGATGTGTACGCAGCTAGACCTGTAATACACCTGCCATGCAGCGCCTTCAAATCGTGGAATAACTGGGGAAAGGTATTCACTAAACTGTCATTTTGTTGGATTATGGAAGTGAGATCAGGAAGTGTATTCAATGTCGTAGCTAGTGTGTCACTGTTTGCCTCAAAACAGTACAGTCCGATTAGGTTTCCTTCCTTCTATAATTCCAAGCAAATTGACATATTTGTATTTAACCTAGACTCTAACTTCGAAACTGGTGCATGTGCAGCAGGAACACCAAGGATTCGGCATGATGTAGTATTTCCGAGTGGCAGCCTGGCTGACAACATGTTACCATCAACATTTATAGTGTTGAATACAACACATGTATACGACGTCACCGAAACACCGATTCTCATGTCGTGGCAATATAATGTCTCCGATGGTAGTTGGACTGAGAATTGGACCGTCGTAGTTTGTGAACCAGACATATTCAGTTGTGATACGGTCACGTTTCAGGCGGCGGACTACGTGGAAGGGGACGAATCATTTTTATTGTTCGGTGGGACATCGCAACAAGTCAACATCCACGAGAGCAACGTTGTGAGACTGAATTCAAGTGCGATCGCACTATGTGCCGCCCTGTTGCACGACGCAACGGGAACTCACGAAACTGGGAGATTTGTTACGGGTGTACTCACGTTGATCGGGAATATTTTATCTATGATGTGCCTAGTGTTTACGATGGCCACCTACTATACGTTCGACCAGCTTCGTACGAGAGTTGGCAAATGTATAATGAATCTATGCTTGGCTTTGTTATTTGCCCAGCTTTCATTCCAGGTGAGCAATGCCTTCTTGCCATACCGCGAGGCTTGTATCGCCGTGGCTGTCGTTCAACACTACACCTGGCTGGCTGCCTTCCTCTGGATGAATGTCCTTGCCTTCGACATGTCTTGTACGTTTGCCGATTGCAAGTCATCTGACGGCGTTCAGAACGCATCTCGTCTTTATGCATTTGTCGTATACGCCTGGGGAGTACCCGCTATCTTTATCGCTGTCTGTCTGGTACTGGATTTCTGCACCGATCTTCCTATCAGCTACGGTGACAAGACAATGTGTTGGATTGTAGGACCTCGGGCCATTGTTTATTACTTCGCTGCTCCTGTTGCCACAGTGCTCACTGCCAATGTAGTGATGTTTGTTCGAACCGTCGTCGCTATCAAACGGGCTATAACCGCCGGCAGCAGTGCGCGGCAGCCCAACGAACAACGACGGACATTCGTCATTTACATGCGGCTGACGTCACTTATGGGATTCACTTGGTTGTTCGGATTCTTGGCAAACGTCGACGTGCTTAGCTTCTTGTCCTACCCTTACATTGTGTGCAACACTTGCCAGGGAGTGTTTATTTGTGTGTCTTTCACGTTGTCGCAGACGGTTCGACGACTATGGTGGGACCGATGCAGCAAGAAAGGAAGTAGGAACAAAGCAAATCGATCAAGAGATGGCGTAGCTTTGCCAGAGGGCCGCATAACAAGGCTTTGATAGCTGCACAGAATTCTCGATGGACGCTATATCCCTTCTTTGAGAGAAACTAGTGTAGTGTTTTACATTGAAAGATAAAGCATAGTCGTCGTTTCTTGTGTCGTTATGGTCATGTGAGATATATATATATATATATATATATATATATATATATAAATATATATATAAATATATATATATACATATATATATACATATATATATATACATATATATATATATATATATATATATATATATATATATATATATATGTATATATATATATACATGTATATATACATATATATATATATATATATGTATATATATATATATATATATATATATATATATATATATATATATGCGTTTGTGTATTTTATAGTTTACATGTAGTACAGAAACACGTTGCCATATGAAGAAATCACAATTATATATTTGCGAATACAGGTTTTGCATTGTTGTGCATGTTTGCTTGCTTATTGTATTAAAGCCGAATGTGAAAATCAAGTATTGTTTGAATTGTCTAGGAACGACACAATATTCCAACCTTGTGAAGTTGACCGACGCGGAGTGATGCCGCATTAAATGAGCCGATTAATATACTGACACACATCGCACTCGCTACTTATAAAATTATGCCTACGCATCATTCACAGATTATATAAAAAGAAATTAGCATTGATTATAGTGGACTCAGATAATAAATGAGCAAGATATATTATATATTATTTAGTGTATGTGTTTTTTGTTGATAAGCGAATTGTCTTTCTACAGTTTTAGACTATTGGAGGGCTTTATTTGATTAAAATATATGCTTAGTACTATCACACATGAACGACTAGTAATAAAAACTAATAATCGTGCTCTTGGTAACATATTGTGCCCAATCATTTGGAGGATTACTATATATGGATAATGGTGTTTACCTTTATTTATAGATATCTTAATGGCAAGCTGGGCTTAGTTTCATGAAGCCGTGTTACTTTACGCGCAACTACGCGGTCTACTGGTCGCAGCTAACAGCGAATAGACAATGCAGCTTACGGCCGGTTTCATGAGACCAATTTAGCATTCGCGCCACTAAATCGCCGTAGCACTGACATAGTTAGGTCGCGGTGGGGAATCCCTGAATTTGTGCTCTGTATGAACAACCTTTTTCGTTCTAGCTGCCGCCTTTGTTGTTCGCATAGCAAATGGGAAGCTATGATGAATGTCAAAGATATCCAATGTAAACAGTAACAATAATTGTGTTGAGAATGGGCGTATCGGCAGCATACCGTACATATTTCAACTTCGGGAGCATACCGTAAATATTTCAACTAACGTAACGTTACGCCTACTAAATACATGGTGCAGCTAAGTGCAACTATGAAGCAGACTCGTGAAACGCAACTAGTGTAACTTTACGATGTTTTAGGCTTATAACGCGTTATCGCCCGCTACGACGTCTTAAGTACGCTCCATGAAACTGGGCTCTGAGCTACAGTTGAATGACCAACCTACACCGACTAGTGACGCTGCTTGGTGTCTCGGTAGAAAGTCTGTTCTCCACGGGCTACGTAACATAGAAAGTCCGTTAACTGTCGTGACGATCCTGAGATCGCCTCACTGAAGCTCTTTTTGCAACATTATGTCACATCCTAAAAGCGTTACTGTGATAACATCCAAAACATTTAAAAACAGCAACAGCCAAATGCGAGAGGGTAAATACGAATAACTGTTGTATTCCACAGTGCAAACAAGAAGGAGAATAAACACGCGCACGCTATGGGTCAATATATCTGGGCAGACGCCAGCGCAGTACGAATGCGTCAGCGAGAGGCGGGAGGTTCATTGGCTTGTTTGGCCGTCATTCTGGCACGAGTTCGACTGACTTTAGCGTGTTGAATAAGAATTGCAATCAAAACTAGCAGATTCATTAGTAAATACTAATGATCACTTCAAGAGATCAACGGACGTTGTGTCTTAAGTTTCCTCTGAATCAGAGCTGCTTGAAACTGGCAGGGCTTCCTCTGTTTTGGGCTGCCTGGGTTTGTAGTTGGCAACACCAGGTTGCCTCTTCCTGCCTCACCCACCCCCCCCCCCCACCCCACCAGCCCCCCACCCCCAGCTTGAGCGACTTTGCTTCACCCCTTCATGTTATTTTATTTCTGTTTAAGTCAAGACGCAATATTTGTGTTATTGCTGAATCAATCTGGCTTTTAAATGGAACAACAGCAACTATAGCTTAGTGTTTTATTGGTTTACTAGATTAGTAGGTTCTGGTGTTGCAAACAGTGCAATGTTACGATGAGTGTTACAGACATGCCACATATTTTGGATGGCAATCCGTATTTTTGATCTAACATTCTGTAAGAATCCGTATCAATCCATATCACTAATCAATCTTCCAGTTAACTGGCCTAAGTCATTAAGGCCTTTTCAAAACGTATGTGTACATGTGTTAGGAATGTCCTTCTGCACCACTCCCGCTAAAAGGAAGGCAGATATATATATATTTAAATTGTTTTTAGATCAATTTAATGACGTCGAGCCAAGGTAAATAAGCCGATGTCACAAGGCGCGAGCAGTTAGCGCAGCCCAGACACTTCGGGGCCTCAAACCCCGGCTTTATCAAAGGCGATGTCTACCGTGTGCATTGCGAAGTCGAAAAAACCCAATTAGCTATATTGTATAAATGTATGCTTAAAACAAATATATCTGCATTATATAGAATAAAACGTTAATGATGTAGCCTTAGTTTTTGGGACATATTCGCAAATCGGAAGACATTGCCTTAGGCTTTGCGGTCGTGATATGTCTGGGGAGCGCTATGACTATGTATTGCTCACGCCCAGCGACATCGGCTTATTTACGTCGAATTATATTCGACTTCGTTTTAGCGGGTGTGATGCAGAACGACATTCCAAACACATACACATCGAAAAAACGTGGTAAATCCGTTTTGAAAAAGCCCTAAATAATTTAGGCCCGTTAACTGGAAAATTACCGACGTTTTAGTTCACTTCAGCACGGTTAAGTTGCGTACTGCAAAACAGACACTGTCATCAAATAATAAATATTTATCTCAGCAGTTCGCGCGTATATCGAAGTTTTACTGGCAAGCGTCAACATCTTGAAATCAGAAATATAGGCGATTTCGAGGAGTCGAGCTCCATTGAGCCACCAGCCGCAGTTCTCAGAACCACAAATTTACCAGCGCGCCATCTATTACGCGCTACAATAAACTAATCGGTGGTTTGGTTAATACGTTCGTTTCAAAACGATTTACTTAGTCGCTAACAGTAAACGATTATTCCATTGTGCTGTAGTTTTGTGATGCATACATAATGTGGTTAAAAATAATGTCTCCATAAATTTTGTTAAAATCCGTATCAAAATGGAGTACGGTCGTATCACTTAAAAAACCACCAACATCCGTATCGGTAATCCGTATCAAGTGGCATGTCTGGACTGTTAAGCCCGAAAGCAACAATGCCTTTTCCCCTCTCGTTGGAAGTAGCGCACATTTCTCACTTCCATTCACTGCAACTGATCACGTGATGGATAGATCACTTGTAACACTATGTAGTCCTATGCTTAATTTTAAGAATGTGTTGCGTGATGCGCGTTGGGTGATGCGCGTTGCGCATGGGTGATGCGCGATGCGCGATGCGCGTTGAAAATTTAAATGGGTTTGCTGATTTGTCACGATAGCACGGATAGCTTGTATCGTAATATTTTTAATGCAAAAAAATCCGCAATAAATAAATAGAAAAATCATTGTATTATTTGATGTAATCATTAAACACACAATCTGTAAAACAAATAGCAAGTTTGTGTCTATAACTATAGCTTTACCTACACACACATATACACGCAGACCACAGCACACCACACCACAAACACATACACACACA
>OZ024864.1:39833907-39836407 GCA_964017155.1 Oasisia sp. SBJ-2009 | reverse complement strand
GAACAAAACGCTTACTACCGAACTTCCGGCTATGTTTCGTGGTGTCATCTATCGCAACAAGTACTGTGCAATTTGTAATAATCCAGGAGAGGATTTGTCTGACTTGCTACTAGCTGACATAGTATTTGACTGTGCAGGCACAAGTGGACTCGCTTACGATCAGTGGCACCCTTACACCCAATATTCGAAATATGATCAAGCAGTTGCAAAGTGTATACTTACGTTCGACGTGTTGCATCTTTTAAAAGATTCAGAAGATGCTTATCGTTACGCATGCAGTGATAACACAGAAGTGTGCAACGTCGAATTAACAGATCCACGGTTTGACTTCGATTACTTACGAGCCATGTGTCAGAAGTATCGGGCAAAAGTCATGAACCTATACACACTGATGTACTACAGCAATCCGCACTGTGCCATATGTGGCGGCGCAAAGGACGAAAGCGAGGTGATCACCGATCCGTTTCATAGACGTTATCCTTTGCCGTCGTTTACCCGGATGGTGGCCGTCTCTCACCAAGCCATTAATACACTGAATCACTGCAGAAAAGGTAGTGTGTTCGATTACGCAACTGGAGAGTGCGTCACACTCACATGTCCGCCTGGTCACGTGACACTGCGAGACAGACTTTGCGCGAGACTGAATGTGACCGTGCCACAGATGTTAGCGAACCGTGACGTCAGGACGTATGTCGTCGTATCGACCGAGAGTAAAGAATTCGGAGCGTCTGACCATAAACGTGTCATCAAAGATATTGGTATTGATAACGATGTGAACGCAGATAGACGTGTAATATACCTGCCATGCAGAGCCTTCAAACCGTGGAATAATTGGGGAAAGGTATTAACTAAACTGTCATTTTGTTGGATTTTGGAAGTGGGATCAGGAAGTGTATTCAATGTCGTAGCTAGTGTGTCACTGTTTGCCTCAAAACAGTACAGTCCGATTAGGTTTCCTTCCTTCTATAATTCCAGGCAAATTGACGTATTTGTATTTAACCTAGACTCTAACTTCGAAACTGGTGCATGTGGAGCAGGAACACCAAGGATTCGGCATGACGTAGTATTTCCGAGTGGCAGCCTGGCTGACAACATGTTACCATCAACATTTATAGTGTTGAATACAACACATGTATACAACGTCACCGAAACACCGATTCTCATGTCGTGGCAGTATAATGTCTCCGATGGTCGTTGGACTGAGAATTGGACCGTCGTAGTTTGTGAACCAGACATATTCAGTTGTGATACGGTCACGTTTCAGGCGGCGGACTACGTGGAAGGGGACGAATCATTGTTGTTGTTCGGTGGGACAACGCATCAAGTCAACATCCACGAGAGCAACGTTGTGAGACTGAATTCAAGTGCGATCGCACTATGTGCCGCCCTGTTGCACGACGCAACGGGAACTCACGAAACTGGGAGATTTGTTGTGGGTGTACTGACGTTGATCGGGAATATTTTATCTATTATGTGCCTAGTGTTTACGATGTCCACCTACTATACATTCGACCAGCTTCGTACGAGAGTTGGCAAATGTATAATGAACCTATGCTTGGCTTTGTTTTTTGCCCAGCTTTCATTCCAGGTGAGCAATGCCTTGTTGCCATACCGCGAGGCTTGTATCGCCGTGGCTGTCACTCAACACTACACCTGGCTGGCTGCCTTCCTCTGGATGAACGTTCTTGCCTTCGACATGTCTTGTACGTTTGCCGGTTGCAAGTCATCTGACGGCGTTCAGAACGCATCTCGTCTTTATGCATTTGTCGTATACGCCTGGGGAGTACCCGCTATCTTTATCGCTGTCTGTCTGGTACTGGATTTCTGCACCGATCTTCCTTTCAGCTACGGTGACAAGACAATGTGTTGGATTGTAGGACCTCGGGCCATTGTTTATTACTTCGCTGCTCCTGTTGCCACAGTGCTAACTGCCAATGTAGTGATGTTTGTTCGAACCGTCGTCGCTATCAAACGGGCTATAACCGCCGGCAGCAGTGCGCGGCAGCCCAACGAACAACGACGGACATTCGTCATTTATATGCGGCTGACGTCACTTATGGGATTCACTTGGTTGTTCGGATTCTTGGCAAACGTCGACGTGCTTAGCTTCTTGTCGTACCCTTACATTGTGTGCAACACTTGCCAGGGAGTGTTTATTTGTGTGTCTTTCACGTTGTCGCAGTCAGTTCGACGACTATGGTGGGACCGATGCAGCAAGAAAGGAAGTAGGAACAAAGCAAATCGATCAAGAGATGGCGTAGCTTTGCCAGAGTGCCGCATAACACGGTTCTGATAGCTGCGCACAGAATGCTCGATGGACGCTATATTCCTTCTTTGAGAGAAACTACTGTAGTGTTTTGCAGATACTTTGAAAGATTCAGCATAGTCGTCGTTTCTTGTGTCGTTGTGGTCATTTAGGATATATTAGATAATATATATATATATATATATATATATATATATATATATATATACATGCATACATACATACATACATACA
>OZ024864.1:39811407-39828907 GCA_964017155.1 Oasisia sp. SBJ-2009 | reverse complement strand
TGGTGTCAGTAGACTTGGCTGCTGTAGTTGGCTGCACTGAAAGACGCAATCGTATGGATCGTTGTTTGTGGGTGCCCCAAGCACGATGAGTGGGTCGACGGAGTCCCATCCCGCGTCACAGGCAGATCTCCAACTGGTCGCATGGTTGAGACGGCCGTGCGTGGTGGTCCGTCACCAATACAGTATTCACTAGTCACGGTTGAAGAGGTCACAATGTTCTCTTTGCCTGCTTTACACATGACCAATCGCCAACTTGTCAGTGAGACAGGTGCAATGACAATAGTTAAACGTAAATCTCTAAAATTACTAAAACGTGTCACACTCACAGGCTAAAACCACGTCGTCTAATAGCTTATTGGTGCATTCATAAAACACCTGTATACAAATTGCGAGTCTTGTGATATGGCAGAATCGTAAATAATGCACACCATATACAGAACTTGTACTGGTGCAGCCACATCGGCGCCAATCATTCACATCATATACATATATACATAAAACATACACACATACATACACACATACACACACATGCACACACATACGCACATACGCACATATGCACATACGCACATACACACATACGCCCATACACACACATACATACATACACACATACATGTACTTACATACATAATATATACATGCATATATGCATACATACATACATACATGCATACATGCATACATGCATACATGCATACATGCATACATGCATACATACATACATACATACATACATACATACATACATACATACATACATACATACATACATACATACATACATACATACATACATACATACATACATACATACATACATACATACATACATACATACATACATACATACATACATACATACATACATACATACATACATACATACATACATACATACCTACATACATACATATATACATACATACATACATACATATTTATATTTCGCTTGTTGCAGTTCCAAGACAGTTCCAAGTGAAATGCTTGTCACCGAATCCTATCAAAATCGGTGACCGCGCTGACTTGCGATGTATATATGACGACCCGAACCCTATCTACATCACGTGGACAAAACACACACTAAGCGGATCCCGCGTATTTGTTTATGAACATAACCTTTGCTCGAAAACATCAAGAGGGTATAATGACCTTGAAGATCGGTCTACCGTGACCTTGAAACGTAGGCAAACAACCGGGCTCCCTGACAGTTCTAACAACAGCGCCAAGGCAAAAGAACCGCGTCAAGCCACGCCACATACGAACGGAGAAACCTTGCACGCAATGCATCGCGATATTCGTCCTGTAAAATACACGATCGCGACGCTTTCCATACAAAGTGCAAACGTTGACGACGAAGGACAGTACGAATGCGCAGTGAAAGTGTCACAGGAACCGTTGATATGGGCTTCGAGTGTATTGCGCATTTACGGTAAGAATCGACTCAAATTACATATAAAATCGCATGTTGGAAAATTGCATACAGGCAACTGGAATCGGTTAAACGGTGTCGGGGTATCAACCGCAATGAAATATAGTCGCGCCCAATAGTACGAGTTCACACGTCTCAGCGCAGTGACGGTGCTCAACATAGATGGTAAGGTGTAGTTAAATAGACATGTTTTACATATAAAGTCGACACTTGGGTACACAGGGACGTAGTGTTCCTGTGTTAAATTATAATTGTCATTATAAAATGGTATTTGACATTCCATGAGCAGTCGTTTGAGATTCACAACTCACTTTGAGATTCTCAACAAATATTCATATGTCAGCCCTTTGCCGCAAGCCAACAGCCCTCAAGTTGGACTTTAATATTTACTCATCTTCCCGAATTGGTAAGGGACTGATGCGTATCAAAATATTGGTGAAGGGACACCTCGTTCTCTCCAAGTCATTGCGGGTGATCTGACAATGTATTCGGTTCCTTTGCTGATGGGACATCTCGTCCTCTCCCAGTTATTGCGGGTATGATACTAAAATAACGGTGAGCTGACAATGTCTTCGGTTCATTTGCTGAAGGGAGACCTCGTCCTCTCCCAGTTATTGCGGGTATGCTACTAAAATAACGATGAACTGACAATGTCTTCGGTTCCTTTGCTGTACATATACAGTTCTTCCCGGCCACCCTTCAATCGACGCCGTGAAGGGTTCATTTGTTGAGGGGGAAGACATCACCCTGCGTTGTCGCTGCAACGTCGGTAAGCCGGCCGGAACGTTGTATTGGTCACGACAACGTGCTGGATATATCGGTTACCGCAACGTTGTCAAAGGATCAAGGTCGACCCTTGTGCGTCGTCATGACGACGGCACGAGCTCCGTGGTGTCGGAACTGCGCGTGCGTGTTTCGGCGGAAGACGACGGGGCGGTGTTCCGGTGTCTGGTGAGGTCGGGAGAAGACGAACTGTTCAACGACAAGAAAGTGGCTGTTCTGTGTGAGTAGTTTGTCGTAGTGCTAACGTGTTATAATGCTAAATAATTTCGCTGCATTCATTTCTGTTGAATCAAAGACCCATGAGCTACGCCTAGTATGTTGTGTTAGTAACTAAGTGCCTATTGTGGTTGCAATGGTCTTATGTAGTAGCGTTCAAATAGTCATCCGTGTTATGGAACATCGTCGCCAAACCGAGCCTGGGTTTTACACCAACCATTATACCTGTCCATTCCGAGTATTGAACTCATGACGCATATATACATATATATATATATATATATATATATATATATATATATATATATATATATATATATATATATATATATATATATATATCACCGTGGTTATACAATGACAGTTTCATCAACATGTATATATTCACATCGTTACCATCTTATATATGTTGTCTATATGGTTTGATCATAGCATATCCGCTAAGAGATACATTTATGTTCATATTAAACGCTCTACGTCAATGTTTCTCTGTATCACAGATCCGCCCAAAGATAGCAAAATTGAGTTTGACGCCGTCGACGAGAGGTGTTTTTGTCGCGCTAGTGGGAATCCCCACCCGTCGTATGTCTGGCTCTGGCTGGGCGCAGACGGTAGAAAGAAGGTCGTCAGCACTAACCAGTACCTGGACATGACGTCATTTCCGGGCCGAGGTTTATTTCGCTTCCGCTGTATCGTGTCAAACACGATCAGAAAGACGCAATACACAAGCGTCTTGGAAATCCGTATGCACGTTTCAAGTATGGCCGTCTTCCTTGGCAAATATTTAGCAATAACTACTAAAAAATGTGATCTATCATAGCCAAAATATAATATATGATAATCTATATTTCAATAGATAGTTACATAACCAGCACACAATTACATAGCAACAAAGGCATGTCAATCGAATTGATAATGAAACTGTGTTCAAATAAAATATGTAATATCGACATTCAATATAGAATCAGTCATGGTTCGTGTATCCGCTCTTCACTAATCCAGGTGTTTCGCGATGTATAATAAGCTTTCTTGCTAATCCGCACGTTGCATTTACCCGAATAAAAATACAGGTGGAACCAAAGTATGTGGGTAAACGAGACACGATTGTAATAATGTTTAACACAAATACGCAGAATATGACGATTCGACCCACATTACCTTATACTAGCAAAACTAGAACTATAAACAAGCTAGTCGCTATATGTTATACTCGTTATGTGTAGTTAAATTGACATAATGTTCGCATTAATTTGTGCCTTTTGGATCTACAACCACCAATTCAATTAACAATTAATTCTTTCCAACAGATCCGCCTGTCGAAACTGTCGAGGCGACTATTGAGACTGCCAGGCCAGCAATACTTCAAACTACGTCGTGGGTAGACTCGTTTACAGACAAAGACGAGGAAATAAAAGCAGCATCCAATCATAGCGAAGAATCAGTGACAATAGATGTTGTTTCACCGACGACAATCAACGGTCGGTTGATTTATAAAACTGCACCAGATGATGGACACATCAATGACATTTACCTTGGCCTCGCTGTAGACGGCGATGACATAAACCGAGGAAAGGTCAAAGAAGAACCCCCACTGGTTTATGTTGACAACAATCCCGTTGACCTTCCTGAAGAGAGAGAAAACGAAGGTAACTACGACAGTCAACATGACACCAAGCCATTGACAAATGTTGACGACGAAGCCTATGACGACAAAGGCAACAGCTCTGTTTACACCAATGTTGACATCACGTTAGATTACCAGGTTTCTTCAGACGTGCGGCCAGATTCAGGCAGTAAAAATATTGAAACATCTGTTGATATTAACCATGCTGAAATTGACGGACGCATCGTAGACAAACAAAACGCGAAGACTTTCTTGCGTGGTTCGCAGACAATCCAGGCGATGTCTGAGCTGGATGGAGAAACTGGTCTGGCGGTTGGAAACAACATCGACAAAAACACCAGCATTGATACACTTGGAGTGGGCATAAAGTCCTTAGCACCGGCCAAATCTATGAATGTATTTGCGAAAAATGGAGAAAACGCTGGCTTTGTTGACCACAATGTACTTATATATAATGGTCGCGAATCTGTTCAGGCGTTTGCTGGCGTTGAGGAAACAGACACGACTAGTTTGTCCAGTAAACCGGGACAACCTTTTGATGACATCCAACCTTTGGCGAAGGAAAACGATATAGTCGTGAGGACAATGTCTCCTTTTCGCAAAATGACAATCAACACAAAAGCACAGGACAATACTATTGTATTAGCTCGCGGAGAAAGTGACATTCATAATGGACTGGAAACGGACAATGCTGGTTACCAAACCATTCAAGCATTTGCAGAAACCAATCAAGAACATTCGTTTGGCAAGAACACAAAAGACGAAATCAAGCCATCGATTAAAAATGGACATTCGCGATTAGACGAGTCTCTCAATTACGGATTGGAATACATATCTGTGGTTGGTGATTTAGGACAGGATTCATCAAGGATGATGGTGGGTGAACATGTTTCCAAAACTGGCCCTGAAATCGACGTTAATCACGGTACTGCGGACGCATTAGAGGACACCAATTTAAATAACATGGGCCACAACAGTGAGCCTGCATCTAGATCACACAAAGAGTATGTTGATAAGACCAATCAAGCACGATTACCAACTAACACTGTCAACGACTATCGCCATGACAACCGAATGTATCAAAAGACCGTTAATGGTAAAGACAGTTACGAACTTTCTAAGAACATACACGGAGAAAATGTCGAAGTTACTCACAGACACGTACACAGGTAAACGTATCATAGTCGATGTTTTTTATGTAAAGTGACTATGTGATGCAACATTGATAAACATAAGCGTTTTCAAACTGTAACCACGTAAACATAATTAACCATACAAACATAATTAACCATATAAACATAATTGCACCAAAAACACAAACGATATGTACGTTGGACGTCTGTGTTAATATGTTTGAGCAAAAACAGCTACATCATTTGAAATGCATGCAATGCGATTACTCATTCCTATGTCAACGCGTAATAAGTGTAAACACACCAATCGCTTCGTTTAGGTTCGATCGGCCAAAACGTCGCAACACAACTCAGTCGGCGGTGGACGGGGTTCATTCCAGCATAGGACGTCATCTTCACCAAAGGGACGCAAAGACAACAAAACGATATTGTAAGATATACAAGACATTGTCATAATATTGATAGAACATACATATTGTCATACTATTGATATAACATACGTCTATGTTTATTGATATCCGTACCCTTATGGGTATGAATATAAATACACATATGTGTATATATGTATGTATGTATGTATGTATGTATGTATGTATGTATGTATGTATGCATGCATGTATGTATGTATGTATGTATGTATGTATACATGTATGTATGTATGTATGTATGTATGTATGTATCTATGTATGTGTGTATGTATGTTTATGTATATGTATATGTATATGTAGAGAGATAGAGATAGAGATAGAGATAGAGATAGAGATAGAGAGAGAGAGAGAGAGAGAGAGAGAGAGAGAGAGAGAGAGCGCGAGAGAGATAATACGAGCCACTAGATAATATGGGGCACAACAAACGTTGCTATCGTTGATATACTGAGTTAAGGAACGTAGAGCGGCAGGCGCCCAAATGTGGAGTGGTAAGATAACAAAATATAAAAATATATAATATATACATTAATAACAATTCATAACATTTCTTACGATTTCCGTATGTTGGGTGAATGCATATAAATAATACATTTTATAATCTATATCAACATGAATGACGTTTTTCTGACGATATTAGTTTGTGTCATGCGCGATAATGCAACCACATCGAATAAATATGCCGCCTCTAGCAATAAGAGAAGTGATATACCTTCTGGTAATATGAGCACATGTTCATATTACCTTCACTGATTGCCAAAGCCCACCGGAAAGCGTAGGAACTAAGACAAAGAAGACGACTCATGCAAAAATTGTTACTGGGTCCCTTTATAAATCACCACTTGAAGCACGTGAAGCCGTTACATCGAAGACAAATAAAAAATCAGTACCAGAAGCTTACCAAGCTAGAACGAAGAAACCCAAAGGCAATGAGTGCCCTTGTCAATTGTGTGTGTGTGTGTGCGTGCGTGCGTGCGTGTGCGTGTGCGTGTGCGTGTGCGTGTGCGTGTGCGTGTGCGTGTGCGTGTGCGTGTGTGAGTGTGAGTGTGTGAGTGTGCTTGCGGGTGTGTGTGTGTGTGTGTGTGTGTGTGTGTGTGTGTGTGTGTGTGTGTGTGTGTGTGTGTGTGTGAGAGAGAGAGAGAGAGAGGCAGAGGGAGGGAGGGAGAGAGAGAGACGATATGCGTGTGCGCGCGGGCTGACGGGCATACGTGCGGGTGTCTAAACATTAGTGCGAGCGTGCGTGCGTGCGTGCGTATGTGCGTGCGTGCGTGCATGCGTGCGTGCGTGTTTTCCGTTTTGTTTTGTCTGAAAACACTCCTCCTTTACGTGATCCAGATCAATTCGAGAGATCGACACGTGTGGAGAACGATGAGTTCGACTGCTCGCGTCGACGTGACGGTGTCTACGGCGGAGGCTGCCGCGCCTTCTATCGCTGTCTCGACCACCGGGGCTCACGGGTGCAGTGTCGACGGACATACGTCTTCAACAAACACACTGGTCACTGCGGCAGGTCAGACAATACGTCGCTTTATGCTGCGGTCATAGGACGTATATTTGCTACATAATTGCGTATACTATATACATTTTCGGTCATTTTAACGCATTTTGTTTACTTTATTTTCATTTATTTCAACAAGATAATAGTTTCATTGGATTCCTCATACATCAATACATATAAAACGACTCCAAGTTCAAGTTTCTATACCGTTTATTACCAGGGATATAGCGATTATAAGAATTTTGGTGAAGGGTGGCGGCCATCTTGAATTTTCCCACGAAAAAGTGGACGAAACAATTTTATTTTCAGTCCTTTAGGGTCAATATAAGTGAAAAATCACAATTATTTAAAATCTATATGAAACCTAAGCTCACGAGTATGACAATTACTTCGCTTGGAACAATTGTATAAAGGACATCTGCATTGCGGATTATTGTACGGTGTTGCAAACCGGTTTAATGTTAATATTTAATTAATGTTTCTTGTATAGTCAAAATATAGCATTCCCTGTAATCCACTTTTAATTTTTTGAAAATAATATAATTATTATTATTGCATCTGCTTAATTATATTTAATCAGTTGTTGGTATGCGTGCATGTCTGTGTGTATAACTTGTCGATGTTTGCTCAGGAGAAGCACTGCTAGCGCCCCTTGTGGAGTACTGAGGAACTGCTCCGGGAAGGCGGACGGGATGTATGCAGCCGTAGACCTCAGTTGTCGCTTCTACTTCTCCTGTTCTGGTGGCGTCTTCCTCGGCCATAATGCCTGCGGCAAAGGCGAGTAGCGCGAGACGGGACGGGACGGGACGGGACGGGACGGGACGGGACGGGACGGGACGGGACGGGACGGGACGGGTCGGGACGGGTCGGGACGGGACGGGACGGGACGGGACGGGACGGGTCGGGTCGGGTCGGGACGGGACGGGACGGGACGGGACGGGACGGGACGGGACGGGACGGGACGGGACGGGACGGGACGGGACGGGACGGGACGGGACGGGACGGGACGGGACGGGACGGGACGGGACGGGACGGGACGGGACGGGACGGGACGGGACGGGACGGGACGGGACGGGACGGGACGGGACGGGACGGGACGGGACGGGACGGGACGGGACGGGACGGGACGGGACGGGACGGGACGGGACGGGACGGGACGGGACGGGACGGGACGGGACGGGACGGGACGGGACGGGACGGGACGGGACGGGACGGGACGGGACGGGACGGGACGGGACGGGACGGGACGGGACGGGACGGGACGGGACGGGACGGGACGGGACGGGACGGGACGGGACGGGACGGGACGGGACGGGACGGGACGGGACGGGACGGGACGGGACGGGACGGGACGGGACGGGACGGGACGGGACGGGACGGGACGGGACGGGACGGGACGAGACGAGACGAGACGAGACGAGACGAGACGAGACGAGACGAGACGAGACGAGACGAGACGAGACGAGACGAGACGAGACGAAGCTAGACTGTAACGACGGTCACCTTGTTGTCTAGAATATTTGTGCTTAGCATAAGTTCGCGTAATCATCACATTACACACCGTGACAAATCATAAATGTTAACTCCTGTGTAACGTAATAGCGGGTTGGATGATGGATTAAGCCACTATTCTGTATTTTGCGAACTTATTATAATATACTTATATACAATAACATGTAATAATCCCCAAAGATGAAATTCTTGTGGTAGATATTCACGTAACACAACATGTCGGATAACTCGTGATAAACATAATTGTCATGACACGTAGGCAGTATTGCCAATGGCGTGCAATGGCATGTCTGCGTAATTAAGATAAATACATCTGTTGCACCAATTATCGTATCCCAGGACAGTATTATATGCTTTGTTGTCGTGGCTGTTTTAATCATTAAGGTTAAAACATTATCGGTACTAGAAGCGAATGTTGGAGGAAAATAGTTTTTTTTAATTAAAATAGTTAAAACAAATGTTGCCACTGCGACTGTGCAGAGAGTAACTTTTAAACTGATTTATCAATTACGAAATTCGTGTTTTTATTCATTTCAGGATTGGTGTTCAATGAAGCGGCGCAGATATGTGACTGGCCGAAGAACACAGCGCCACCGTGCGGATGAAAAGTGTAACTCGCAGTCACGCATGTTACACAAAAAGTGTAACACGCATGGCCTCAAAAATCCTTATAATGTTGCGCGATACACAAGTGTATCAGTGGAGCATCCTATGTTCAGTGGCATTCTTCAGAAGGAGTAATATTAAAAAAAGCAGCTCAACATCGAAAGACATGAGAGATTTGCGTGTTGACTTAATTAATTAATAAGAATATTACACATTTTGGATGGTGGTAAGCACAAGAAATACAACATGTGATATACATACGTACAACATATCGGTATTAAAGGACGTAGGCGCGTTTCCGAAGCTAGCAGTGAAGAAAGCGACATTTCGCTTTGTGCGGTGCCTTCTGTTTTCTGTTAAAGGTACTCAATCCACTCGTTTGCTAATCGTCAAACCGGTTCTTTTATTACCAGATGTGTAATGTGTTAATAGTTTAACTTGTATGCACAGTCAGTTAATTTTTTTAATGCGTACTTGTCATTTTATAATTGTAAAAAAAGAATCGCCGTTACACCGGGTATAACTGGCGAAACAATCAGCAACTGCCGACGCCCTGTGCTTTTTGGGTCACGTGTTTTATGCGAGATCGACCTACTACGGCACAATAACAAATCGCACGTGCTTTTGCGCGTCATGACTAAGATTGCAAGTCAAAGGCAGCGATTCTTCTATGAAGGTACGCATTAAGTGCATTAACGCAGTCAGCAACAAGAGCGAGTAGTCGGGGTTAATTCACTCTTGTGAACGTTGACTCAACGCGGATTCTCTAACTTGTAAGACTATAATAAATATAAGTCTGGCAGTGTCACTGACAAGGCAAGCCAGTTTGAGTTGACAGTCACCATCGCCATCGGCATCGCATCGCCATCGCCATCGATATCGCTCAGCATCACAACCTGTGTAAGTGTGTTGATATGTACCGGTATTGTATTTGATTACGCAGGATCTTGTTAATAAACTTAGTAATTGCGAAAGTACATATCCAGAGAGAATAGATGACATGAGGGACGAAATTAAAAATAAAATTGACATGGGGGACTGGTAATAGCCTCTTGTCGGTCGGGCAAGAAACGTTGTATTTTTAGGGGGAGCATCCGTTATCTCGTGTAACAGAACGTCAAACGGAGAATTATATTATATTTCACAATTATTAAAACGGTGTTTTGCGACTCACATTTCAATACTATTACTGAATGTTGTTGATTTCTATTATATGTGATGCAAAATAATTTAAATTTGTATAACAGCGATGATTGATGGTGATGAATATTTTCAATAAAAATAAACATGAAATATAAAATGTTAACATAAAATGTTAATACAGTAGGTGTACATTATATCATGCAAGTATTACATATAACATTATTGCACTTGTTTCCATTGTAGTGAATGCCTGGCTGTAGTCTATGTACCTGGTACCTTTCAACTCACACGTGCCAGCTGTTTTCAAATATTTATCAAAATTTTCATCGCAGCAGTGTCTGAATGCATAATATATTCAAATTATAATATTGCTACAGGCCACACTACAATACAAAAGTGAGACAAGGCAGAGGAGAGGCTACGATTAAGGCAGTCACATGAGTATGGCAGATGCAGGGAGGATACGTAGTCTGCGGGAGGCTCACCTCTGATCAATCCAGGTAATTTAAACATTTTAACAATCAACAATGTATAAATTATCAAAATATTTTAATATGTCCATTTAAATATACATTTGTTTTCATTAACATATTATCTTGGACATGGAAAACTAGAATAACCTTTGCTCTTGTATAATGCATATTATACCCAGTGTGTCAACACATACATTAATGCACATACACTGTGTGAGTCGTGGGGCATGGCTATATAGATCAATTTTTAAAATTACCTTCAAAATGGTGCATTTTTAAGGATGTTTTAACTTATTCCCTGGGAAATAGAGAGGAAACCAATGCACAGCTACAAGTGTAAATATGTTTATAGCAAGAAATACCTATGAGGTGGCCATCCTGGCATATTTTGTGCAAAATGGCTTAGAAAAACACTGAGGTGGTCCACCTCTCTCATCATATAGCAGGGGAAATACTGAAGCGGTGACTCAAAAAATCAATAATACAGTTTTGAACAAGGTAACATACATTTTATGAATGGTTGAATATTTTCTGAGGGAATGTGCTGTTGGCATCACAATAACCTTATTTTGTCATTTCCAACATTTGCATTGACCAGACAACCTCACATATTCATGTTTGACATAAAATGTCAAAAATTAATATGTGTACACCATGTAGTAGTTATTGCATGGCATAATTGTTTACTCCCAACTCCACTACCATGATGCATGTTGTTTGTTTACTGAAATTGAATACATGCTTTTCTTTACAGGTCAACAAGAGACTGAACAATGCTTAATACCACTAGTTCAACAAGTTACAGGACAGTTGTATTTGTGGGCAGGACTATACAGCTATGAGCCATGCAAGATGCTGCATATTAAATGTCAAATATTCGAATGTACTCCGCAGTACTGGTGGTGTGTACACTGGATTCCATGCTGGTCAGATACCCTGACTGACTAGAATGTAGAATGCAGAGTGCTTGACATGCGAATATGGTGACGCCTGACTAGCTTTGCAGTTGGTGATGGAACGGTGGATGCCATGGTCTGTCACATATGGCATGAGCCTTTGGTCAACCTCTCTCGACACTGTAAGACAGGTTCAACATTCTTTGGTGAACTACATCAGCTTGGATATCGATGACATTGTGTGAGTTCACTCTCTTTGATGATACTGCATACCAGCTTCCTGGCATTTTGCTGTACATCCACATCTGCCTATACAAGAAACAAAGTGACAATTAACATGGCTCTGACATGTATGATATTTTATATGTGACGACACACGTAGCCAAAGTCAATATCATGGTAATAATTCATAGATGGAGTGAGTACAATACAAATGTACTCGAGTACGAGTACGATTACTTTGAACATGCATGATTACGAGTACTCATAAAACAAATGTACTCAAGTACGATTACTTTAGAATGTACTCGAGTACGAGTATGATTACTTTAGAATGTAATCATGATTACTGGTACTTTCACAATTACTTTAATGAATATCCTGTTTCTACGGTAAAGGTGACCTCCATCGAATCAGGTGTCATTCATTTTCTGTTTCTTGGCCAATATCTAGTGTTCTAACTGATTACTGCTAACTGCTATCCACTGTCCAGATGTTATTATTTTTATAAATCATCAGATGACTTTCTCATGTGTTGAATGAACCATTTAATACTGGATTGATACTCAAGATGTCCATATATCATGATACTACAAACTAAAGGTATCATAGTGATACTGTAACAAATAGCATACAAGTGTTATAATGAGTGTCAATTTAGTGGTGGTTAAACTATGTCAATGAAGTATCAAGAGGAAAATATTAAACTTCTGAATCAAATACAAATATGATGCATTTAAGAATTTCAAATGTCCCCTTTTAAATGTCAAATACACATGACCAAATATAAATTATAAAATAACAACATTTCAAATCCCAGGGATCATATTAGCAATAATATCCAATTCAAATATGTCATATATCAGATAGGACAAACAGAACAGTTGGGGATTTAGACAGGTTTACAGTTTACACTTACTTAAACATAATGGACAGGGATTTAGCAGCTAACTGCCCAGTCATTCACACCATACTGAAAGAGCAAACAGTACAGGTGGGACTGTGGCATGGCTTATAAAATTACAAAGCAAGATGTTAGGGGATGCTTATCTCCTGCAGTGCTTCCCAGGGACTGTCACAATATAACTTGTACTTTGTACTAAGCAGGAGGGTGGGGAGATGTGGCTTCTCTGGGAAGAGAAGGTATTAATTAGGGAAATCTGACTGAATAATTTTATTTAACTGAAATGCTCAGTAATAGAAAATGAATACCTCGATTATTATTACATTTATTAGATTACTTCTAATATTGCTATTTTTATCTGTCTAATATATTTGCTTGCAACTATTCATATGGAAAAAATGTAATCGTGAGAAGTAATCGTGAGTACGATTATATTGGTAATGTACTCGAGTACGATTACTTTCCTTCCTACTCGAGTACTCGTACTCAAAAAGCACTCGTACTTGAGTACGAGTACATGACTACGAGTACACTAGTACGATTACTCCATCTCTGGGTAATATAATTGTTTTATTCGTGTTATAAAATTTGCATGCCCACATGTTATATATACATTACTCAGACCTGTTATATTGAACATTTCTACTAATGTGGGAAACATTCTGCCACACTGAAATTAATATGTGAAAATACTAATTGTACAAAAGAAAAGTATTCACCATTATCTCTAGCCAGTACTCTTCATAGAATTGAGTAACATATAGCAATTGCACATGTAACTCTCAGCCACATGGCAAGGACCCTGACTAGTTTACCCACTTTTTATGTGTAAAGATACAAAACAAAATATGTTAAAAAACAAGTTATTTTATATCTATGCTGATTTTTTTTAAATAAAGTATAATCTAGTTACTTTATTTAATATATTTATTATTTATAAAGCACAATATCCAACATGGTCACAAAGTGCTGTGCATATTTGTTATGTACATAGTGTTATTATATGCACATAGTATGTATATTATGCTATCTATTTACAGCATGTTTCTGTAACAATTGTGTGTGTGTTATGGGTGAACCTTCGTACGGCAATTCTTTCAGAATATTGAACAACTTTCCCATGACATGTATCACTAAGCACAAGTTTGCTAAAGCTAATGTCTTCTCTGTGAAAGGCATAATTTGAAAACCTAATGAATGGGATTCATGTTTTTGAACTAATTAGTATTTGATATACCATGTGCTGGATGCTCAGTGAAACGAAAGTAACTGTTTGTTTTACATTTACATAGTTAACACGCTTTCAACTTTGTCCTAAGTTTTTTATTACTGCTTTGCTTGTTATCTGATGAAATAAATACATATATGAAGTGCAGTGATTGTACCTGTAATTATACTTATATTGTGCTTGCCATTATTTTGTAGTTAATTTCATGAAATAGTTTTGATAAAATATTTTTACTTTATGATGTCTTTATTTATAGACAATTTATCAAGTACACCCACCCATTAATACAGACAAATAAAATATCACATAGAGGGGCAGATTCAGAAATCGTCTTGAGGGCACAAAAACCGACTGGCCTTTGAACCAAATTGTGTCACAACTTATTATTATCACTTAAACTGGGTCATATTTCAAACAATATTGAGGCACATTAGCATTGACCTATTATAAAAAGTTCGTAGGCATACCAAATTCCTACAGCATAGGATGCACATCCACAAGACCCCGAGCCCCTTGGATTCACAAATGACATACATCTGTAAATTTGTTATAACACTTTTATAAAAAAATAACAGGTTAAAAATTAAAAGGTTTGTTGAGAGAGTAAATTAATGTATATTACAACACTCATTTACCTGAGATGAAGAGCTTTTCCGCATGCCTTATGGTGATGACACCTCAAGTTCTGAAAATGTGACACATTTAAATTTTAATGTACTTGAAAAACTTGCAATGTTATGAACGATCACCTCCCAGGCTTCCAAATGCAAGCAATATCTTGTTATTTTATTATATTAATGTTACTAATAAATTAAAATAATATGTATATATATATATATACCTATTTTTATGTATTAAATTATCATAACATTTTGCTTAATGTATTAAATTATTATTATAAATGTATTAAATATTGTCATTATGAATAAGTATAACGCAGGCCTAAGTATAACTGTTAGTGTTACGGATCACTTATAATGCATTTACATTATGCCTAGCTACTATTAGGCTAATTAAGCCTACAGTGGTAGTTAATTAATCTTAGCCTTAGGATATTAACCTACTACCTATCATATGTGACCTAAACATTGCATAGTTACAGTATTATAATAAATCACTGGCATGTGATAGTCATATAGGCGGCCCATAGTCTATGCCTGGCGTAGTCATAATCATAGCATAGCCATACCTTCAACCTTGCCATTTTGTCGTACCATGGACCTGGCATTGCCACTGGGCTTGGCTGAATAAGCGCCAAGGGCAAGGTTGAAGGTAAACAATAACATAAATTTAATAAAAACAACAGAAATATCAGTGACGTATACTCATACGCCTAAATATATATACGTGATTATAGCTGAGCAATTCGTAATTACTAACCTATCTGGAAGAACATATGTGCGAACGCTGCATGTGGACTGTGTCTGGTCTGTAGTCAGTGACAGGTCGCCGCCGGCCCACGGCCGCCGTGCCCGTAGCTTGCAAAGGACACTCACTGTTCCGAAGGCGAAGTCATTCTGTTCACTGCTTAGTGCCATATTCCTTCCCAATCATGCGTCGATGCTGTCTTTGTCTGCTTAATTTGCCGTGTTGGTGGCATATAAAAATCATATTTGTGCCTACACTCGCCGTTTCTAAGCGTAAACAACTCGACAGGGTCAATCTCGCCCCAAGCCTCGTTCGCGTGAAGACTAAAGCGTATTCCGCTCAAAACGCCATTTCCATAGTTAGGAATCGTACATAGTTTCTACACGCTCCGTTTAGAAACTATGTAGAAACAAAAATCGAAAAAGTTCGCATTTGTTCTATTAATTGAAGAAAATTGAAGTAACATGTATGCATAAACCAACTAGTCAATCATTCGGGTGTATTTGATACATACGCTTTTTGTGAAATGACTAATAATGGCTAGGAGCACACGATTTTTACGGGAATGAGTGGATTGAGTATCTTTAACATGTTACCACATTGCATACCTGCACATTTGAATACCGGTTCTACTTCTGCTGGAAACAGTAATCCAAACTGCAATCAATGCGCGCAAACTATTTTATCATACACATATCCTCTAGACTCTGTGGCCATGCAATCATTTATACATCTAAGTGAGTTGAGCCAATGTGGAATGAATACAATTACCCTAGCTTCGAAACTTCAGCAAGTAGTT
The DNA here is from genome assembly GCA_964017155.1 of Oasisia sp. SBJ-2009. Lineage (NCBI taxonomy): Eukaryota > Metazoa > Annelida > Polychaeta > Sabellida > Siboglinidae > Oasisia > Oasisia sp. SBJ-2009. The sequence goes on along the minus strand of OZ024864.1, from coordinate 39,812,645 downwards.
TTGAAGCGACGATATGCCAAATGAGACTCCGCTGTTCCCATGTTTTGTTCTGGTAACGAGGTAAAGTACCCTGAGCAGTACTGAAGACTATTTACACATACATTCATACATACATACATACATACATACATACATACATACATACATACATACATACATACATACACACATACATACATACATACACACACATACTTACATACATACATTCATTCATTCATACACACGTACATGTGTGTGTGGGGGGCAAACATATGTTTCTGTTCCCCAGTAATTCAGAAGTTACAACAAGACGGATGCGATAATAAAACAAATTGCAACAGCATGAAAGAGACCACAATAATAATATATCCCAACGGCCTTAGACGCCTTTGAACAATGGTAGTTCGCTGTCTAGATGTATGCCCAGATATACGGCTGTGTTAACCCGTTCGATGTGTTTGTTTTGTGGATAGTATTGAGAGGCGCGGATATTGTTGTGGTTAACATAGCCGCCTAGCCCGCCAGCGGCCCGGGTTCAGTACCGAATGGTATATTTGGTGTAGAATCTTGTCTCTCAATGTTGGGGTCTGTGTTTCCCCCGTGAAAAGGTGAATCACGTTAATCTCGATCAGTGCTCAGTTTGAGACGTAGCAGAACCACTGTCGGTTACCAGCACGCAGGCAGTGCCACCCTCAGTGCCGGCATATGGCGGTAGGCTTCGTCTAAGTGTTCTAGAAAATACTGACTAGGTCACTGGAATCATTATGTTGTAACCAGGAAAGGAACTTACAAACTAGTCAGTTAATAGAAACCTGCCAAGTGCTAGAAACAACTAAACAAATAATAGTATAATCTATCGTGAACATACATATCCTTCTTGATATAAACAGCCAATCCGCCTTTACAGTTATTTAATGATTCATGGTAGAAGAAAGTTTTCACATAATCGCATATCTATTCTGGTTATCGCAAATATGCCAACATTTGACATATATTGAATGAAGAGATGTTTTGAGTAGATGTTTAGTTTTTGAAAGATCTTTTAACGTTGATACGGATAACAGTCTTAGTCTTTTAGATATGTCATAATAATGATTATGTCCCCTACCCAGATAATTCATTTCTAGGCAAGGCTGCACGTTATATGTGTTAAACAAAATTCAGGAAATGTGGTTAGTGAAAGTTGATATTATGTAGTTACCTGTAGATTGACACAACGACCATATTGTAACAAATTCGCTATTTCATTCCTTTCA
>OZ024864.1:39791407-39803907 GCA_964017155.1 Oasisia sp. SBJ-2009 | reverse complement strand
GTTCATAGATAACACAGCACCTGTTTGGAGTGTCACATACCCGTAGTTCCGTTAACCTCGCCGGCCCGATCCATTGACCCTGTCACTCCTCTCGGTCCAGTGGCTCCGTCTGCTTCCGTTGGTCCAGTCGATCCAGTAGCCACCCGGTTTCCAACCAGGTCCTCTATGGATTATTTCGTAATGGCGTCAAGAGTTAATATATAATATGCCTTATAATTCAATCCCATTGTTGATATGGGGAAATAAAATGGTATATAATTTAAATGCCTTATCGTGTTGCTTTAAAACATGCTATAATAATAACTTATGCCAAATACAATACCTTAGACAGTTTTGACAAATGTAGCTTAATGTGATCAGATCATGACAGCTTATAAACTAGGTATGACTTGATAAATGGCCGTGTCAACCATTTCAAAGTGTTTGCCCTGCGGATAGTGTAGACACGCTCTGATATTATAGATGTTAGCACATCTGCCTGCATGCCGGTGGTCCGGGCTTCAATAATAGACATGGTATATTTGGCGTAGAAACCTGTTTCTCAACGTTGGGGACTGTGTACCCCCGTGAAACGGAGAATCACGTTAATCTCGGTCAGTTCATGGTTTGATACGTAACAGAACCACTGGCAATGGTTGTATATGACGGTCGGCTTGGCGTAAGTATTCTCAAAATTACTGGCTAGTTCACTGAGATCATCATGTTGTAACCAGAATATATACAAACTAGTCAGTTAATAGAAACCTGCCGAGTGCTAGAAACAACTATAATAAGAACAGTCTCAGTAAGTTAGTGTCAAATTAAATCGTTCGTGAACATACACATATTGCATAATATAAACAGCCAATCTGCCTTTATTGTTATTTACTGATTCACTGCAGAAGAATGTGTTTCATATATTCGCATTTCTATTTTGGTTATTGCAAATAACATGTATAGTATAAAGATATGTTTTGGGGAGTACGATACATTTGTTAAAGATCTTCGAACGATTTTAATATGTCACATATGTGTATTTTCTCATTGAATTACATTATATCATCATAATAGTGATTATGTCACTTTACTTGTCCATGTAATACATTTCAAGGCAAGGCTGCAAGTTACCAGTTGTACCTGTTATTTGGTATACAAAATTCAGGAAATTTGGTTGATGAAAGTTGATATTCTGTAGTTAACTGTATATTTGCAAAAGTACAATAGCAAATTCATTAATTTAACACGTAACAACGTTTGCTGTTTGTCAAATCAGTTAGAATAAATTCACTCAGCTAGGCTACCATACAACGTGATTCTGAAAGTAACACATATAGAATAGTCACCTTTCAAAATAACAATGTATCAATTGTTGGGGTAACAAATACACAATCATAACTTCAGATATACAATTCATTGTGGACATGTTGACAGTTCAAGCTTTCAATAATAAAATAATGATTATAACATTGTGCACCAGCACAAATATTTTCACCTGTACGTGATAAGTCAGCAAGTGTGCTATCCGCGTCTCTTCAGTACTCCGCCCGACTGTCCTCTGCCTGAGCCTGTTGCTTCTGCCCACGTGGAATGGGGCACCAGGGATGCGTGAGTCGGGAACTATAATGAAGTGTGCGCTAACACTGTCATTGTGGCGACAACAAAAACTACCATGATTCACTCTATGCTAATCGTTATTTGTGATTGGTTACCACATGACGCCCCAGCAACAAGGTTACATAAACTTGCCGGAAGTAATTTGATTGCCCTGTAAACAACCTACTCAAAGCGCCGGTATAAACCGCACACTGAGAGCTGCGTGTCGTTGCTCTAACAAAGAACGACATTAATTCCGAGGCAGCAGTCCACTAAGTCGCCACCACCAAATGCATAGCAGTTGTTAAGACAAAGGCAACCCCTCTGTGGTGTAGAATAAAACGTCACGCCATATCAACCGCTACTTAAACTATGCCTGTATAAATTTACCCGCACGAACTATATTTATGTTCCCTCAACAACATTTTCTATGAGGCTAGTATGCAAGCCGTTGCCTCTGTCGCACACTCGATGGTGTAGTAGACTTAATCTTGGGTGGCTAGGTAGACACACAAATAAACAAAACATGTCGATGCTTCTTTTGCTGGAAATTCAGGAAATGTGAACCTTCAAAATTATCTTAACGTACGCTGCAGTTTGTGTGCAGATATTCGGATGCCGAGAAAGTGTGTGGACAACTTTGTAGCATTGAACAATGAAAGCCAACCACACTTTATGAGTGACATGACCTGAGGTCGACCACACGCCTCGTGACCGATTTCATTGGCTGAGGTTAAAAGATATGTTTTTGCAAAGGGATGTCTAGAGGGAGAGAAAAGCAGGTACTGACATAATGGGCCGCAGACAGACAGACAGACAGACAGACAGACAGACAGACAGACAGACAGACAGACAGACAGACAGACAGACAGACAGACAGACAGACAGACAGACAGACAGACAGACAGACAGACAGACAGACAGACAGACAGACAGACAGACATACAGACAGACAGACAGACAGACAGACAGACAGACAGACAGACAGACAGACAGACAGACAGACAGATAGACACAGAGTCAGACACATAGACACACAGACAGATATATAACTTGAAGTTGTAACAGATACGTATGTGGGAAAACATAGAGCATGCGTATGCCTATAAGTCATTTAAACAATCGCATTGTTAACGTTGCTTGATTCTGTGTAAGGGTCGCGAGACCCGGGCGCCTGCTGCCTGTGTTTGTGCTCTCTCGTGTTGCCTGCATCCACAAATAGTTACGTACGTGCTTACACAATTCACAATTATTATTTCTAATGAACTAGACCTCGGAATACTTTCATAATGACCTAGACACTTCTTCGCATTAACGTAGATGCTGTATGTCGTGGCTCGTCTAATGAAATAAATAGCTACGAGTGGTTAGTTTAAAAACATGCATAGATAAATGCATGCATGCATGTATGTATATAATGTACATACCCGTATACGTATATGTGTACCTCTATGTGGACCCACGTCTCCGCCAGTTTTGCGTGTATCGAGTTGACATTCTGCACGTGGTCTAGCAGGCCCATTCATGCGTTCGGTTAGTTGATTTTGAATTGTAAAAATTCGCCCGGGGGGGTTGGGGTGAGACACTTAGGGAGTTCAATATTTCAAAACGCTGTACTGTAGGCCTACGTTGAGCCCTAGCCGCATAATTCCAGATGTTCCATATTATGATAAAGATAATTATGCTATCTACGACGATATCATTGAATGTGTTAGCAGTTTTTATTTTATGTCATTAACGTTTCAATATCACGACTGCCTATCTGTTCGACAACTCAATATGACGCACATCAGTATTTTGCTGTGTCTTGCGCATACAAGTGATATAATAAACTAAAATTCACTGAAACAATGTAGTAAATCGCTGATGAAAGATGAACAAAAATCACATCCTTTCTTACTGAACGTTCAGGATTTGTATAATACGTAACGTTTATTCTACACATTTTCACCAATCGCATCACGATTGCGTTTCCGGTCTGAATAATGGTCTGTTTGGAAAATGATGGTAGCCGCGAATCATAGCAGATGCATATGTCCCTAAGGAATTACAAGGAAAAGCAACGATACATATGAGAAGTACTAGGATGTGCACATATACATTGACGTCCTCTTACCGAATATGTTCTAAATCGTAGTAATCATATTTGCAACACATTTCCAGAATGCATTGATATGACAAGGATAAACTAACCAGATTACGAATGATACTAAGAACTCAGCCGTCACTGAATGTTTGGAAACTGTCAGCATCCACATGTTCATTGGCAACAGTATTACGTTAACTCACCAGTAATATCGTCTTCATCGCTCCCGCTGTGAGATCTAGAAGCCTCATTAACTATTTGTATAACGCACCATACACGACACACACGACACACACACACGCACACACACGCGACACATACACGCGCACATGCACACTCACACACTCACACACATACACACGCACACATACACGCACACACAAACACACACGCACACGCACACGCACACGCACACGCACACGCACACGCACACACACACACACACACACACACACACACACACACACACACACACACACACACTAGTCCGCACGATTTCCGACAGTTTGGATGAATTTAACCCTCATTAAGTATCATGCGTACTGCCGTACTTCTACCGCTGGACATCACTCAGTAGCAGTCTCTTCCTGTGGGGTCGCCGTACCCCATGGGGTATGGGCCATGGGGTACGGCGACCCGCGGCTCTCGCAAGCGAACGAACGAGCGAGAGAGTGATTGAGTGAGAGAGTGAATCAGTGATCAGGTAAGATATATGTTCTTCGATTAAACATATGTGTGTATGTGGATGCAAGCATTCGTGAAACTGAGCAGTCGGTTAAACACAACAACCGTCTTGTCACTAAGAACATGTTTGACAATAAGGTAACGTATCCTATATCTCCATTCAAGAACATAATTTGTCTTCAACACAATATCTGCATCAACTGGTTTATTTGGAACCACCTAGAGATGAAACTCAACAGCAACAGGAGTCAGTGCGAATGTTCTCGTTATGACCGCATAGAAGATCAGAGTACCGCGACATATTTCGGAGTTAACCTACAACAATCGATAATTAATCAAGTTAGCCATTATGTAATAATTTATATATAATTAACTAGTAAATATCCCTAACTTCCAGAAGAAACGTAATGGCTATTAAGGTAAACTTCCAAGCAACCTAGTGCAGCGACAGCAGCGCCACCTGTTACCTTGTACTGGTGGGGCACACATCGTATTTTTAAAGAACCTGAGAACAGTTATTGTTATGAATAATTTACGACAATACAACAAAACAGCAAACATCCAAATTTCGTAGCCTGTAGTATACGTTATAGAAACATATGATATTAGTTTTCTAATAGTTACATTTAACAGGACTCGTTTGTTTTCCAGTCTATCAACGTGAATGTATATACTGGATGGTGGACACACCTGAGTCCCGGGATCTGAGTACACATATATGTGAAGCTGTAGTGTCAGGTGACGAAGGACACGCTTCACCTGCATGGCTGGCTATCATGTTATGACACAACCACGGTGAACTGCGAATATACAAATAGTCTATTGTTTCCTGTTCACGACTTGTGTAATTTAGACTTCAAGTTGATAAGATATATTAAAACGGTGTTGCCCTTAGCCTGCAGGTTCGTGTGACCATAAAGGCTGGGAACTGTGAATATTACTTGACTGATTTAATAAATGTAAAACACCATAACATGCTTGGCCCGCTGTTAAAATAATGTATAATAGGTCAACATAATAATATGTACATGTGTGTGTGTGTGTGTGTGTGTGTGTGTGTGTGTGTGTGTGTGTGTGTGTGTGTGTGTGTGTGTGTGTGTGTGTGTGTGTGTGTGTGTGTGTGTGTGTGTGTGTGTGTGTGTGTGTGTGTGTGTGTGTGTGTGTGTGTGTGTGTGTGTGTGTGTGTGTGTGTGTGTGTGTGTGTGTGTGTGTGTGTGTGTGTGTGTAGTATTCAACTCACCGTGACAGTTTGTAGTCTTCAGTCGCAACTCGTCTTGACGCCATTAACCTGTCCTTGACTTTCTCAGACCTGGCATCGGCAAATAGTATTAAGATTAACAATAATTAATTTGAAGTGAAGTGACACCAGCAAACATCGGGAAAAAACTAGCGATTTCATTCTTTACTTTTATAATCAAATTAGAATCATAATAGTAGTAGTAATAATAATATTATAATAACATAAAATAATTACAGTTATTTAATATTGTATCAGATCAAAATAGAATTGTTTGTGGCGCTTTACAGCATGCATAACCGACATACAAGTAATAACAACGGCCAGATAAACCTTTCCAAAATAACAGTATGATAAAAAGTGGAACTAAAATATAAAATATGTATCTATCTAATATAATTATATAATTATAATGACCTTACAACGTGATAAACATGTATTATATATATATATATATATATATATATATATATATATATATATATATATATATATATATATATGTATATATATATATATGTGTGTGTGTGTGTGTGTGTGTGTGTGTGTGTGTGTGTGTGTGTGTGTGTGTGTGTGTGTGTAGTTATTTGACAATTTAATATGCATCTTCTTACTACATATGAAGCAGCGAGCAGACACATTTCGCTAAATCCGTATTTCCTTGTCGACAGTGTCGAATTAACCAGCAGGGACGAAAGTTGTAGGAAGACAGGGGGTCAACGAGGACAGGGGGTCCACGATAACAGGGGGTCCACGAGGACAGGGGGTCCACGAGGGCAGGGGGTCCACGAGGACAGGGGGTCAACGAGGACAGGGAGTCCACGAGGGCAGGGGGTCCACGATAACAGGGGGTCAACGAGGACAGGGGGTCCACGAGGACAGGGGGTCCACGAGGACAGGGGATCCACGATGACAGGGGGTCAACGAGGACAGGGGGTCCACGAGGACAGGGGGTCCACGAGGACAGGGGGTCCACGGAAATATTTTTGTAGACTGATTATTCCCGAAACCCCGTTAGCGAGATATGATTAAACTACTTTCGCAATCGTAACCAAATCGATTTCGCCGTTATAACTAGTCAAAGATGTTAACATAAATGTCCTATTGTGTTAATTCCATCACTTGATATCATTCGTGTTACGAACATATTGTGTCTTACTCTTAGCATATTTTGAAGCCCAAAGAGCGACCCAGCCAATATGCGCAGATTATCATGGTTGTATTGCTATATCAACGACACTTCGTTATATATGAATTGTTTTTTAATCAATGTTTTACAGTTACGTAGCCGACTCACACTCTGCTGCGCAACGTCGCCGAAAAGATAGTATGATGCTATAACCGGCTTTTGAATGTCACCTGGCTGTGAAGGGCAATATTGTATTGCCACCTCACGAAACCTGGGTAATCGATGCTAATCCTGACATAATTCTTACTTCATTAACGACTGCAAATGTGTAGTTCTGTTTAGTTTTATGTGAATATCAGATTAATGTTGAATACTTGCAATAGCATAGCATTATCTTTTAGAAGTATATCGTTAGTTAATTGTTCTATTAGCCAATCAGCGTATAGTTCTTATTCTAGCGTAAGACAGCCCTTGTGGCAATATTGGTAGAGTAGTCATTCCCCAGACGGGTGTGAGTGGGGAACAAGTTTTGTCAACTCATGAAACCTGGGTGGGTAATTGAGGCTAATTTTGGTGCAGTTACTTACTCTTTCTCCTGTTGCCATACCCGCCCAGTGTCTTCACCGCATCGCTCCATTTCGTATTGTGTGCTTTACGCATCGCTTCGAAGATGCTGCCGTGAGGGCGAGCTATGGGCCCCTTCGGTTTAGGTGGAACCTCTACAAGAAACGTACAATACCTCTCTCATTTTAGTATCAGTTTTGCCGTGTAGAATATTACGTATGCGTGCATAATTCTATTAAAAACTACATAATGTTATTGAGTATTATATTGAGTACTGTAGAAATTAAAGTGACCATAATTATATATATTCGATGGAATTATAATTATATAGATTCTACTCATGTCCTCAAATTGTATATACTTGTTCTGGTATGTTATGTATCTCTTCATGTATGTATGTATGTATATATATATATATATATATATATATATATATATATATATATATATATATATATATATATATATAACATGAAATACAAGCATGCTTAAATATGGGCAGGACTGGTATTAGATTATCTATATAATATATATAAACCTCCAGATAAAGCAATTTAAAAATTAAATATTGAGGTTAACCGTATTAGAGCCAGCGTATGGCGTACAGTTTGAATATTATTTTACAAAAAAAAACTTACGACTAGGACCTATTGATGAACGTGTACTTTATCTTCGACACTGTAGTCATGAACGGAGTATAGCAGCAAGTGGCTATGCATGAAGTTATGTCGGGTCGTGACATCCGTTCAGACAACCAAGCACCTACGCATGCATTATCGTGCTCTATGGTGTTTGTTTCCTTAGATTTGCTAAACGTGTATGACCGGCATTTGTTGCCTAAATTTGTTTACCTAAATTAGGAAACCTCCTTCTGATGCTGGGAGGTAACGCCGGCCATCTCATTTTCCGTCTGTAGGAAGACCCATATTCCATTCCAGCCATTAAGAGGATCGCCATCATTAATATTTGTGACCTGAAACCAAGAACCAGAGTTCCAATAAACTACGAGACGGCATGCCGCTTGTACGCCTGTGTAAACAAGCTACTACTTCATATTGTCCTGCGATGAGAGGCCGATTTTGCATCGGCCGGTCATCGTGGGACGTCGTGCAGACATGCCACCTGGTACGGATTACCCGTATCCGATACGGATTTTGGCGGTTTTTTAAGTGATACTCCGTTTTGATACGGATTTTAACTAAATTTATGGAGAAATTATTTGTAACCACATGTTGCCTTGTATGCGTCACAAAAGTATACTGCATAATGGAATAATTGTTTACTGTTAGTGACTAAGTAAATCGATTCGAAACGAACGAACTAAACCACCGATTAGTTTATTGTAGCGCGTAATAGGTGGCGTGCTGGTAAATTTTAGTTCTGAATAATGCGGCAGGTGACGCAACGGGTGGGAACTGGGCGCGTGGCAGGCGCGTGACGGTTATGAAAAGCAGTACAGGAAATGGAGCTCGACACCGAGTTCAATGGAATCGCCTGCATTTCTGATTTCAAAATGTTGACGCTTGCCAGTGAAACTTCGATATACGCGCGAACTGCTGAAATAAATTGTCATTATTTGATGACACTGTCTGTTTTGCGGTAGGCGGTTTAAACGTACTGAAGTGAAGTAAAACTTCGGTAATCTTCCAGTTAACTGGCCCCAATAATCGAAAAACCGTGGAAAAACCGATTTGAAAAAGCCTTAATAATTAATAACTTAGGCCAGTTAATTGGAAGATCTGATTAATGATACGGATTGATACGGATTCTTACACAATTTTAGGTCAACAATACGGATTGCCATCCCAAAAATGTGGCATGTCTGCGTCGTGGGGCATCGGCCGGGCATCGGTTATGTGAGTTTCAAAAATCGTGGCATCGGCCGGGCGTCGTGCGTCGAGACGATGCCCGCACGACGTCGGCCGGCGGTATCAAATGTGTTTGATACTACCGGCCGGCCGACGCCCGCCCGATGCCCGGCCGACAGATGTTTTGGGTTGTTTTCTAGTGTTGGGTAACATTCGCACAGGAAGCAATTTTTGAAGACAAACACACAAGAAAGCAGCTCAAAAATGGTCCGAAAAGCACGTCCAAGCCCTACAAAAACCTCAGAGAAGGAGACCCCGCGCAAGTAGGAAGGATGTTCCAGAAACACCCACACCGATCAAAAAACGGCGCACACCGGCTAAAGGCGACGACGATAGTGCCGACTACTAATCGCGCTTTGACGATTTTGGTAAGAATCTGATGTCGCCGGGCAGTTTCAGGCTGTGGACCGAAGAACGCGAGGAACAACTGTGTGAATGTGGGACGCGGAGCGACCCCGCTACGACCACTACAAAAACAGAAACAGCACAGTGAGACATCTTGCGCTGAAGCGCTTGCAGCAACAAAAATCGGCATGAATTCATCCTCTGAGTCCGTCATGATGAACTTGGATGTAGGTCACTTGGGCGAGCATATTGAATCCCTCTATGGACAAAACATCAAGCTAATTTGAATTTAAATTAAAAGCGCTTAAATTACGAAATCGGCCGGCTGGCCGCCGGTTGTGTGTGTTTGAAAAATCGTAGCATCGGGCGGACAACGGCCGGTCGGTCGGCCGGTTCTGTGAGTTCCAAAATGACCAAACCGGCCCACGGCCCGATTTTCCACGACGCCCGGCCGATTTAATTGTTCATGCGTCGGCCGGCCAGCCGGTGACCGGCCGACGGTTCAGTGAGTTCCCGCCGTTAGACTTCTCTCACTCCCACTGCTGATAACAGCAGCTTTGAGTTCCCCTCACAACAACGCAGGTTACATAGACTACGTACTTTTTTATTTTTGCCGTGTGGACGTACGTCCACCCCGACACAATGACAATACTCTTAGTCTTTGTCTTAAGAATGCAACATTCAGATAATAACGCTCGTTGTGTTACTCACCGCATGATTGAGACGAAAGAAAATATTACACCCTCCAACTACTCCAACGCAAACCGATCAATGTCCGATTGCATTTAAACGTGTTCACGTAATTTGAGCGTGACTTGACGTAACATGCGCGTCATCACGTTATACGTCCGTGGCCGTTTTGTTGATAGCCCGGGAATATTAAAGGGGATGATACACGTATTGTAGACTCGTACGCGTACATGACACACGTAGTCGTAGCGTAACAATCGGGGGCCGGTTTCATAGAGGGTCATTACGACGTCGTAGCAGGCGATAACACGTATGATAGACTCGTACGCGTACATGACACACGTAGTCGTAGCGTAACTCTCCGGGGCCGGTTTCATGGAGCGTCATTACCACGTCGTAGCGGGCTCGTCGAAAGCCTAAAGGTGGTGATACACGTACGAGAGACTCGTACGAGTGTCTGGGATGAAACCATCCGAATCGTACGTGTATCGCAAAATCGGACGTAAAATCGTACGTGTACTACGCATGTCCAAATTAACAACCAATGAGATGGCAGCACCGAGTTAAACTTCGACATTCTTAAAAATGGCAGATACTGATTTGGCAAACTCTTACTTCAACGTTTTATCGAGCTTTACCGTGAACATTTCGCTATGGAATGGTGCAAACCTATGTTACAAAGACAGAAGCATCAGTTACGAATAGTATGCAAGTCTCATTATTGACGCCACTTGAAGCAATGTTCACAAAAATGGAGGAATATATCTCAGAAATTCGGTAGCAACGCCAACGTCGTTGTCGTCGGCGTCGAATGATGGCAGGATCGTTCAAACTTCAATGTCAGAGGCCTTTCAGAGGTTAGTAGAGACAGCGATATCGTGAAATTACGATCACTCGTTAAACTGTTGTTTAGTTTCCACAATATTTTTTTTTATCCATAAAACAGTGCTGAACACAGTGCTCGTCTGAACACAGTGCTCGTCTGAACACAGTGCTCGTCTGAACACAGTTCTCGTTTGAACACAGTGCTCGTCTGAACTCAGTGCTCGTCTGAACACAGTGCTCGTCTGAACACAGTGCTCGTCTGTTCAATTTCAATGAGTGAATCACACTGCCACGGCCCGGGCACTGCACTGGTGATTGGTGACTGTGTGACTGTGTATGTGAGTGGGAATCATTTTTGAACGTCTAATTAAATACAAAATATACACTCATGATCTAAATTTTAAACTAGGTAAAATGCGTCCGTACCCCTTGTTTACACATGATAAGGAATAGCTTTATATTCTATATATTGCTCATGACACGAGAAAACAATGTAATATGCTGTCAATTCAGGTAGGACACATGGTTTTGAACATGGCGGTTTTGTGAACTTTTGATTTTGCCAGTTTGTTTTCATAAGAAACATGTTCTAGTTCCGTAACAGTGTGTTTGCGTAATCTGAACGTAATAGGTGTGATTGATTTAGTACATAGATGTCATATGAAAGAACTATGAATACAAACTTCTAAACACGGTCATTGGAAGGACATTTAATGCACAGTCAGTGCAGATAGTTTTTTGTTTAACCATGACGTGTTTTGTGATATTTTTGAATCTGCCAGTCTACTTTATAAAAACGAATGTATTTATGTATGTATGTATGTATGTATGTATGTATGTATGTATGTATGTATGTATGTATGTATGTATGTATGTATGTATGTATGTATGTATGTATGTATGTATGTATGTATGTATGTATGTATGTATGTATGTATGTATGTATGCATGCATGCATGCATGCATGCATGCATGTATGTATGGGGTATGTGTTATTAATAATACAAATGTGTAATATACATACAAGTTATTGTATCTGCCGTTTTGTTTTCAGAAAAAGGCTACAATGATGCATGGACGAGACTATGATCAAAATAATGGATGTCTTGCATGAAGATACCTATCACTGGTTCCAGCCATGGTACCATGCTGCATTCATTACAGCATACAGCTTCTTCGCTGGATGACCACGAGACAGCGCGCTCGCAAAGGCTACACGGGTATACACGTTGATGCCCTGGAACAGGGTTCGTTTGTATGTCTCCCGAGAAGAAGAGGGCAACTATTGTCAGTGTCTTATTACCTGTTTTGGACTATGCCGTATACGATAGGCTGAACTGAAGGAACGGCGTGAAAAGGCAAACATTCCATTAATCGAGGTAGTTCCGGTAACATCAAAGGACTGTGAAAAGAACCTATTGGAGGCTAGTATGAACAAAGGTACAAACAGGAATCCTTGGAACATCGTTGTACATTGCTGGTGTAGAGAGAATGGTAGCT
>OZ024864.1:39778907-39783907 GCA_964017155.1 Oasisia sp. SBJ-2009 | reverse complement strand
ATTGCTGTAGTATAGCAGAATAATTTATGGACTTCATGTTTTTATAAAGTATATTTAATATTATCATTTTAATAGAGCCAGTTCCATTAGAAAAAGATTACAAGTAATATGTGTACTTTAGAAGATACTATTTATTTGCAGCTTATTATAGTTACTGTGGCACAAATAATATGAATATAGTTGCTATTTCCTGAAATTATATATCTGCTGTATTACTTTATGCAGAATTATTAAATACACACATGTGTAATGTAGCAATATTGTATGTAGCAGTTTATTACTGGAAGATGACAAAAGAACATTTCTACAATGATGATTACCTGGGTAACATTAATATTTAAGTGACGTATGTACGCGTCATGCGCGAAGATAAATCGACTTGCAATCTGACACAGTAATGTAAAGCATACTCGTGTATTGCACTAATGTAATTTATATTATATTTATATCAATAAATATTGTATTAAAAACGTAATAATGCACATAACTATTTCACTAATATAAAATTAATCAAGCAAAACAATAACTAGTATAATAACATTAAGCATGAATTATATTATTATTGTAATATAAAACTGACACTTATTCTGTGGTTAAAAATATCATATTGCAATTCGATAAAGATAGTGATAACAGCAGAATTGAGGTTGTGCAAAATTTAAACAAATGTCCCCAGTTGTCTCAAATGGACGTCGTCTCAAGATCGGCGACGAGTTATCTTGAGCCGGGTCGGTCCGGGCCGAGTTGTCTGTGAGCCGAATCGACTGGCATTTGTCTTCGAAGTACTTGTGCTCGGGTTTAATCTTGCCAGCGCAGCCAGGGTATAGAGCCTCCGACGCAGCCGATGTCTTACAATCCCGCCTGTGGTCAATGTAGAGTTGCACGGCTGTTTTATTTCCTTTATTTGCGTCAAAACCATCGCCTACGTTAATCCGAACCTCAGGCTCAACCCATGCTCGGCTGCCGTGAGAAAGAGCGGAAGCAAGATGCAACACGTGACAATTGGCGCATGCGCGTTGAGTGCTCGGACCTATAACGCCGAGGTACAGGGTTCCGATGCTCGGCTACGTAACCACTTCGTTAAAAGAAACGGCACCAGGACCGGGTTTCCACGTTGATGTCGTTGCACAGCTTTTATCAACAGAAACCATGACAAATGCAATTATGTCACCCTTTCTCTATATGGTGAAATACCTTTTCATATATATGAAGGGTACGTAAGCTATTGACCGTGCAGGCGCGTAGCCAGCGATAGTTTGTATGTGTGTGCATGTCATGACATGTGTGCTCAATAGACAGAACAGCCAAAACAACGCCATCTTTGCACTGAATTCGATCGAACGTCCCACGACGTTCCATCAACTGTAAAGGTATATTAATGTAGACATTATGTTTTCATATTGACGGACATGTTATACGATTTAAATATTGAACTATTTGTGAAGTAGCAGTCTCGTGTGATGCATACGACGAGCTGTAGGTGATTTTAAACATCCGTTTAGGCATCGTCGTCATCGAGCCAGCACCCCTGTCGTCGGGCCACCAGTCGACGTTCAATCGGCTGTAAATGTACACTAATGTACATATTATGCCTTCACATTGATGGTCATGTCAGACTGTATCCATAGTTGGCTATGTATGAGGCTTCGGAGTCATGCGAGTTCAACAGCTAGATTGTAGGATGATTTAAGCAAGCGTTCCGCAAATCTTTTCGCAAACCGTTCCGCATTTTACACACGTCAAGAATACGTAAAAGACGGCACACAGACCCTAGTTGCGTCAGAGCGTCCTCTGTCGGATTAGTTATTGTGGTACCTCATTAAGGCAATGTGTCAGTAACACCGTTTTTTAAGCCACACGTCTTTCACCAAAACATTTTATTATATGGTTTGTTGTGTGGTAGGAAATGATTAATAACAGCAAACTTTCTACGGGTTATGTGTTAGATATGGAGAGCTCATAGAACACGCGATGTTTGCGCCAACCAATACACCGTACCGGTGGCGGTGTTGCGCTGTACTAGGTTGATTCAATTTTGACTCTAATAACCATTGTGTTTTCCTGGAAATTAGGGAAAAGTATTAGTTAATTTATTTGAATGTCAAAAAGTATTACATAATGGCTAACTTTATAAATTATCGATTGTTGTAGATTAACACCGACCTTTGTGGCGGTACTCGAGTCTTCTAAGCGGGCATAACGAGAACATTCGCACTGACTCCTGTTGAGTATCGTCTCTATGTGGTTCCGAATAAACCAGTTATTGCAAATATATGGTTGATAATAAATGGTTTTCTTGACTGAATATTGTCGTAATCATATTGTCGACATGTTCTTAGTGACGACACTGCTGTCGCGTTTATTTGACTGTCATATATAAGAATGCATGCACCCACTTGCCCACATACACACCCATTATAATGTATTGAAGAATATATCCCCTACTCAATCGCACTCAATCCCTTTCTCAATCACAATTCACTCACTTACACTTTCGGTCCCTCGCTCGCTCGCTCGCTCGCTCGCTCGCTCGCTCACTCACTCACTCACTCACTCACTCACTCACTCACTCACTCACTTGCTCATTCACATATACACAAACTAGACTCTGACTCAATCACTCACTCATTCATACACTCACTCGCTCGCTCACTCACTCACATGCTATCAAGATCACACGCTCAATTACACTCTCACTCACTCATTCACCCATTCACTCATTCACTCATTCACTCAATCACTCACATTCACGCAATCAGGCACATACTCACTAACACGCTATCACGTTCTCACACTCACTCACTCAGTCACTCACTCATTTACTCACTCACTGGATCGTTCTCTCGCTCACATACGCACTCACTTATACACTCACGTACGCAGTCATTCAATCAATCGCTCAATCACTCAATAATTCATTCACTCACTCACTCGCTCACTCGTTCGTTCGCTCGCTCGCTCACGCATGCACACCCAGCAACACCACACACGCACACCACACACGCACACCCGCACCCGCACACGCACAATTAAAATATATGATTTAATTTATACAAAGATAGCCAAACTTACGGTCCATATTAGCCCAATTAATTTTTGCTTTCCAATAAACCAATCCCATTACTTATATAGTCGTTCGTAAATAAAACTAAGTTGCCTTATTTATGATTTATTGAGCAACAATAGCTGTGCTATATTAACCGACGTAAATCAACACTTGGACAGTTTCCACTGTTTTCGTGGCGTTTCTGAATAAAAAATTGTAAAACTGGGTATATCTGACCACTTACTTTACGATCAACCATACAAGGATAAAAACAAAATTGCATTTGTTCAAACTATCACAAGCACCTATTTGTTAACTTTATCGTGGTGTTTGACATCGCTTTCTAATGTTGAATGTAGCTATTTTAGTTTAACGCAATACTGACGGCTATACTGACACTTTATACAAAATTCAAAATGTATCAGTGTTTAATGTGTTGCTGTTCTACTTTGTTGTTTACACTAAGTTTGTTCAAATTGCTAACATAAAACTTGGAATATATATATATATATATATATATATATATATATATATATATATATATATATATAAAGTTGTCAGACGACATATTGGACGATGACCTATCTCACCTATAATACAAACGAATAGTTCAATGCGAGGGCATACAAACATGCTAATTATGTTAATTAATATACTATTCTTGCAATAAAAAAGTACTCTCTATAAAGACATTATTCATCAAAATACCGTTGCATTATGTGTGTTATATTAGAACATAAGGCACAACATTTGTTGTTTAGCAACTAGCTGGAATAATGCTGGGACGACCGTATCACAATACATCTCAATGTCAGCCCGTATACCCTCCGATCTCCCGCGAAATTAATCATAATGTATCGATGATTTCGAACGCACAGAAATAAAAATAAATACAATGTTTTCAACTTATGCTCGGTCCACACTGGTTCCGATGTGCGACGAAGGGTGTCCACACCGCATCGCAGACAAAAGCAACTGCGATCTACGTCCTGAGTGAGTTACGATTTTCGTGTCCACACCGCAAAGATTTACGTTCTCATCGCGAGTGAACATACACGCCATCTGATGTGTACCAAAGGAAAACTACAACAATTGTGACGTTATACGTCAAGACGTCATTCGATACTCGCACGCTGATTGGCTGAAGCGTTTCACGTAATTCCTCGAGGCGACTTACGTTTATTGCGATTTGCGACGAACCTGTCCACATTACCGACTAAATTAACAGGGCGTAGCTGGGGTTGCTGATTTGGGGAGATTTCTTCGTTCATTTTGAGGGAACAAAAACTAATACGAGTAGTAAACATGCAGTGGCGGATGTCAATGTAGTCGCTGGGAATTTATACACGAAGGTAACCTACGAAAATAAACATTAGCTTGTTCTGTTTTCAATTTAGTTAATGCATAATTTCGTAACAAATGATCTACATTTGCTATTAGTATTTACATGGATATTGCTAAGATCATTAACATGGCTGAGGTGTTCGTAGTTCAGATATGTTATTTTCCTGTTGTGTCCTGGGAACATATTGGTTTATTTCCAGGTATCCCTAATGGTACATTTATAGTAGCTTTAATAGACTATAAACTATATCAATGTGACGGGTTTCATGGCCCTTTTGTTGGTTTTGGCATAACGCGTCATAGATTTCACCCATATCAAATATTGCTAAAATAAGTAAGTAACAGAGAATTCACAACTGCGGGTACTGCGCTCAGATAGTCAGTGTATGTAGCAGGCAGTAAGTTTATAAAGTAAGTCAAATGTTATCACCAATAGAAATCGTCGGATGCAAAAGAAAGTAGACGAAACAAACCGTATATACTAAGGTAGCAGTAACGGTTATATATGTATATATGTATGTATATATGTATATATATATATATGTATATATGTATATATGTATATATATATATATATATATATATATATATATATATATATATATATATA
>OZ024864.1:39760729-39778707 GCA_964017155.1 Oasisia sp. SBJ-2009 | reverse complement strand
ATTCCAAGCCGAGTGGTTTGATTACCTCCTATCTAGCCCATGTAAAATTTTGGTTTTTTCCGGTTTTCTTCATAATTATACATTTCTACGCAAAAACAAAAATATGGTGCCTTATTGTACACGATAGGTGTCCTATGTATCCACAAATAATATTTATTTGCATTCGAAATAAAAAGGTGAAATTAAATACCGACGATTTTGAACCAATGAAACATTTTCATTTTTACGCTCTCTGTGTTGACAGCCTTCAAGGGGCGGGGCTTACGACCGGAAGGTCTATCGGGACTATTTCTTATTTTGTTTACACAGATATCGGAAGTGTTTTGCGTTAGACTTAGCCTTAGAAGAGTCAAGAGGCGCTAGTTGTTAGTGGTTTTGGATAAATCACAATAGAAAATGGATCCGACAGAGGAATAATTTGTAGCACAAGTGAGAGAAGCATCTGTTGCACAAGTGACACACGTAAAGCCATTTTTGCTTCACCCAGCGTGCGAGCCGAGGTGTGAGATGGCGAGAGAAGATCGCCATGTGATGTGGCATGTTTATGGTCATCTTTGATTTTGGGATCAACGTGCTATAAAACAATGTGAATGTTGCATGGTGTTTGTGTGGATACTGCGTCCCGATGTCGACGCACATCGTTGTATGTTGTCTGGAGATAGCTGACGACCGAGCCAGACCGGGCTGACAGATGCCTGCATGAACCATGACTGACCACGATCGAGTGGCACGACAGCTGTCAGTGACAATGTTGGGAGTATCGGTCTGTTGTCTAAGTGCGATTTGCGTGCAGACTCGTTCGTTCGACCAATAGCTACCCTCGGGGTAGTAGGTAAGTAATACGTAGTTCAACAGGTATCGAAAAGTAATTTAGCACTTCAAACCTAAACAAAACAATTATACTTGTATGGCCACACAATGTCAATGACATATGTATAATTTAAATAATAAAGTCATTCTATCTTCGAATTCGTAACGTAAATCTATTACAAACTTACTTTTTATTTCTGACAAGATGTTATATGATGTGTGCATCCTTTTAATATAATTAATTAATTTAAAATGCTAATACAATTTGTTTAATTTATGTAAATAATGTTATTTACATATGCATGCTGCCATGCAATTTATAATAGTCTGAATAATAAATATATGTGTAATAAGGACATTGTGCAATTCACATGGGAATATTGAAGTGGAGTTTTAATGTATTGTGTACTATGTATTGTATATGTGCGTGTGTGTATGTTATCAAGACCACATCATGACAATGAATCATAAATTCATGTGTTTGCAAAATGCTGTAACAATTTTACATACAAATCATTTGTTTGTAAAATACTGTGATAATTTTATTAAAGTATTTCACAAACAAATCAACCAATGCGCTGACTTTGTGATGTGATATTGATAAATTACACAGTTTTGCCAATTACTAATACATGGTGTAATTATAAGATAATGATTGTTTACTATAAATCAAATGTCAGAATGTATCGGTTAGCTGCATATCATCACTGCACATGTTCAATGGGATGCTTCCATGCAGGCAGCAGGCATGTTATAACAACCAGGGTGTTTTGCAGGTGCAGAAAAGAGAAATACATTTTTTCTCATTAGTGGCAGAACTGCTTCAGTCATCATCAGTGATATTGCTGTCATCCGCTAACACATATTCTGCATAACTCTTTTCAGTGTTTTCCATCTGTCTGTTCCAGACAGAATGATCTGAAGATGGCGACAGTGAGACTGGGACATCCAAGGTGTCATCCACATTGACATGACTGCCATGGTCAGTCGAAGAAGGCATGCAGGACTGCGACGACAACTTCGCATACCCATGGTCATGATGAATATTCAATGGAACAACAATATTATCTGTAATAATTGCTGCATCGATAAAGTATCGCATTGGCGACATGATCACTGGCTCTGTTTGAGTTTGACACTACGAGTTAATGGCGTTGCAATGTGACACCCGTACTGCCATGAGGGACAATATCATCTGGTGCACTGGATCCTTTGAAAGTTGTGTTCAGTATTTGTGAATCCTTCATCTGAAAGAATGATACATATGTATGAGAGTATGTATCTTCTGTGATATACATATAAATAACAATGTTTTGACATCTTTTGTTTTCTCATTGCAGTACCTATACATCATAAAAATTAAAACTGATTAAATCAACTTATAATTAGCATTTCGGAAAGTGTTCAGGACCTTTAGAGGCTTCGGTATTTCTGTGTAGATCCGTGAATATACTCCTGAGCCAATGTGACACAAACTACGCTACAGTTTGAATATTTTGCACGATGTATGATCGAAAATATATTATGGATATGCCAGAAATAAGGCCATGTGTCGGTGTAAAAATGAAGAAACAAGTTGGCAAGTTAACTATTCTGAACGACAATGTCAATGTGAACATGTCTTAATGGTGAGATATTAATAACATATGGGTTTCCTGCGAGAGATAATGTACTTATTCATAGTTGTTAATTAACCTAACCAACAATCGAAAGGTACACACCATGTGAACATACGGAATGGTCTACAAACGGGCGAACGTGTAGATGTCTTTGTTGACTGCAAATAGCAACTTGATACGGGCGGATCCAAGGATTGTTCTAAGTTATTATCTACAGGATGTTGGGTGATTACATAATCATAATAGCACCTACACAACTGTGTTTATGTACTTTTGACACACATCTTTGAGTTGCTACACTCATTAAGCCACTTGACCCTGTTCGCAATACTAGTATAATCATATCATGTTACAAATTGTCGCCATTGTATTGAGGAGTGTGTTTTGATTAACCATATACATACATACATACATACATACATGCATACATGCATACATGCATACATGCATACATGCATACATGCATACATGCATACATGCATACATGCATACATGCATACATGCATACATGCATACATACATACATACATACATACATACATACATACATACATACATACATACATACATACATACATACATACATATATATATATATATATATATATATATATATATATATATATATATACATACATACATACATACATACACACAAACATACATACATACACACAAATATACAAACACACATATACACACACAGTCACACACACATAAATATATATATATATATATATACATACATATATATATATATATATATATATATATATATATATATATATATATATATATATACAGTCACACACACACATATATATATATATATATATATATATATATATATATGTATATTTATGTGTGTGTGTGTGGCTGTGTGTGTATGTATGTGTGTGTTTGTATATTTGTGTGTATGTATGTATGTATGTATGTATGTGTGTATGTATGTTTGTATATATATACATATATATATATATATATATATATATATATATTATCATCATCATCATCCTTGTGCAACCATAGTGTCCAGTGGTTGGGGAAAGCATCAGCATGCTGCATCCACATCGGCTTGTCTTGCGCTATCCTCTGCCAGATGTTCCATTGTTACCTTTGGATATGTCGCGTTGCTTGGCGAATGCTGTTCCTCCGGCCGTGATTCTTCTTTGAATCTCCTTGTCTTGGGTTTTTTCGCCGGTGCGTTGTATTTGTCTCATGCAGACGTAACATGCAACGTTCTCGATCTGAGTGTTGTTGACATATATTGGTGTGTCATTTTTCATTATCAACTTTGTTTTCGACCTGCTCGTTTTCAAAACCTGATTTTCACTTTCATCAGCTAACTCATGTAGCATTCGTTGTAGTTCATGTAGTGTATTAGTGCAAATGAGTATATAGTCAGTGAAGCGATATTCACCGTCTACCTTCCAGTATCTGGTGTTCCAAGTCAGTCATCGGAATATGCTTTAGAGTGCTATCGTAAACAACTTGGGCAATATATCATCCCCTTGTCGTACACCTCTCGTGATGTTGATCTTGTTGCTTTCTTTGTGTAGGTCGAGCTGTTGGTGTAGATATCGTTCGGGAGTTCGATGTACAAATCTTCTAACCGATGTTCTAGAAGCAAGGTCAGTACTTCTTGACTTTGCACTGAGTCGAACACTTTCTCATAGACGATGAGTGCGATGCAGAGTGGGATATTGTACTATCGGCATTTCTCATTCAGTTACGAACACCAATGGTATTTATATAATAGTCTTGCTTAACCGACTGTCGTTTGGCTGCGTAATTTCGCCGAGAAAAGAGAAGGGTTTCGAATAGTATCCGTGTAAAGTGCTGCCACCTCACGGAAACTGTGTAACATTTTTGTTTATTTCTTTGTTAATTTGTTAAAATTTGGCCTGACCCAATTAGCGTATTTACCCTAATCTGGCGTGAGGCCGCCTTGGTGGCTACACCGGCAGAGCATGAATCTACCAGACGGAGTTGAGGGACTAAAAAGCGCTGCCACCTCACGGAGTCTAGGTAATCGAGGCTATGGTATTATTGTGATGTATTGTTTTGTATTATGTTATATGTACTAATTTTGTTTAAACCCACATTGTGTGTGCCTGCTGTAATGTTGAAAGTAAACTGTTGAATTGCAGTTTTACTTTATTTATTGTACTTTCTAAGTTCACTGTAATACATTTTATTGAAGTACATTTCTTTTCAATGTAGTTTTGGGGAAAGTTAGTTGTACTTTTACTTAATCCAACATAAAGGTAATTCAGTCCCCACGGTCTACGCAGAAGAAGGGAAATGGTTCAACTAATTATGCAACAGTGGCGCCACACCGTGGCTTGGTGGGACAACGGCATTGATCGACTTGTAGCTTCTGCTGGACGTGCACTTTTCGAACGGAAGAGACGGCTGATGTGTTTGCTGTCTTCTTTTCTTTCACTTGTTATGAGGCTTACGTGGTTATGGATGTCACAAAAGACCTTTTAGTATTGTCCATTGTAACAATCCTTATAGCATACCGTATGGCAACATCGTCTTAAAAACCGACTATAAATACTCGTTCAACGCTATACTGATATATAGTACGCAGCTCTAGAAATACTATTCGAGTCTATGCATGTCACAGTGTATTCTCCGTTAACCGACTCTTGCTCGGCTGCGTAACATCTCCGAAAAGACAGTCTGGTCACCTAGCGAGGTTTTGAATGTCATTCGTGTAAAATATTGTCACCTCACGGAGCTTACGTAATCGAGGCTAATCCTAAACAACTGTAAATTTGTATTTCTATTTATATTTGTGTGAATAATAGTTTCATTTTTAATAATCTATAACATAGTGTTAGCTGTTAAAAGGGTATCTTATTAAATGTGTTATTTCAAGTACGGCCTGAGAATCAATCAGCGGCACTACCCTATTGCCGGTTAAGACCGCCCAGGGGCCGGTTTCATAGCGGCTACTTACGACGTCGTAGCGGGCGATAACCCGTCGTAAGCCTAAGACGTCGTCAAGTTACACTAGTTGCGTTTCATGAGTCTGCTCCATAGTTGCACTTAGCTGCACCATGTATTTAGTAGGCGTAACTTTACGCTGGTTGAAATATTTACGGTATACTCCCGAAGTTGAAAATGTACGATATGCTCCCGACACGCCCACTCTCAACATTATTATTTTTAATGTATACACTGGATATCCTTTACATTCATCATAGCTTCCCATTTGCTATACGAACGACAAATGCACAGCTAGAAAGAAAAAAGATGCTCAGACACATCACAAATACAGGGATTCCCCACCGCGACGTAAGGGGGTCAATGCTACTGGCGCGAATGCTAAATTGGTCTCATGAAACCGGCCGTACGCTGCATTGTCTGTTCGCTGTTAGCTGCGACCAGTAGACCGCGTAATTGCGCGTAACGTTACACGGCTTCATGAAACTGGCCCCTGGTGGTTACACCGGCAGCCCGTAAATTGCCAGACGGAGTTGAGGGGCTAAACAGTGCTACTACCTCAAGGAGTCTGGTTAATCGAAGCTAGTCTCCGTGATGGTACCGGCTGTGATTGTGTGCATGATTGCATTGCAAATTCAAATCAACAGGCTTACGGACGACAGTCTAACAAGCGGTAACTTTGCATTGATAATGTCTTGTTCACATTGTTCAACCACGATGGAATTCGAAGTCGAAATCAACTGCGTAGAAAGATACAGAGGTTGAAAGAAACTGGCGTGTTCACATCATTCACCGTAATCGAAAACAATGACATCACGTGATGTGTAACGATACCGACAAACAAAATTGGATATGGGTGCCAGTTCTGCAACGGAGCACTTACATAATGATTTAGTGTCATCGATTTGTCTCAATCATAAAATATGTTCAGTGAATGATTACATTGAAACTCAGGTTATTAATCATTGTAGCCATATTGCAAGTTTTCAACACCAGTATCTTGGCCAAAATATATTGTACGGTCGTATATGTCAGGCTGATCTCTATTATGCATATAAATATTTTCAAAACGATAAACAGTACACATTAAAATAGGTCCGCAACATGGGTTTGGAAATAATGTAACGTTCCTTCACCCAACAGTTGTAGCAGCAATATTCAAACAGATGTTCGCAGAATATGGCTTATGTTCATTCAGTAATATAATCAGGCCAGATGTGTACAGTAATCCACTAAAACCTTTGCTTTGGAAGGATGGTCCCCAGCGTGCCACAACAGCAGGGCCACATGACGATCAAATAGCGAATCAATTGTAGTTTTTAGTCACAAGCCGCGTACATTTAAAGGTGGGTTTACACTATGCAACGCGGTTGCATGCAGCGTGAGACACGGTTGCTTGCAACACCGTTTCAGCCAAATTGCCTAGTGTAAACATACAATCGCAGGCAGCGACGTCTCATGAAATGGCGTTTCAAGTTGCATTCAACATGTCTCTAGGATAGGAGAAGTTATATTCCGTGCAACGTTGTCTCTTGGTTGCATATCATTTCACGGTCACAGACAGTGACCGTGAGTGACGTATACGCAAACCTTTTGAGATTCCATTATATTGGTTTTACTTTTTTAATCGGCGGATGAAAGTGATTTATACCCCGGTCTAACAAATGGAATCCGTGTCTCGCATTAACTGGTTCCAAAATAGTTTCCCACTGATATTACGATTCCGTTGCTATGTAAGAGTGGCGCCACATGGTGGGCTGGAGACCACTTAATATATTGTCGCAGCAAATGTGTTCCTTCGTGTAGACAAGCAAGAGATATTGCATGAAACCACGTTGCACGGAACATTGTTCGGCCTTGACCTGTTTCAGTCGCCTCGTTGCATAGTGTAAACCCGCCTTACGTGACCGAGCTATCTTCTCGGCGAAGTTACACAGTCGAACAAGAGTCGCTTAAGCGAGACCAGGTCTGTCTCCAAGGGAGATTGACAGCATCATTACTGGAGGCCTAATGTCCATCTTAGCAAGAACTATTCTTAACTAGTTCAATACAGTATCTGACCCTATCTCTCCCGATATATCAGCCTTAGCCATAACGGGTGGTCAGTTGGACTCTAAAAAGCCTAAGCTGTTTGTTTCCTAGTTCGCACCAGCTAGGACTAGCCGTTGCCAATTTACGAAATGCGGGAAACCGAAGTGCTGCCACCTCACGGCGCCTTTATAACAGAGACAACAGAAAACAGTAAGTGACGTCGATTGCAAGATGTCATAACTGCAAATATCTATTTCTGTTTATTTTTTTGTGTGGATGTAAGTTTAATGCTAACTACTTTAATAGTATAGTATTATCTTATAACAGTATATTAGTATTGTAGTTTTTATTTCATAGTTGACTGGCTGAGAGCGTATAAGGTGCTCTACCGCATTGTGGGGTAAGGCCGCCCTGGTGGCAACATTGGAAGAACATTAATATCCCCGCTGGTTGTGAGGGACTAGAAAGGGCTGCCACCTCACGGAGTCCTGGTGAAATAGGCTAATATAATCATAGTTCTTCGGTATGTGAATAATATCAACACTGTTAACACAATGTACAAGATGCAAGTAGTTAACACGACGACAAACAATAAAATACGACTGGCCATTCACTTTAAAATCTGATTAAGAAACAGCAGTTTGACACTTAATAACTCATTGTGATAATATGCTAACTTGTCAACAGACACGACTACCATCAAATAAACATGAACCATTAGACAATTCGGTTTACATGTGGTATTACATTTGTCAATATATGGAGGCATGTAATAATACAATCTATGGGGAAGGTTAACAAAAAACGTTTCAACTGTGTTCTTTCGAAAGAAAAGCGTGTTCAATTTCGCAATCCACCAACATTTAAGGTCGTTCTCGATCCTCCTTTCCTTCTTAGATATTTGCTTTGTCCCAATGAAATAATATTAGGAGTTTTGTAGGCTGAATGAAAGAGTGAAAGAGTGAATGAGTGAATGAGTGAATGAGTGAATGAGTGAATGAGTGAATGAGTGAATGAGTGAATGAGTGAATGAGTG
This sequence comes from Oasisia sp. SBJ-2009, assembly GCA_964017155.1. NCBI lineage: Eukaryota > Metazoa > Annelida > Polychaeta > Sabellida > Siboglinidae > Oasisia > Oasisia sp. SBJ-2009. The sequence goes on along the minus strand of OZ024864.1, from coordinate 39,770,256 downwards.
AATGAGTGAATGAGTGAATGAGTGAATGAGTGAATGAGTGAATGAGTGAATGAGTGAATGAGTGAATGAGTGAATGAGTGAATGAGTGAATGAGTGAATGAGTGAATGAGTGAATGAGTGAATGAGTGAATGAGTGAATGAGTGAATGAGTGAATGAGTGAATGAGTGAATGAGTGAATGAGTGAATGAGTGAATGAGTGAATGAGTGAATGAGTGAATGAGTGAATGAGTGAATGAGTGAATGAGTGAATGAGTGAATGAGTGAATGAGTGAATGAGTGAATGAGTGAATGAGTGAATGAGTGAATGAGTGAATGAGTGAATGAGTGAATGAGTGAATGAGTGAATGAGTGAATGAGTGAATGAGTGAATGAGTGAATGAGTGAATGAGTGAATGAGTGAATGAGTGAATGAGTGAATGAGTGAATGAGTGAGTGAGTGAGTGAGTGAGTGAGTGAGTGAGTGTGTGAGTGAGTGAGTGAGTGAGTGTGTGAGTGAGTGAGTGAGTGAGTGAGTGAGTGAGTGAGTGAGTGAGTGAGTGTGTGAGTGAGTGAGTGAGTGAGTGAGTGTGTGAGTGAGTGAGTGAGTGAGTGAGTGAGTGAGTGAGTGAGTGAGTGAGTGAGTGAGTGAGTGAGTGAGTGAGTGAGTGAGTGAGTGAGTGAGTGAGTGAGTGAGTGAGTGAGTGAGTGAGTGAGTGAGTGAGATGGGTGGATGGGTGGATGGGTGGGTGGGTGGGTGGGTGGGTGAATGGATGGATGTATGGTTGGATGGTTGGATGGGTGGGTGAGTGTGTGAGTGAGTGAGTGAGTGAGTGAGTGAGTGAGTGAGTGAGTGAGGTGCGTGGGTAGATGGTTGGGTGGGTGGGTGTATGGATGAATTACTTATTGGGTGGTTGGGTGGATGGATGAAGAGAGGAAGATAATACATTTGAAATCTATCAGACCATGCACTTTTATTTGTGAATGTGAAAACAACGCAGTGAACTATTTGAACTACGGTTCATTCTTATTGGTAATGTTCGCTATGTTATTTTCTTGTCGTGGTACTGAGAATGTATATACTTCCTACAATGCTACATGCAACTGCTTCGTTCCCAGACGTTTCTAAAAAGCACAAATTAGTGTGGAACCTTTCCTATATACCTCGACTATTTATTAATTGTCTTTATTGAATCTACGTTCTTCGTGATAGTCATAAGTGGTGTCACAACTACGGTACTCTCTCCACTTCGGGGAAATATGCCCCGTGGGGAAAACATGTCCCCATCGAGAATTGAGGGAATTGTGGTAACTAGGGGAAACGTGTCGTGCAGATCGCTGACGGTTTCCTTCAGAAAGTAGACACACACGGAGCACAAACCTCGGCCTGTGCGTTTGGTAGGCTCGTGTATGTTTTCGACAACCCGATTCAGACCCATGTACATCGTGTCGATGGCGAAAAGACCTGTGTCTTGTTTGTAGTAGTCGAAGCCTTCGTAGTTGGTGGCGTACATCTGCATCTTTGACAGTCGAATTAACAATGCCGTGTTGACCGAGGGGGGTGACTTTATGAGGGTGGCACCTCCGACGTCGCTACGATACGCCTTCAGGTATTTGCTGTAGCTGTGGATCTCGGCGTCGTATTCAGTTGTGTCACTGTCACCACCTGTAAAGACACAGATCATATTGCAACGAGACGTGACATATATTACAGGTTTACCTAACGCACATTTAGTAATAGTGCATACGTTGCATCTTGTTGGTATTCTAGCTATAGTACAGTAACCTTTTTAAACATATAAACACACGCAAACCCGAACTCATGCCACAACAACATAAATCAACACCACACACACAAACACACACACGCACGCACACATACACAAACACACACACACACACACACACACACACACACTCAAACAAACAAAAACAAACATACAAACACAGAGTGCACTAATATGCACAATTACTATAATGTGAAATAACGTTCTCTGATTTCTTCGCTTCCTCTTAACAAATTATCCGTCATTGTTGTTTCGACAAGACCCACGATATACACATGCGTGATGTTCAGATCCGATACGTTCATACCTAGATATAATCTAAGGCCTACTTTGCTTTCTTTTACCTGTTTGTCACACGACACAACTACCACTCGTTTGAGCGAAGTGTCGTCAAAATTTTCTTTCATGGCTAAATATTCGATAACCGCACCTATCGTCATAAAAATAGGCCAAAACCCGCCATGGTGGTGTTGTTTTACTATCCTAACATGTACACCGCTAAACACACAGTTATTCAAAAAAAGTGAGAGAGAAAAATGCCAATAATTTCAGTGAATAATTGTTCTTTAAGAACATAACATATCAGTCTTACCCCAACCATCGTTGGTCGGAGAGTCGCCAATGTTGAATGAGTATTCTTTCGACTTCTCGAACGTCATGTGGAAGGACACTGATCGAGCCCAGCACGGAGGGGTGATCTTCAACACCCCCTGCAAGCTGCACCTTTCGCCGTTCGAGGTCTGCTTCTTGGTCCACATTATGTCGTCAGTGTTGCCCGGAAGAACGGACGTCTTGCCCGTCGTCATATCGACACAATATGCCTCCGACGGTCCACTATGCAGAGCTATAAATACGGCAATAATATGCGTATAATTTGAAGTAGAACTTAGGCCTATCTTATCATTACAAGTCAGTATTGTTATTGCAACTGGCAATAATTCCCATCCACTCCACTGAGCCATATCTAAAGACACAGTTGCATAATATGGTTTCCTGGAGTAAAAACATTCCAACTTAATTTAACTTTAACACTAACCCACCCTGTTGGTATTCATCATCAACTATTTAGCCATGTTGCAGAAGGAAGATCCGTGGTCAAGTGTTAAAGGGGAAGTGAAACACAGCTGTAACATTCCATATACCTAAATGTACACTATATAAGTATACATTAATGGTGGCAGAAGCACATTCACTTATCAGACAAACTGGAAAAAAAATATTTTTCAATGCCTAAATCGTCGTCATAGAACACTGCGTAGCGCCATCTTTATTCCAAGCCGAGTGGTTTGATTACCTCCTATCTAGCCCATGTAAAATTTTGGTTTTTTCCGGTTTTCTTCATAATTATACATTTCTACGCAAAAACAAAAATATGGTGCCTTATTGTACACGATAGGTGTCCTATGTATCCACAAATAATATTTATTTGCATTCGAAATAAAAAGGTGAAATTAAATACCGACGATTTTGAACCAATGAAACATTTTCATTTTTACGCTCTCTGTGTTGACAGCCTTCAAGGGGCGGGGCTTACGACCGGAAGGTCTATCGGGACTATTTCTTATTTTGTTTACACAGATATCGGAAGTGTTTTGCGTTAGACTTAGCCTTAGAAGAGTCAAGAGGCGCTAGTTGTTAGTGGTTTTGGATAAATCACAATAGAAAATGGATCCGACAGAGGAATAATTTGTAGCACAAGTGAGAGAAGCATCTGTTGCACAAGTGACACACGTAAAGCCATTTTTGCTTCACCCAGCGTGCGAGCCGAGGTGTGAGATGGCGAGAGAAGATCGCCATGTGATGTGGCATGTTTATGGTCATCTTTGATTTTGGGATCAACGTGCTATAAAACAATGTGAATGTTGCATGGTGTTTGTGTGGATACTGCGTCCCGATGTCGACGCACATCGTTGTATGTTGTCTGGAGATAGCTGACGACCGAGCCAGACCGGGCTGACAGATGCCTGCATGAACCATGACTGACCACGATCGAGTGGCACGACAGCTGTCAGTGACAATGTTGGGAGTATCGGTCTGTTGTCTAAGTGCGATTTGCGTGCAGACTCGTTCGTTCGACCAATAGCTACCCTCGGGGTAGTAGGTAAGTAATACGTAGTTCAACAGGTATCGAAAAGTAATTTAGCACTTCAAACCTAAACAAAACAATTATACTTGTATGGCCACACAATGTCAATGACATATGTATAATTTAAATAATAAAGTCATTCTATCTTCGAATTCGTAACGTAAATCTATTACAAACTTACTTTTTATTTCTGACAAGATGTTATATGATGTGTGCATCCTTTTAATATAATTAATTAATTTAAAATGCTAATACAATTTGTTTAATTTATGTAAATAATGTTATTTACATATGCATGCTGCCATGCAATTTATAATAGTCTGAATAATAAATATATGTGTAATAAGGACATTGTGCAATTCACATGGGAATATTGAAGTGGAGTTTTAATGTATTGTGTACTATGTATTGTATATGTGCGTGTGTGTATGTTATCAAGACCACATCATGACAATGAATCATAAATTCATGTGTTTGCAAAATGCTGTAACAATTTTACATACAAATCATTTGTTTGTAAAATACTGTGATAATTTTATTAAAGTATTTCACAAACAAATCAACCAATGCGCTGACTTTGTGATGTGATATTGATAAATTACACAGTTTTGCCAATTACTAATACATGGTGTAATTATAAGATAATGATTGTTTACTATAAATCAAATGTCAGAATGTATCGGTTAGCTGCATATCATCACTGCACATGTTCAATGGGATGCTTCCATGCAGGCAGCAGGCATGTTATAACAACCAGGGTGTTTTGCAGGTGCAGAAAAGAGAAATACATTTTTTCTCATTAGTGGCAGAACTGCTTCAGTCATCATCAGTGATATTGCTGTCATCCGCTAACACATATTCTGCATAACTCTTTTCAGTGTTTTCCATCTGTCTGTTCCAGACAGAATGATCTGAAGATGGCGACAGTGAGACTGGGACATCCAAGGTGTCATCCACATTGACATGACTGCCATGGTCAGTCGAAGAAGGCATGCAGGACTGCGACGACAACTTCGCATACCCATGGTCATGATGAATATTCAATGGAACAACAATATTATCTGTAATAATTGCTGCATCGATAAAGTATCGCATTGGCGACATGATCACTGGCTCTGTTTGAGTTTGACACTACGAGTTAATGGCGTTGCAATGTGACACCCGTACTGCCATGAGGGACAATATCATCTGGTGCACTGGATCCTTTGAAAGTTGTGTTCAGTATTTGTGAATCCTTCATCTGAAAGAATGATACATATGTATGAGAGTATGTATCTTCTGTGATATACATATAAATAACAATGTTTTGACATCTTTTGTTTTCTCATTGCAGTACCTATACATCATAAAAATTAAAACTGATTAAATCAACTTATAATTAGCATTTCGGAAAGTGTTCAGGATCTAATTTTGTGTAGATGCATAGATCTGTGGATATTGTAACTATGCATGAGAAATCTAAATTTGATTGAATTATTTTGCAGGCCCCATATGGTCCTCCATGGTCCCCCAGACTATTTTTCCACAATTGTTAAACAAATCTACTTTTGCATGGTTGTTGCATGTGGTGGTGCTGATATACACAAAAAATCTGTATTTTATTACATCATTCTATGGGCCTCAAAACACAAAGTAATGCTGGTGATTTGGTTTTTGAGAAGGTCCCTTGAAATGACCCCCAGATCAGTTTGATGTATTAGGTATCTGCTTTCTGGCTTGTCTGCTGCTGCTAGCCAAGTTCATTGGTCAGCTCTTGTCTCAATGAAACTAGTAGACAGTGGGCTGAGCAAGGTGTTGTGTTTCAATCAGGGAACATTCATGCAATAAATAGAACATTACCTTTTCAATGGTGCATTCTGTGTAGATTCCATTATATTATGACTAACCTTCCTGGCATATTTTAATATGTGTGTATCCCGAGTCATTCAGACATTACAAACAAGCAAACCCACTCCTACATAAGCAACACATAAATTACATGGTAAGCCAATTATACAAGCCTACTTGCACATATAAGAAAATAAAATGTTTAAGTTAGTTACGTGCAATCAGTGTCCTCCTTGGTCCAATCAGAGACAACTACTTGGCCATAGTCAAAGTCATACTTGTATTTTCAAAAAGTACAAATGTCAATTTAAGACTAAATTTGTTTACATTGGGTTTTATACGTAAGTTTCATTTGTGGGTGGGGTTTTGTCCAACCGAGTCTTTTTCGAGATATGTAAGTTTTTTTTATTGCAATGTATAAGGTTTTCTAAATAGACTTCTTAGCCATTTTCCTAATAAATAATTTTGGGAAGTGATTATGGACACCTTACAGTTATCAAACAGTAACTGCACAAACTGCAACTAACTGAACAATGCTGATGTCTGCGGTACTATTGAAAGCAAAATACATGCCTTATCAAAATATAATTTTCGTACTTTATATTCTTATTTTAGTCTTATTTTGTTATACGCAATAATACTATTCATTTCAGATTCAATATACTAGTCGTGTTAGTCGATAATCATTCTACAACAGCCATGAACCCCAAACATTTTGAAGTTTTATTTAAACACTCAATTTAAAGCTGACCTCTGTTGCACTGGTTTGTCTTTTCATCATGCTCTAGCACATGACTGTGAACTGGTAAGAAATGCAAGTGCACTAGAGAGATAGTGGGGCTTTGTCCAGGCAGTGATGTTTGTATTGGGTATGGGTAGTCTTTTCACTCTTGCTGGGAAACACAGGACACTGGTAAGATTGTGATTTTATTGCCTAATTTGCACTAGGCTATTAATGGCAATTAGTAACAGCAGTCCTCTGTTGTACTTTGATCATGATGTTTGCAACCCTTTCCAGTAACAATGGAGGCTATGGGCTAATGTAAGGTTCCAAATGTTTTTTCACCCATGTAACTATTAATTTTAGTCATGGGATCAGTGATCTTACTACCTGCTGTCAGGAGACTATTCCGATCCCCACCTAAAAAATGTGTGCTTGTTTATCACTTGGAAAGCAAAACTGCAGATTCTTAAAGGTGAGATCCACATTTGGGTGCATAATGTTTTGGGCGATAAACAAAACTGTTGTCTTAGATTATTTAGAAATGTATTAATCTGTCAGTGTTTAAATATCGGATACTACCCCTGGAGGGTAGTGACTTATTATTGAAATAAGTTCCATGTGTTTTGTGTATTTTGACCACAGTCATGCATTCTACAGCAATAACAGAATGTGCATACATGAAATTATAAAATATTCTACGGATATTTTATGAATTAAAATATTAAATGTGTTCCCAGGTAATATTGCCAACTGACTTGGGTTATGATGGGTAGTGTCATTGGATAGACACATTAACATACTTAATAGTGACACTATGTTAAGTGTGATTGATTCTGTAGCATGTTTTATTGTTGTTATACTAATTATTTTATAGAAAGTTGTGCGATGCACACATGTACATATGTTACCAGAAACAAATACAATGATACCATAATCATAATGATAATAATATTTTACTGACCTGCATGGCTGCCGCTCACCGTTTCCTACTTGTCGTTCTGGTATCTTGCTTTGATGATATAATGCATATAAACAGTACATCCTCAGCTTGCATAATGTCAAAAACAGTGTCCTCGTGTAATGGCCAAGATTAAATTGTACGCAAACTAGTGATCAACAGACAGTATTCATAAGTCAACAGCTATGTCTGCAATTCTTTGCTGTGATGTTAAAAGCTTGAGGATTTTTTTTCACTCTACATTTTTCCAGTTCACTCAGCTGTATAAATGAGTACCTGCATGGCTATAGACAGTGGTGGATATGTGTATGAGTAGCTTTTGCGAATTAATTGTAGCATATTGCTGGATGCTTCCCAGAGAAGTTGAGATGGTATATGATTGAACAGGTCTGTCAGGGAAATAAAGTGTAAAGCGCTTTCAGCAATCCTGAGGATTGGTTACTACGCTCTTTAAGATCTTACCTTTATAAATCAGCAATTAATAAAAAAAAATTCTTTAGTGATTTTAATCAGTTGATTTATGGGGTCAAATATTTTTTATACACACTAGTGTTTTATTGAATGCAGTTAACAGTCTAATTTAAATAATAACATAAATTAGTATTTTGCTGTTTCTGTTAATTCATTATAAATAATGCCTGTTATATATCTGTGTCTGTGATTCGTGACTGTTCAACAGTTGTTGACTAATTAGCGAGTCACCCTAATTTAAGTAATTAGCATATGACGACGCTAACAAACACGTCATACGCCTGATACGGTCGTAGCTGGCATTTCTTTTTATGTCACTATCTTGAAGAAAATTATTCCACCACTGTCTATGTCAAAAACATTTTTTTAGTTGTACCTAGAAACTCGAGCTGGTTCTAGCAACCAACGCACCGCTAGATCTGGCGATCTGTTGACCTAAACAAATTCAGTGGATTTTAAACATTTTTATTTCAAATTAAATACTTGTATCTACACATAGATTTATTTTATTACATTCACATTTCTTACTACATTTAAACTTTTCTTAGGTCACATTCGTGTATTATGCAGACAGTGAAATACAACTGTGGGATTAAATTGTAGTCGTAACGATACATGACGGAACTCGTGAGTGCCGAGTCGCCGGCTTGTCACTTCCTACGCGCCGAATCACATTCCAAATAAGGAAATCATGTCCGGTTTTCCTGTCGAGTTCGACGAACTTTACTTCGTCGCTGCGTACTTATATGCAAGCCAATCAATCAAACACGGACCTGTAGCTCTGGTCGAAGCTTATGTTTTGAGGTTCAGCGCCTCGTTGTGCTCGTCACATTCGAAATTAGGCTTACAATCGGCGTTCGAAAGTGACCACCGCCGACTCCGCTGAACTTGCCGCAGGCGGACACGCAAACTTCATCATCTCAAACCTGCTTTTTCTACAGGAATCCTTTGTGGAAGTATGTTAAATAATGCTTACTAACAATTATGGTATATCTATTAGGCATACAGTGCATTAATGTGTTTAATTATATTTGGTTTGAGTGCGTTTCGTCCGTTTTTGCGAGAGCTATGCTGCGCCGCCTGTCGACACGTGCTTCCGGTGATTGTAAACAAACCCGAGTACAACCAGCAATATGGCCAGGCGGAATGGCGGCGCCCTGTGTCGAAAGTAGCTCACTTTGAAAATTTATTAAAAATATACCGTGACACTGGGCTTGTCAAATTATGGTCACTAGTGCTGTAAATTATATGTTCTTATGTTTGGGCTGTGGTTGTTCGGCCGCTTCAGTCCCCCTTTAAGCACTTTCGGAGCAGCCAAGTCCAGTGTTCGAGTACAGAACAATTAAGCAACTACAAGCATTTACGGCTGAAGAACTAGAACAAGATACTTACCGATAGACACACTGACTAGTGCACACAGCACGAAGAAGACAGACGTCGATACTCGAGTCATTGTGGCTGTTCTCTCGATGACGTCACTGGTCTGTTGAAGAGACGTTCTCCCCGCTGTGATGTCAACCCCACGAGTCACGCCTTATATAGGGCCAGGCGTGGAAGGTGATGACAAACAAGCTGTCATCAGGAGGGTGAGGACAATATCTGTCATTGTCCTTATCAAAGGGCGTTGGCCATCGTGATGTGTTATTAGCATAGCAATGAGACGTTTTTGGGTTATACAACTGAGACAGGAGCAGTGA
>OZ024864.1:39725729-39758229 GCA_964017155.1 Oasisia sp. SBJ-2009 | reverse complement strand
GGCTACGTAAAATTCAAAATTAATATTTTGTATTGTTATTATCATTGATACAAATTGTAGTTTTGTCTGTGTTGATAGACTGTTGGAAATGCATTTAACCTGTTTACTAACATGGCTTTTCTAAAGCGTTGTAGTATCTGGCGTCGCCCCAGACTAAAATTCTAACAAGTCTTATAGACGCTGTCATTTGTTAAAACATCTTTGATCCAACGTCTTACGTCCATTATTTAGACTTGTTCTGACGGTTCTATTAACATAGACTGTGACTGCAATTTTGAAGAAGAAGAAAAAAAAACTATTTAAAAAACAATTTCTGATACATTGTGTTATTATTATTTGTGGCCAATTATGTATATTTATGCTTTGTGGATACGTAATATTATCTTGTAGTATGAATTAAAATACTAGATATGTCACCATTATTCTTAGTATGTGTGTTTTGCTTGTCATGCTCTGTTGCTATTAGGGATAAAAATGTAGTTTTATGCCAATCGTTTAAAACTAATAATTTTAATGTATTTTTTCCCAATAACATAAAAATACATTACTCGATTTCAATGTTGAATAGCTTGCCATGTCTAAATGTTTGTTTTAATAGAAAGTTACTACTAATACCTCGCTGTACACCAACATTAAAATTAGCTATACTTTTATTACTGGCAGGAGATGTTAGTTTAAATCCTGGGCCTATTAAAAGAAATATCCGACTGGCAACTACAAATGTAAGATCTGTACGTGATAAAAGTGCTCCACTCTGTGATTTGTTAGTTTCGAAAAAAAATTATATTCTTGCTGTTACTGAAACATGGCTTAGACCATGTGATACTGCTTCTTGCATTGCTGAAATTTCTCCGTTAGGCTATACCTTTTACCATCGACCACGTTTAATAGGACGTGGTGGTGGCATTGGCTTTTTAGTATCTGACCATTTCAAAGTTAAATTACATTCTAACCCAGATTATTCTAGTTTTGAATCTATGTGTGCTGAAATTTCAGATTCTTCTTTTTCTGCATTTTTTGTTTGTATTTATCGTCCTCCAGGACACCCAGCAAATTTCTTTGAGGACTTTCAAGATCTGTTAGAAAATGTAGCTATTAATTATTCAGAACTTTATATTCTTGGTGATTTTAATCTTCATTTGGATATACATTCTTCAGTTACTACAATGTTTGATGATATTCTAACATCCTTTGATTTAAAACAACATGTAAACTTTTCGACACATATACATGGCCATTGGCTTGATCTTATAATAACTCATTGAGGTTGTAATAATATTAAAAAAAACTACTGTTTCAGATGGGTTGTCAGACCATCATACTGTAATTGTTGATATTAACATGTTTACAACACCATTGATATTGAAGAAAAAAATTCCTATAGGCCTATACATAAAATAGATATTACTGCCTTCAATGATGATATTTTAAATTCAGATTTGTTTATAAGTCCAGCAGTTCATGAGTGTGATATATATATAGACAATTTTGTGATGTGCTTAAGACACTACTTGATAAACATGCTCCACTTGCTTATAAATATATTTCAAAACAATCACCTTCTCCTTGGATGACATCCGAAATTTTACTATCTAAAAGGAGACGTCGTTATCTTGAACGTGTTTGGCGTAAAACACGCTCATCACTTGATAGGTCACGTTATTCTAAACAGTGTCATCTTTGCAATAGACAAATGGCAAAAGCTAAATCTGAATATTTCACTAACATGGTTTCAAGTAACTCTGAAAATTCTCACCAGTTATGGAGTTGCATTAATAAAATCCTACACAGACGGGCTGCCCCTTCTCTGCCAAAACATAATTCATTATGTTCTCTATGTGATCTATTTTCAGGTTATTTTAAGGATAAAATTACCCGTATACAGTCTTCCTTTCCTGTTCATATGTTAAACAAAGTAGAAGTTCAGCCTCCACCGATAAGTTCTCTACTTTCTTCTTTTACTCCAGCTACTGCTGAGGAAGTAAGGCAAATTATTATGTCTTCTCCAAATAAATGTTGTGATCTAGATCCAATGCCAACTGTATTGTTGAAAGCATGCATTGACACCTTACTTGGTACTATAACAAATATTGTAAATATGTCACTGAGGACAGGTATTTTTCCTGATGAATTTAAACAGGCGCATGTAAATCCATTACTTAAAAAGACAACTTTGTCGAAAGATAACTTGAAAAATTATAGATCTGTTTCTAATTTGAGCTTCATATCTAAAATTCTTGAAACGGTTGTAGCAAAACGCCTTGGATCTCACATTACTTCAACAAATAATTTGTCAAATGTATTCCAATCTGCATATAAGAAACTTCATTCTACAGAGACTGCTCTCTTAAAAGTGCATAACGACATCACTCTAAATATGGACAATGGTAGAGTTACTGCACTCAACTTACTTGATTTGTCAGCTGCTTTTGATACGATTAATCATTCTATTCTAATGGATCGTTTGTCTGTGTGGTATGGTGTGTCTGGTATAGCGTTAAGCTGGTTTAGATCATATCTCAGTGGTAGACACCAGAGAGTTAAGATTGGGGATTGTTTTTCGTCACCCCTTAATATTTCGTGTGGTGTTCCTCAGGGGTCAGTTTTGGGACCATTACTTTTTACACTGTATGTATGTATGTATGTATGTATGTATGTATGTATGTGTGTGTATGTATGTATGTAAGTATATATGTATATATGGGTGTATGCATGTATCCACTCCATTGAGTCTAGTGATTAATAGGCATCATTTGAGCCATCATCTTTATGCAGATGATACTCAAATTTATATATCATTATCCACTTCAGATGCAAGTAGTTCTTTACAGCAGCTTAGAACTTGTATTGATGACATTTTTTGCTGGATGACTGAGAGTAGATTGAAGCTGAATGCTGATAAAACTGAGTTTCTTATTATTGGTACACACCGGCAGCGTGACAAAATTAAGACTCTTTTTCCTATACCCTTACTTAATCAGCATGTTATGCCTGCAGTTTCGACTAGGAATTTGGGAGTAATTTTTGATGATAAATTAAATTTTAGAGAACACATTTCTCAAATTTGTCGAACATGTTTTTACCACATTCGTGATTTGCGGCGTATTCGTCGACATTTGCCTGATTCTGTTGCAAAGACTATTGCAACTGCATTAGTTAGTAGTAGATTAGACTATTGTAATTCACTTTTTCATAATATTGCTATTAAGGATATCACAAAACTACAACGTGTTCAAAATTGCTTAGCAAGGGTGGTGACTAGGTCTCCACGCTTTACTCCTTCTAAGCCGCTTCTAAAGTTTCTGCATTGGCTGCCTGTCCAATATCGTATAATGTTTAAGATGTGTACCATTACTTACCAGGCACTTTCTTCTAAGCAGCCATCGTATTTACATACTTTGCTTACTCCTATAAGAAAACCTATTCAACTTCGGTCATCTACTTCTGCTTTACTCTTTGTACCAAAGGTCAATACTAATATGGGGACCAGGGCTTTTGCTGTGGGTGCGCCTACTCTATGGAATATGCTTCCTTCTAGCGTGAAATCAGTTGAAAATATTGCTAAATTCCGTCGTTATTTAATTTAAAAACATATCTGTACAATCTGGCCTATCCACCATAGCTCCCTGGCGCATCAATCAATCTGATGACAACTTGATTTGTTTACCGACTATGAGATCGATTAATCCTTTTTGTTTTGATGCGCCTCTGAGCTTGGTTTCTAAGGATATAGGCGCAATAGAAGTTAACTAATTATTATTATTATTATTATATATGGATATATATATATATATATATATATATATATATATGTATGTATGTATGTATGTATTTATGTATGTATGTATGTATGTATGTATGTGTGTATGTGTGTATGTGTGTATAGGGGTGTATGGGTGTATGGGTGTATGGGTGTATGGGTGTATGGGTGTATGGGTGTATGGGTGTATGGGTGTATGGGTGTATGGGTGTATGGGTGTATGGGTGTATGTATATATGTACGGATGCAAGTATGTGTGTGTATATAAGTGTATGTGTATGCGTATATCTATGTATGTATGCATGTTTGTATGCAATGTGCGTTTATATATATATATATATATATATATATATATATATATATACATATATATACATATAGTAAGTGTGTGTATACATGTGTGTGTTTGTAATCCATAAGGTGAGAGCGAGCTGCCGGTCTTTGGTCCATTTCTGTGTGTTGGTGAGGACCTGTGTAGAGGGCTCCATACGGATGGTGAGTATTCTAGGTTAGGTCGGACAAGGGTCGTGTACAAAGCTGTTTTGTTGGTTTGAGGGCTCGAGTAGAGATTGCATCTGATAAATGCTAGGGTACAGTTTGCCGTGTATGTAATGTGATGGGCGTGTACGTTTCATGTTAGTGCTTTGGTGATGCATACTCCTAGATAGGCATGACTGTCAGTTCCACGTGTAACTGCGAGTATCTTGCATGTTTTCGAAGATGCACTTCCAAGGAACGCGTCGCTAATAGCAAATTAAACGGTGCAGCTGGGATTGCTGATTTGGGGAGATTTGTGTTTATTTCGAGGGACCTAAAAACAGCTCGCGTACTGAATATTAAATTTGTTATTGCACACCTGAAACATTTAAATGAAAGCCATAGTAGGTACTATTACGACAATTTTACAATAATACTGTACCCATGACAATTATGTATGTGTTGTTGCAATACCATACGGTGTCACAGCTGTTGCACTTGTATAGTGACTGATCGAATAAACCTACTGAGGCGATGTATCACCATAAAATAATGTTGGTGAACTACGCATGATTGCTTGCGAAAAGAAAAAAACATAACTTCATGTAAAAGATACAACATTTCACTTTCAATGCAATTTATTGTATTTTATGCTTCATGTTCGGCTTACGAATACCGTGGTCGCAACATGATCCATAGCGCAAATGCACCATTTATGCAATATTATTTCCGGCGTTTTCCACAATATGTTCCTCGACGATAATACGGGATGTAGTAACCCACCCAGTGAAACTGTCGCCGACATCATAACCGTTGGAAGAACAACCTCCGACGTTCCATGCCACTTTCACCGTACCTGCCGGAACTCCGCTGCAATAGCCCTCCACTGCAACACAATACGGACAAATGTAATCAAATACCCCCTACTTCCAACTAATTATAATGGTGTAATACTAGGCAACTAAGTTGCATCGTGTGACGGTCCCTTACGCGAAACGCTTAATGCAAAGCGAACGCTTTGTGAATGCAACTGGAGGTCCTTGAACCAATACTGATTGTTTTAAGAACCTCAAGATGGGGGCAAGTCTTTTGAAAAGGTAAATATTTTGACGAACCGCAATGGGCACAAATCGAGATTTTAGCAGAAGCGACGGAATTATGGTGCAGTTGAAATGTTTCGTACACCCGATTACTTTCTCATGATCCACCTCAATTGCTTAACTGCTTACGTGCCTTTCTGTTAATATAGTCTGTGTGCCTACTTTCTAATCTACCCACACATGTGACATCTACCCTTCCAACCATTGACCCATCCAACCATCTAACCATACTCTCATTCGTTCATGCGTCCAACAAGCCATCCATTCGTCTTTTACTTCTCACCGTAGGACGACCGGTGATTGTTAGTTTGGCGTCTTGGGGCGAAGAGGACCGCGTCTATGGTTTCCGGTTGGCTGCACTCTTTCCCATTCAGTGTGAAGTACCAGCGGTGACACGATCCGACTTTAGAGCCCTTGTGTATCAACCGCAAGTTACCGTTCCAAGAAATACGAAGCACTGTGTCGTTGTGTTTCTTTTCGATGACACATTCCTTGAACAAGAACAAGCAAATACTTCTCAACTGTGACTCGACGTACAAAACAGAACGTGCAACATCATCGTATCATTAATACGTTTGTATGGTAACCGACACTTTAGATTTCCTAAAGAGTTTTGTGAATAAGCATTGCATTAATAAAGCATATCGATAATTAAGTAAGTAAGTAAGTAATTGTAACAGTTTTATAACGCCTGTATCTTATATAATTCAAGTAAGTCCCGAGGTAAAAACAACAACAAATATATAGAGCCATGATAAATGGGGACATGCCAGAGTCGTCATTGCAGCATGATCCCGCCAAAACATAATGATGGATATACAATATCAAACAAACCTGTTTTGAATCTTTACAGAAGGTGCCTTTAGTTTCAGAAGATTTCATTGTAACAGCGAGTTGATTTCGGCTCAGCTACAGAGAATGCCTGTTTGCCAATACTAAGGTTAGTCTTAGGAACAAAACGCTGCTTTGGAAACGGATGATCTATGGCTCCTAGTGTTATCATTGAAATGTAGCAGATTAATTAAGTATGTCAGTTGTTGAGTAGATATAGTACGATATGTATCAACAGCCAATTTGAATTTAATTCTATATACAACTTGAAGCCAGTGCAAAGGTCTAATATGAGAGATTGGGAAAAACGGGAAGTTTCAAGTACCACGGTTCTATACAATTATGTATGTCTTGGAGTTTAGATGAGTAATTTTCGATAATAAGTTTTAATTGTGTGGTACGACAGTTGAGTCGAATAGTAACTAACATTAACTACTAACATTTTTCTCGATGTCGATAAAGCCGGATGTTACGGTCACGAATATGATAGAAATGCAAATTTGTTGACATAGATGTAGATGTTTCATTTGGTGAAAGCGACATATAGATTTGTACAACATCAGCATGTCAATAATGATACATGTTATAATTATTAGTGACTCGACTAAGTTAAGTAGTCTTTAAGCTAGAAAGAACTGGATCAGGGACATGTCCCTGTGTAACTCCAAATGGAATATGTTCGGGTCAAGATTGTGAACCAGATATGCCTTAATTACTTATGATTAACATAAACTTACTCACGTGACGTGACGTGACGTGACGTGACGTGACGTGACGTGACGTGACGTGACGTGACGTGACGTGACGTGACGTGACGTGACGTGACGTGACGTGACGTGACGTGACGTGACGTGACGTGACGTGACGTGACGTGACGTGACGTGACGTGACGTGACGTGACGTGACGTGACGTGACGTGACGTGACGTGACGTGACGTGACGTGACGTGACGTGACGTGACGTGACGTGACGTGACGTGACGTGACGTGACGTGACGTGACGTGACGTGACGTGACGTGACGTGACGTGACGTGACGTGACGTGACGCGACGCCACGCCACGCCACGCCACGCCACGCCACGCCACGCCACGCCACGCCACGCCACGCCACGCCGGGGCCACGCCACGCTACGCCACGCCACGCCACGCCACGCCACGCCACGTCACGTCACGTCACGTCACGTCACGTTATGTCACGTCATGTATTTGTCGTCACACTGCATTATATCATATTGTACTACTATTAAACAAAACATTTTGATAAATACTCTAGTAAGCAACATTATCACCATTGTATATAAATATATGTACATAATTACCAACACTATACCCTCTTCTTTGTCGGAGTACAAATTATTCTTTGAGCATTGCTTCAAGGATATCCTCCCTGCAAATAAGATAAATTGCGGTGAGCTGTGGATATTTATTCATCTTTACTTCATTCAGTATTAATCTGAAATGCTGTTTTTCGCATATTCGCACACGCGTTTCTTGTCGTAGCATCAAAATGAATGTTAACGTGTGTATGGATGTCTATGCCTATAGTTATATGTCTGTGTATGTATGTATGTGTGTGCGTGTGCGTGCGTGGGCCTGCGTGTGCGCGTGTTCTTTGTTTGTTGTCTGTTTACTATTTGTGTGTGAGTGTGTATGATAATACAAAATGAAGGGATAACAAGTCTGCCAACTTAAATTCATTGTATTGCGGATTACACAGAGAGGTTTTTCACCGATATATTCACCATATCAGCTCTTTGGTAAGGAAATGTACACAGCGTAAGATCGGCCAATGGTTCCGATGTCAGTACCCATCGGCTCCTAACGGTATAGCTTGCTGGACACAGGAAAGACCAGAAAGAACTCATATTTATAGGAATGAGGGTATTCCGAATTCGAATTATCGTCTTGAACTGTCAAATATACTCTATCAAAAAAGTGAGTGCAATTAGATTATAAGTATTTGTATTCCGTATCCTTCTCACAAAGATAGCCATCTTTAACTAACAATTTATGTAAACCGACCTGAAATCGATCGATGAAGCCGCTCATAACAAGGTATTAAAAATACATATTCATTGATCGGCTTACGGGAGAGAAATATTCCTTACCTTCATTGGGGCTCGCAGCTTGTTGACGAAGCTTCGTGATTTCAATCATCATCTGCTGTGCTTGAGACTGTAGTGCAACGACAGAATTCTTCAACAGTTGGTCATCCTGGCCACATCCACATGACTGGCTGCAATAACTACAACCACAGTTGGGCTGACACTGACCGTCGACAAAGTAAATCACCAATAGAAGGAAACAGAACTGTATCATAAATCTTGCCATGGTCGCTATAGTGGAAGCGTGTCTATGCTTCTATATAGATGATTCAGTGTTATGTGCACCAAAACACCGACGATGTGATTGGTACATTTATTGGGCGGGGCTTGTAAGACCAGCATATTGATTGGTGTACAAGGATTGGTCACGTGACAATAATGCTGATCCATTTGTCATTTAATCTATATGTATTGTAACTTTCTACAAACACACAGTATATATACATATAATATATATATATATATACATGTACATATTATATATGTACATATTATATATGAATATAAATATATGATATATATATATATATATATATTCGAATTCAAATGGGCCATTTTGTATCAAAATGGGCACTCACAAATGGGTGCGTTTTTATAAACGTATGTATCATTCACGTATCATGTATCATTCACGTATACATACATACGCCCACAAACATATATATATATATATATATATATATATATATATATATATATATATATACACGTACATACAAATGTACGTACATACGAACGTACAACATACATACGTACATGTATTCATACATATATACACACATACCTACATACCTACCTACCTACCTACCTACCTACCTACCTACATACATACATACATACATACATACATACATACATAAATACATACACACAAACATGCACATATGAATACATGCATACATTGCATGTATACAAACATACATAAACATAATTACACACGCACACGCACACACATATACACCACACGGACACACACATATACCATAAGCACACATATACACATATACACACACGACCATACCAACACATGTACACCACACACACACAAACACACATATACACACATACACACACAAACACACACACACACACACACACACACACACACACACACAAACTAAGTTAAGTAAAGAAACAATTGGGCAAGTTAACTATTCTTAAGGACTAAGTTCATGTCGACTTGTCATGTTGATGGGATAACTAATAACTGGGGGATTTTCTGCGAGCGATGATGTACGGATTCCTAGTTGGTAATAAACGTAACCAACATTACAAAGATACGCATCATGTGAGCCTAAGGAATAGTCTACAAAAGGATGAAAGTGTAGATGTCTTTGTTGAAAGCAATTGGCAAGTTGATACGGGCGGATCCAAGGATTGTTGTGAGTTATTGTCTTCAGGATGTTAGGTGATTACATAATCATAATAGCACTTCCACATCTTTGTTTATGTGCTGACGACACACCCTGATATATGACATGCTACACTCCTTAAGCCTCTTGACTGTGTGCGTAATACTAGTATAATTACATCATGTTACAAATTGTCGTCAAGGCACTGAAGAGCGTGGTTTGATAAACGTTTGTATTTTATTTTCCGCACAACGTTCACGCACTATTATGTATTTTTGGTAATTCGCTGTTGGAGTGTGTGTCCACCAACAAACAGATTGACTTGTGACAAACTACATTTTTTACACTACACCGTGGTTACATTATATTTATATTTTCCCAATAACATTAAGAAATATAAGTTTCGTCTGTTTAGGTCAAGACTATAATAAATACATACACACTTACACACACACACACACACACACACACACACACACACACACACACACACACACACACACACACACACACACACACACACACACACACATACACACTCACACACACACACACATATATATATATATATATATATATATATATATATAATATATATATATATATATATAAACACACATACACATATATTGTTGACCTAAACAGATACTTGTTCATTGGAATTCAGAGGGACTGCTTGTTATTTAGTTTTAATAAATACTGAACTATGCGAATAAATAATATAATGGCAACGGGCGTTTATTTAAATTAAACCGGGGACAATGTTTCAAAAGAATATTTTGCTTCACAAATGGCATTGACAAATATGCGCGTTTTAATAATCGCGTGTATCACGAGTATAAACATTAATTGATATATATATATATATATATATACATTGTATATACACCTATATGCATACTTGAATATATACATACACATATGCACACATACATACATACATACATACTTCATTTGGTTTACGCCAAGGATTATTATTATTATTACGAGCATTTATAAAGCGCCATATCTCCGGGACCAGCCCGTTCATAGGCGCGTACACACATTACAATAAAATGTACATAGAATCATACAAAAGATATCTAAAAATGAATAGCTTGGTATATATACATGTGCATAGCTAGGTATAGGATATTGTTTCTAAGATTGCGTAAATATAAATTTTATAAATAAGATTAATTTAAAAAGAAAAACATAATTATTATACAATAAAATAATAATACCGAAATTAATATTTAAAATAAATAAATATGTATATAAAATAATAATAAATTTGTTATAAAATAATACTAATACAAGTAATGATTCATAAAATACGTTATCATGAGAGTGTCACACAGAACAGTTCCTCATTGGTAGTACGCTAGTTTAAATAAATGTGTCTTGATGAGGGACTTGAATTTTGCTAAAGTGTCTGACTGACGAATGTTTTCTGGCAAACTGTTCCAAAGCGCTGGTCCAGACACCGAGAAAGCCCGCCTGCCGTAGCCCTCCAGATTGTAGCGCGGAACCACGAGCAGACACTGATCAGCTGACCGGAGGTTACGGTTAGGCGAGTATGGTGTTACAAGATCTTGAATGTATTTGGGTGCAAGCTCGTGCAAGGCAGAAAACACAAGCCCTGGATATGGTCGTTGAGTATCTGGTTCCGAATCCAGCTTCCATTTATAGCTGGTTTTCGTCGAAAGTTTTTTCTAGCCTTCTCGGTAGTATTTTCATGAGCATTTTATAGATGTTTCATAGTAGACATATCGGTCTGAAATTCTAGAGGTGTTTCTTATTTCCCTTCTTGAAGATCATCACTAGCTTAGCGTTCATCCACGCTGTGGTTATTCGTCTTTCTGTTAAGCATTTAGTGTACAGCTTAGCAAGTGTCTTCGCTATAGAATGTTCTCCTGCTTTCAATGTCGTTGCCTGTTTGCTGTCTCATTCTTCGTACCTCGTAGTGCTGATCCCACTTCCCACGATGGTATCTCTGGTACCTCGTTTGGATCAGTGTGGATTATGGCACTCTGTTCACTGTCGTATATCTCGGTGTAGAATTCCTGCATTCATTCTGTGATCTTATCTTGATCATGAATTTCTCTACCCCGCTTGTCCAGGAGTGTGATGAGTCAGTCTTGTGCTAGCTCCTGCGTTCCTCGGACTTTCCTCAGTTTGCTCTTTGTTGCCAGGATCGTTTCCCGTATGATCTCTAGGTTGTGTTTCCTGATGTCTTATTTTGCTTTTTTTGATAAACACAATTGAAAACATGTAATCAGCATAATTCATTTTGCTACGGATGAGAAAATAGCTGCGGGATGGTTGAATGCTATCATTATCATAACTCCTCGACATCCTGGACATATCTGAAGTAGTATACTAGTAATATAATACGGTTCGTCTATATTTCCATTTTGTAAATCACTAGCACAATACTGACGTGTTAGAATTAATATACAATATACATGTTTTTATTGTAAATACAATATACATGTTTTTATTGTAACATGACCGTAGTTAATACATCCGTTATGGCCAGGACTGTATTACCGTTTGTCATTGAAACAAAATTGCCTCGAGACATATGTATGTAATTTTGGGATGATAATTATTTTTTTCACACTCACTTATTAAGTGGTGCGTGCGTGTATATGGGTCAAAGTAAAAACTACTGTCTGTGTGTTTGTCTGACTGTCTGCTAGGAATAATGTTATTGTGCCAGACCGTTAAAACATTGCTGTGTAGCGTTACCAACAAGAGATTGAGTCAAAAATGTATATGCAGCTATATGTCCGACCTAGCACAGGGTGTTGATGCAGAGATTATCTACTCAGTTGGCTCCCACTGCATCAACGTGTCAACTCAGCAACCGCTGCAGAACTACAATTTTGATCATTCTAAGGCTGACAATGTCCTCTTCTCCGCCTACGCAGTTCTGCGCGAGTCAGGCTACAGTGGCCCTGTTGTCATTGATACTTATGTCGCGGCAGATGTAATCTCGCAGCAACTACTTGGCATGCTTTGTGTCAAGAGAAAGCAGGAGACGGTCTGTGGAGGTATGACAACTGACAAGACGGCACACTGTATTGTGCAGCTGCACTGTATAACTTGCTGTGATCGTAACTCAGGTTTCTACGGTAAGGGTAAGAAGTCGGTGTATGACCAGGTGGCGAAGGGTCTCGCGGTGCGGAGAGAGCCTTGACCTTGAGGACGACGTGGTAGAGCAGCTGATCGATCTCGCACAAAATGGCGTCTACGGCGACAACAAGAGCAGCAGCATGGCTGTGGACCGAGCTGGAAGAGAATGAAGAACAACTCATTCATCCGTCTCCTTCCAGATGCAGATAGCCTACGCTAACACTACTGCCGCGTCAACTATTTGGCGTATCTAATGCGCTACCCGTCCCTGAAGCACCTGGGCCAGCTGAAGAGAGCAGGGAAGATGACAGCGAGGAGGAGGTTGAGAAGGAGGGAGATGATGATGTAGAGATGATTCAGTTGAATCTGATTCGAAGTGATCATATTTATCAATGTCACATTGATTCATCAGCTACAATGTCACAATAAAGTGTAGCATAACATGAACGCATAATTGGTTACCTCTAAGTGTGTATTAATTGTGCTATGGTGTAATTTGCTTAAACACAATGGGCAAAAGGTACAATTTCAGGGTAAAATTATTTGTGTTGACATGTTTTACGTGGTTTCATGTGATAACTTTGCAAGTTGCAGCTATTAAACAGAGCTTGTTTTGAAGTATAATTAGTCCTCTTGTCATACATTCATCAATTCTTTTTTACTACAAGATATCCTGATGGAAGCAGTCTGCTTAAAGTATGCAGGTAATGCCAAGGTAAAATGGGTGTTGAACTTAACATGATGTACAAATATTGTTTTTCTACTTTTATGCATACTGTAGTAATGCAAACTTCAAATCCAACATTTTCCATTCTCGTTCAAAAGCTACATTTTCGCTTTACTGGATGGCGGCCATATTTGACCGGATGGCAGCTGGATCAAAATTATTTCTGGATCAAAATTATGTCATAACGTCAAACTGATGTCAGAATCGGAATCCTCATGGTCGACGAACACCAAAAAAGTGTTTTCATACATGATTCAAGGTGCTCTGGTTCACAAGTTACGTTTTGTTTCTAGTGGATGGCGGCCATCTTGGAGTTATGGGTCAAAATGGTGCCATAGCGTCAAACTGAAGTCCAACTTGGAATCCTCGTGGACGACTTACCCGAAAAATGTTTTCATACGTGATTTTTGGCGCATTGTTTGAAAAGTTTATTTTTCGAGATGGTGACAGTGGCCATTTTGGATTTGCCCCTCTGGCGAAAAATGCCAGCATTTTTTACAGGGACACGGGGGCTAAATCTGTTTTAATAGGTCCATAGAAGTCAAATCAATCGTCAAGCCTTAGTAATCAGAGAATAGTCACGAAACTGCAATTGTAAACCCTCCTATAGGAATATTGTTCTTGTGTCAGTTTGCTAACATAGTTATTATCAGGTTATTCGCGGAATCAGGTCTTGATTGTGTTGGAACATACACACATACACACATACACACATACACACATACACACATACACACATACACACATACACACATACACACATACACACATACACACTTACATACGCACGTACGTACACATATATGCATACATACATACATTCACATATTCACACAGTCACACATATACACATACGCAAATACACACATACCCAGGAACAGCAAATTACAACTTTGGTTGTAATTTCTTTGTTCTGATATTGCCATCAAGGTCCGCAAACTACGTGCATGTTTTTATTATGCTCAGATCTTCAACAAAACATTCGAATTGCCAACAATGCCTATCAAACACAATCGTGTAGGCAACTACTTACAACATGTAGTATATTTGAATTAAATACAGAAATTCCGATAGGTTTTAATCTTACTATCGTGTTAATATATCAGTATAGTGTTTGGCAAGCAAGAGCCATAAGTATCCTATCTAGAGTATGACATCTTCCGTAGACAGTTACGGTGATCTGTGTTCGACAGATATATTGAGGGCCGAAAGAGGCAGCCCAAAGCGGCAGGGACAAAGGAGCAAATAAGCTATACATACTATCTTACACAGCTCGCCTGCCAAAACAGAAATGCGTCCTAACCGTCACTCCGACAAATAGGTCAACCGATTGGTCTTTGCGTTGATGATCCAGTGTTACGCAAGACAGATAACGTGTTATATGGGATTTGCAATGTTCTAGTGGTTTCGTCAAATTTGGACAGGTATAGAAGATAGCATATGCACCTTCCATAAATTACTAGCTGATCACTGCTTCCCAGGTTGTGATAATGTGACATCATATATTGATGTTGGCGAGGTTGCAGCTTTGAAATGTTTGAAATGTGTTCTACGTTCTTTCAACATATGAGCTGAGACATACAAAACAGCTTTGTCAGAAGTAGATGAAACAGACAACACTCGTCATGATGGCTTACTACGATTAACGTCAATATCATTCAAAACAGGAAAGACGTCAACATGTTTCTAAAATAAACTGGAGTAAAGCTTCCACATCATAACCGTGTTCATTGCAACACAGCAAATGAAGCGGCTTTGTGACTGTGCTTTTTTTCGTAGGTACAATATTATCCGTCAGATGGCGGCGTACGTTGCTGTGAACATCTCTAATTTCCTCAAATTGCTACATTCGCCAGATATCGCACCGGTTTATATATGGTATTTCGAGCAAGAAACAGCTCATATGTCCAGTCCAGGTCCGCCATTGCCCGTTAGATTCCCTTTTAGATACAGCATTGTGCAGTTTGTTTGAATTACTGTGAGTACTTGAGCAACGTTGAGTGAATGAAAAGTGTTAATATGTGCATCATGGCATCGGCGATGTCAAATTATGACACATGTCAGTCAGTACATTCCTGCGTATTAGTACAGGTGTCGTTTTGCTTGGTGATGTAATCAGGGCCAATCAGTGTACGGTTCAAGCGGAAATAAAGGAGTGTCACCTTGGAAAGTGGTTCATGGGAACCTGAGGTACTAACTTCATGAATTGTTTCTTATCACTTCTGTCAATGGAGGCTAAATATTCTGTGAAATTGTCAATAACAGACCTCCTAAAGTTTAGTAGGAAATGTATAAAACGTTATATTGTCCACCTCTGCAAAATTTAAATGTGGTCTCGCTCCATATGAGGACCCTATGCACAGTTTCCTGTTCCCCTGGTAAACCCACCCCAAGGTATTGCTATATCACTGTTTATATTTACACACAAACAGACACACCCACACACCGAGAAACACATACACATACAAACAAACAAACACACATACACACACAAACACAATATACAAACACACATATATATATATATATATACACACATGTATACACCCACATACATCCACACATACATATACACACACACGCTAATATACATGCTAACACACACATGCATACACACACATGCATACACACATACATACGCACAAACACACATACATACACACATGAATATATATATATATATATATATATATATATATATATATATACATTGAAACAAATATACATTAACTAACATGATAACACACACATGCTAACATACACATGTATACACACATACACACATACACACATACACACATACACACATACATATAAACACATACATACTTACGCACATATGTTCACATACATACATACATACATATACACATGCTATATATATATATATATACATTGAAACAAATATACATTAACTAACATGATAACACACACATGCTAACATACACATGTATACACACATACACACATACACACATACACACATACACACATACATATAAACACATACATACTTACGCACATATGTTCACATATACACATAACATACACATACCCACACACACACACACACACACACACACACACACACACACACACACACACACACACACACACACACACACACACACACACGCACGCACGCACGCACGCACACACGCACGCACGCACGCACACGCACACGCACACGCACACACACACACACACGCACACAGTTTACAAAGGGATGTGTCGGCGGTAGTGATTCCTGATACTGACGTAATCAACAGCGACCCTTGGATACAACCAGCCTACTAAACTCTTTGGTCCAATGAAATTCCAATGAAACTGATGCTGCAACCATCGTTGGCCAAATTATTGTCGAATTCGGAACCACCTGGATTTCACCGTTACAACAAATCTTCCCTAAATGTCATACGCCATTGCCTAAGTTATGTCATTCGACAGTTCTGATACGACATAAGCGCCTCACATCTTGTCATGCTAGATGGGTTTCGGGATCATTCAGTCGGTAATATTTTCGGGTCCCCCGACATTCATGGGCCCTAAACACTTGCTCTGTCCTTCCGTCCGTCCGTCCGTCCGTCCGTCCGTCCGTCCGTCCGTCCGTCCGTCCGTCCGTCCGTCCGTCCGTCCGTCCGTCCGTCCGTCCGTCCGTCCGTCCGTCCGTCCGTCCGTCCGTCCGTCCGTCCGTCCGTCCGTCCGTCCGTCCGTCCGTCCGTCCGTCCGTCCGTCCGTCCGTCCGTCCGTCCGTCCGTCCGTCCGTCCGTCCGTCCGTCCGTCCGTCCGTCCGTCCGTCCGTCCGTCCGTCCGTCCGTCCGTCCGTCCGTCCGTCCGTCCGTCCGTCCGTCCGTCCGTCCGTCCGTCCGTCCGTCCGTCCGTCCGTCCGTCCGTCCGTCCGTCCGTCCGTCCGTCCGTCCGTCCGTCCGTCCGTCCGTCCGTCCGTCCGTCCGTCCGTCCGTCCGTCCGTCCGTCCGTCCGTCCGTCCGTCCGTCCGTCCGTCCGTCCGTCCGTCCGTCCGTCCGTCCGTCCGTCCGTCCGTCCGTCCGTCCGTCCGTCCGTCCGTCAGTCCCTCCGTCCGTCCGTCCGTCCGTCCGTCCGTCCGTCCGTCCGTCCGTCCGTCCGTCCGTCCGTCCGTCCGTCCGTCCGTCCGTCCGTCCGTCCGTCCGTCCGTCCGTCCGTCTGTCTGTCTGTCTGTCTGTCTGTCTGTCTGTCTGTCTGTCTGTCTGTCTGTCTGTCTGTCTGTCTGGTACTGTACCAGTACACCATTGTATATTAGTGTATGCAACAAAGAAAGGATTCTAGATTTACACACTAACTAATGGTTGAGTAAATGCCGTATAATGACAACACCGTGAAATATCGGCGAAGTCTCAATCAGGATCTTTGAACATTGGTGCGTGAGCCAATTCTTACGGTAACTTCCGCTGCTGAAGATGTTGGTTTTAGTTATTCGACTTCGTGATAACTCCCGTGTTAACACATGCCTCAATACTGCCTAGGATCCGCATAGTTCTAAACAGACTGTTGCGTAGATCGAAGTATAACTGATATTCATTTCGGTTTCAGTTGTGCAGTGACGATATTGATGTCGATATGCATGAGACGTTTAAGGAAATGGACAATTATTCATATTGTACCAATAAAACTGTCCACATTGTTTACAATCTGTTGTCGTGTAAATCGTTCGCCAGTAGATGGTCTTTCAACCCATCGTGTTGGAAGTGTTTTTATTATACTTGTAAGTAATCTTTCACTAACATTTTCATTGAAATGTAGTATTTTTGAATATCGAGATGTACTACTATGTACTACACACTTATTTTAGTTACTTACTTGCTAAGTTGCTTTCTTATTTACATTTCCATGGATGCCGAGGTGTGACGTCTCTTAATTCAAATCTACGATTTTACGACTTAAATTCTTTGTGTAATTAGAAGCCGTCGTGCCGGCTATACGGCGAGGAGACAGCGCTTCCGATACCACCGAAATAGGATCAAAAGATGACGCCCTGCTGGTCAGGTTTGTGGAACGTTTGTCCAACGAAGCGGTTGTTGAAAAGTTCCGCAGTGTACTAAACTCAAAGGCCCTAGCTGACAAGTTGCAAACATTAACTGATAAAAATGTCCCAGCTGAATGAGCGGTTGGATAAGAAAGATGAGTACACTGCTGCTCTACAGGCAAGAGTGTCCTCAGTGGAGGCTGATCAACTAGAGCAATATTCACGTAGAACAAATCTACGATTCTCCGGGAATCCCAGAGTCACACAAGTCGGAAGACACCACCGGCTAGTTGCTGTCCATTGTCAACGAAACAGTGGGAATGACACCTCCCATTGTGAGCGTCGACGTAGTGACAAGTGATCGCATGGCGATGGCGCATGCCAGATGCAGACGCGCAAACACGACCACTGATCGTCAAATTAACCACGACCCGCATGCACGTCATCCGTTATGGTCATCCGTGCGAAACGTCGCTTGCGGCAAAGCGGCGATGGACCGACAGTGTACGTCAACGAAGGCCTGACGCGTCGGCGGGCGGCGAGGGCCAAGAAACGAGACAACTGAAGAAGTCAAGAAAAATCAACACTGTTGGACCTTCAACTGTACCTGTTAACTTGCCGTGTCTGTCAACTAGCCGTGTCTGTAAACTTGCAGTGTCTGTCAACTTGCCGTGTCTGTCAACTTGCCGTGTATTTATACTTGCCGTGTCTGTCAACTTGTCGTGTCTGCAAACTTGCCGTGTCTGTAAACTTGCAGCGTCTGTAAACTTGCAGTGTCTGTCAACTTGCCATGTGTGAAAACATACCGTACTTGTCAACTTGCCGTGTCTGTCAACTTGCTGTGTATGTAAACTTGTTGTGTCTGTAAACGTGCTGTGTCTGTAAACTTACCGTATCTGACAACTTGGTGTATCTCTGAAATTGTCGTATCTGTAAACTTGCTGTGTACGTGGACACACGCGGACAGATACGGACACAGGCGGCCACATACGGACACACACGGACACATTCGGACACACACGGACAGACACGGTCACACGCGAACACATACGGACACACGCACACGTACGCCCACACGCACGCGCACATGCACACGCATGCGCACGCACGATATATGTAAGTTCCATACGTGGGGAACGTGAACTGTGTGACCTACATACTGGACATGAAGTGATACTACCATATGAAGACAAGCACCGTGTTTCACCAGCACTGGTCATGGAGGAACAGGTATGTTAGTCGCATACGCGGGACCTAACTACCAGGAGAATGGGTATTGCATAGGCCCTGATAGGGCGCTGTGTTAAACCCTGTTTGGTATAGTTTTAAAAAGACACAATAACTTTTTACCGTTTACCTTCCACCGCTCCATGTCAAGTCACAAAGATGTATTCGGTTTCCCATAGAGCCTTTTCATTCAAGCAATGTTAAAATCATATTTCTTTAAAGCCGTTGCTCCTCCATAACCGCCCCAAAAAGACCCATTTCCACCCTTCCGGTTTCTCATAAAGCCTTTTCATTCAAGCAATGCTAATATCCCATTTCGTTCAAGGCGTTTCCACCGCTCCGCTTATTTAATGTGTTGCTCCTCTAAAACCGCCCCAAAAGACCCATTTCCACCCTTCCGGTTTCTCGTTAAGCCTTTTCATTCAAACAATGTTAAAATCTTATTTCTTTAAAGGCGTTGCTCCTCCAAAACCGTCCCAAAAGACCCATTTCCACCCTTCCGGTTTCTCATAAAGCCTTTTCTTTAATATGTCTAAAAATAAAATTGACATATAATAATAATAATAATAATAATAATAATAATAATAATAATAATAATAATAATAATAATAATAATAATAATAATAATAATAATAATAATAATAATAATAATAATAATAATAATAATAATAATAATAATAATAATAATAATAATAATAATAATAATAATAATAATAATAATAATAATAATAATAATAATAATAATAATAATAATAATAATAATAATAATAATAATAATAATAATAATAATAATAATAATAATAATAATAATAATAATAATAATAATAATAATAATAATAATAATAATAATAATAATAATAATAATAATAATAATAATAATAATAATAATAATAATAATAATAATAATAATAATAATAATAATAATAATAATAATAATAATAATAATAATAATAATAATAATAATAATAATAATAATAATAAATACAGTATTTATCTACGCCATATATCTAGCAATAAAACCATTCAGAGGCGCATTACACTTTACATGAATATACAGATTACCTAAAAATTAAAAATAGAGACGTAGTTGTAAAATAAATAGATCTGTAAAAGGCAAAAAACAAAAATCCAGTATAAATAAATAATCTTAATCTTAATAATACTAAAATACTCATACTGATAAATAATAGTTAATTATATTACAATGTAAAAAATAAATATTAAAATAGTTGATAAATAATAGGTATTAAAAATAGTAGATATTAAAACTAAATAATTGTTAATTATATTACAATAATAAAAAATTAAAAAAATTAAAATAGTTGATAAATAGTACATATTAAAAATGTTCGGATATTAAAATATTGTTCTTTTAAAGTGAAAAAGCCCTCTTAAACAGAAGTGTCTTCAGTTGCTTCTTGAAAGCACTGAGGGAGTCAAGCGGCAGATTGTTCCAGAGGCGTGGAGCAGCACTTGAAAATGCCTTTTCTCCCTGCTTACGCAGTCTGCTTCGAGGAACCTCCAGCAGGTGGGCGTCAGCGGAGCGTAGCGCACGGTTCGGTTCGTAACGAATTAGTAGGTCGCTTAGGTATGACGCAGCTAGTCCGTGAACGCTTCGAAACGTTAACAGTAACAGTGTATACTCGATCCGCTGTTTGATCGGAAGCCAGTGAAGATTGATTAAAACAGCAGTGATGTGGTCGTGTTTCCTCGTTTTGGTTATGAGCCGGGCAGCAGCGTTTTGTACTCTTTGGGGTTTGGTAAGGAGGTGGTCGGAAATGCCGTACAACCGGCAATTTCCGTTGTCAAGGCGAGACGTTACGTAAGAATGAATCATAATTTCTGTTGTTTTCCGATCGAGAAGGTTTCGGATTTTTCCAATACAATGGATATGGAAATACGCTACACGGCAAATGTGCTGTACCTGGTTGTCCATGCTTAGACTATTCTCGAAGAGAACGCCAATGTTCTTGGCCACAGTGCACACTGGCACAACGGTGTCACAAAGTTTTATCTGTGGCATAGAAAGTTTGGTCTTTATATGAGGCGCGCACATCACAATAATTTCTGTCTTCGTAGCATTGAATTTCAGTTTATTTATATTCATCCAATCTTGTAATTCTGCGACACAATCTTGGATGCGCGTGACTGCCTGGATTGTGTCTTCGTCTGAGTGCGGACTGAACGCGAGATACAGTTGGGTGTCATCAGCATACAGGTGAACGTTTATCCCGTGTCGACGTGCGATATCACCGAGTGGCGCAGTGGAGCAAATAAACATGAGAGGGCCGAGAACGGAACCTTGCGGAACACCGAACACCACTGGACGTTCCGCTGATAATCTGCCGTGCATTTGTATACGTTGACTTCGGTTCACCAAATACGACTCAAACCACGCAAGACATGTTGCAGTAATACCAAACCGATCTCTGAGGCGGGTTAACATGATTGTGTGATCGATCGTATCGAATGCTGCTGATAGATCTAGCAGCACTAGTATGGCAGCCTTGCGCTCATCAAGTATACAGAGCAAGTCATTGCGTACTCTCAGCAGTGCTGTCCCTGTGCTGTGGTTAGGACGATAAGCAGATTGCATTTGCTCATATAGATCGTTGTCTGACAAATGTTTAGAGAAACGGACAGCAACGATCTTCTCTACGATTTTTGACACAAAACACAGGTTTGACACTGGACGGTAGTTCGTGACGTCGTTTGCATCAAGCGTTGTTTTCTTCAGCAACGGAGTTACCAGAGCCTTTTTAAAGACGGAAGGGAATACTCCTGTCGCAATCGACATATTCACAATATCAGCGATGACCGGTGCTAGGCTGGATAAGTTGTCCTTCAGCAGATGAGTAGGAATCGGATCCAATTTGCACGATTTACAGGCTGATTTGCTGACCAATTTGGTGATCTCGTCGGTTGTTGTGGGCATGAACGATGACAGATACGAAGAAATACCACAGGACTCATCGGGACGCATAGATACGCAATTGTCAATGTTATCAAGGTCGCGTCTGATGATATCAACTTTGTCTATGAAATAGTTGCTGAATTCGTCTAGCAATTGTCCCAGGTGTTCATTAGGCAATGCTGGCAGACGTTTTGTTTGCAACAGAGAACCCACGGTCCGGAAAAGGGCTTTTGGGTTGCCAGCCTGGTCCTTAATTCGGTTGGCATAGAACTCGGACTTGGCAGCATAGAGCATCTTCTTAACAATGTCTCTTTGGTTCATGAAGATTTCCCGGTCGACGGTCAACCTGGACAACCTCCATCGCCGCTCCATCCTTCGTCTCTCCTTCCTCGCTGACAGAATGTCGTCGTTGACCCAAGGTGCAGCAGGGCGGATAGTGAGCCATTTAGTTTTCAACGGTGCATGTTTCTCAAGAAGGTCACCAAGAACGTCATTGTATTGCGTTACACTCTCCTCTAATGATCGTTCCTGACTTGTGTATAAGTCAGAATTCTCAATGTCTGTTGAAAAAGAAGTCAAATTTATTGCTTTCATCTTGCGGTAGGTCTTTAGTTCCCTTCGAAAAGGAGGTTTGCGCATTGCAATGCGACAATGTACCGCACAGTGATCTGAAATGAGGTCAGCCACGACAGTGTCCATCACGCAGGAATATGTGCGGGCGATAATTAAATCTAAAATGTGACCTTCTTGGTGTGTTGCTACTTCTACATACTGTGTCATGCCGTGACTATCCAACATGTCACGGAAACGTCTCACATGAACGTCAGTGTTAATATCGAAATTAAAATTAAAATCACCAACAATAACCAATTCATCAGGCAGTATACATATACCTCAGAAAGACGGGGTACATGTACTTCACTTCGTTGGACTGCCGATACGCCAAAGTGTTTCATCGTCTGTCTGCCATCTAGAATTAATTATCTAAGTGGCAATCTTGTTCAATCTTTTTTCAATTATGCCGCATTTACGTTATCATTAATGTCATATTAATATCTTAAAATAGACATATCTCTGTGTTACACCAAATAATACACATAGCCCTACTTGTTGAACACCTGTAATTGCAAATTAGTCTCTTACACATTATGGAAATGGGAATGTAACTGCAGCCGAAACACAACACGCTTTTGTTAGGAGTAGTGGCTGTGTAAACTACTCCAATGTACGCTGCACAACTACGCCATCTGGTTTGTAAACTAGTCTTCGTTCTATTTGACGGAGTCTCCCACGCTGATGGTCGAAATGATGTAGTTAGTTATGTGACTAGCCGTTTTATCAATCGTCTGTGTTATATAATATTATTTAGTTGTTCTTGCTTCCAGGGTAAAACTTGGACTGGAAAACAGATTTCAAGCAGACAGCAACGCATGCCCATTAGCACACCTGTCGCAAGTGTCCGAATGTACTTGTTTTGTTTATTATCCGGGAAATTAATTTAAATTAATACAAAACCCATGTTAACATTGCTTGAGGGAACTTACTCTGCCATATCCACCAACGCGTATTTTGTGTCCGAAAAAATACAAAATTTGCCGATAATATGGTAATCGCATAGATATAAATAGAACACCCCAGTAGAACAAGATGGCTTGGCCGCTATCAGTTGTAACATGATACTTTGAAGTCAACATGGGCTGGTGACAGCCATGCTATTGCCAGCAGAAAGCCATCGCAGTACCTGGATGTACATAGGACTACACCACGTTTTCTACATAGTTATCACGTTATTTATTTACTGAGATCAGTTAGCCAGTGTTGTTAATTGTGTGCAATGTTTTCAAACAGTTGCCTCACTAATATGCCTGTCTGAAACAAATCAACAGGCTTACACTTGGTATAATAGTATCTCGTTGTGTGAAGGGTGAGTACAGCTTAGTACTATTTAATTTGTTATTCTACCAGATCCACAATTGTTGTGGTGTTTTACAAAAAAGGTAGGTTATATAAAGAAACCAACTGAAGTCCGTCCTCCCATTTCACAGATTAAAAAACAGACCATGCAAAGTGGATGAGAGAATAGGGAAAACAACAACAAAACAGAGCTGCGAACATTACTAACAACAACAGTAGTAGAAAAGGTAGAAAAGTAGTAATGTTAAGATAGTCAACTAACTAATTATACGGTGTCAATAGTAATAACAATAAATAAATATAATTATAGCAGGTATAGCAGGTATGTCATAGTAACAGGTTTCCTTAAAATAACCACAGTTTCCCTTTCATGTCCCCTTAAACAGAATTAGTTTGGTAATTTCATGTATTATAGTTGGTCAATTTGCATATGACTGTAATGTTTTTAAATTATTAATTTCCTAAATGAATGGCAGTGGAACGTAAATATGTTCGCAAAGACTATAACCTAAGCTATATACTGTATGACCAGTGGAGACTGCGGATCCTGTTTTCTGTCGGTTGATACAGTTATACGCTACACAAAAAATAACCATACTTGCTACTTCACAATGACTGTTGTAGCCAGCATGTCCCTAAATGGATTAACGTTGTCCACATCAGTGTCAAACACCGAACTGTCCAGTGTTTGGGTTCTATATAATCCGGGTCACAGTCCTTCCCCCAATGACTAAGCTGGAGGCTACAGCCTATCCCACTGGATCATTATTCACATTGCCAAGGAACCACAGTGACAACTATTAGATCCCTACCCCATCACAGTGAACCAACTCAAAACATTCAACAGCTGGCCCTGCTGGCCTACTCCAGACACTCTGTGGGTAATCGTCACCTGTTTGGTTTGCTAAACTGCCCGTCTCAGTAGATCGACTACCCCGTTGAGATCCCTGGTTTTGTATATTTTGGTTACACTCTAAATACGGAGGCCACATGATACCAGTACACCAAACAATGACATTGAATGCATATTGCCGCTACTGGCAATAACAACAATTGCGTTTAATTTAGTGGAGACCGGGGCTAGTTGTTAAGACGGGTAAGTTGTACCAGAGGGCTTGCAGACAAAATTACTAATGCAAATTATTCTGCAAGACGACAGCATGTTCATCAATAGATTTGAGCATGTTATATGTAATATCACCTGAATCCGTCGACGCGCCATAAACTTACGCCATTAAAAAAGGAGGAACTATCATACCGGGGTAACTTGTAACACGTTAGGGCACCTCATGTAACTCATTGTGGCATACTATGTAATAAGCCAGACATTTAATTATACACCACTTATAGGCGGGACATATGTGGGGACCCTTTGGCATGACAAAAGTTTCGGTTGGTTAAGAAACCTACCCGCAAACCTGAACTGTGTCGGTTTTGTTACAACTAGCCCCGGTCTCCCCTACCGTTTGATTACACAAAAATCACGCATGAGCTAGGCGATATTTTGCATTAATATGTCATATATTTGTCTTATTCAGGCTGCCCCACATACACGCTCTGACTCGTAGATTTATTCAGTGAAACCACTTACAGTGGTGACATATGTTAGTATTCATTAGGCCGAAACCACGCCACACATTAACGCCCGGGATGACATATTCTCTCAATTGAGAAGATCATTGTTTTGTAGAACTATAATATGTTCTTTGTAATTGCGTAGACATCAGCATTTCATTCCGATAATTTTTCTTAGAGCATGCTATTCAAAACCTAGGATAGTCAGTTTAGACCTTTGCTTAGCTATTTGACTTTTACCAGCGTAATAATTTTCATTCCCTGATGTAAGAAGCGAATCACAAATTGCATATTGCCAAAGGAGTGCGCTCTAATATTTAACTCGACTGACTGCTTGGTTTTATGTCAGAAATGTTGGGTTAGTTAAACATAATAACGAAACGTTATATAGCGATGAAACGTAACGGACTGATACAAAGGGTGACGACGGTATCGTATATGCAGACGTTGATGATAATGAATAATTGTGATTAATTGAGAATTAATCGACATAACAATGTTGATCAAAATGTTACCATTGCTTTATGTTACCACTAACAAGCATGTTCTGGAAAGCAGCAGACCAGCAAACACCGTTTGTTGTTGACATCGACGCTAATCAACGGAAGTTTGTAAGTGGTGCAGGGTGTGCACCAACTACACGCATTGCAACAGGACCAGCAGCAACTCTGCCCTCAATGACGTCACCAAACGTCACCACAGTCGGACATCATTGCAATTGATTACATTGAATTTTTCATAGACTGAAACATTGCATGATATTTGTTTCACTTATAATTAAGGCAGGCAACTCGACTGTAGGTCTAGAAGAACAGTACCAAGCACGCGGAGGAACCTGTAACAACATCGACAACAACGAAGATAGCGTCAGACACAGTGGATGTGACAACATGGCAATCTGCTTAAACGTTGTTAAATTATACCACGTTTAATTTGTCAATAGTGTGCTATTAATATATATATATATATATATATATATATATATATATATATATATATATATATATATATATATATATATATATATATATATATATATATAAATACACGTCTCTCCAATATACATAAAATATTATATACAGCCGCCAAACTGCTTCCTCGTCTACCTGCCATCTAGAGTTAATTATCTTCAATTATATTGTTCAATTATGCCCCATTTACTTTTTCTTATTCAATTATGCCGCATTTATTTTATCATTAATGTGATATTAATATCCTAAAATAGACACATCTCTGTGTTACACCAAACAGTATGCACAGCCGTACTTTATGAAAACCTGTAATTGCAAATTAGACTCTTACATATTATAGGTTATGAGAAAGTACCTGCTATTAGTCAAAGACCGTTTATTTTATAAATATCCGCTTAATAAATTACATAGATAACTACAACATGAATAATGTCGTGATTCTGGTTAAAGACAGCAATGTATGATGAACAACTGCGCTATCTGGTGTGTAAAATAGTCTTCGTTCTCCGAGCGTTAGTCTACCACGCCGAGAGTCGAAAGAGTGTAAGTAGTTAGGTGATTTTGCCGTTGCATCAATCATTTGTATTACATATTGTCATTATTTGTTCTTGCTTCACGAGTAAAATTTAGATTGGAAGACAGGTTCCATGCAGGAAGCAAGGCACGCCCATCAGTGACTGTCCCTGGTTTGTCTATTATTATGTCGGCGAAATGAATAAACATTGCTTCAGGGAATTTTCCATGCTATAGCTACAAAAACATAGTTTCTCTCTGAAAGAGTACACCATTTCCCGACAAGATGGCAGTCATCACCTGTTGGTCTTGCCAGATTGCCAGACTGCTCCAAACTCAATAGATACGAATACCTGTTTAGATCCCTCGATAGGAATAATTATGGGAGTATTCATCATGCGAATTTGTGCGATTGTCGACTTAAATTAATCCAGCGTAGACGGTGTTAACGAAATTACATGTTTGATTTTGTCACCAAAGACATGGTCCAAAATGAAATATGGTGTTATTCCAAATTTTATTTTCATGTACCGTGTCATTACATAGTTCGATGCATGACTATTTTGTGTATGTCAGTGAAGGAGTCTGTGCGTGTACGTGGAGCAGTCTGAGTCAGGAATTAAAAAGGAACATTCTCAACATTTACAATTTACGTAAGTAAGAAAGTCAGTAACTAAGCAGGTATGTAAGTAAAGTAAGTGTGAACATATTTTCCTGCCAAAAGCACGAAATAATAGTACATCATCATTCTAAATATAACATTT
Source organism: Oasisia sp. SBJ-2009 (assembly GCA_964017155.1). NCBI lineage: Eukaryota > Metazoa > Annelida > Polychaeta > Sabellida > Siboglinidae > Oasisia > Oasisia sp. SBJ-2009. The sequence goes on along the minus strand of OZ024864.1, from coordinate 39,729,877 downwards.
CAGTTAAACGTGTTGTTGAAAAATTTCTTAAATTTAGAATAAAAACGCTTCCAATACGACAAGTGAACGAACTTCCACTGGTGATTGATGTACACTTCAAAGGATTGCGTATCAATTTATTACACGTGCGTGGGTCGATAATGACATGTGGTCTGGTGACGGAAAGCTTTGTGAAGACGTGGCAGCAAACTGCGCAATAATTCGGGGTGACAAGAGCTATATATAAGGCAACATAGATAGGTACAACTACGACCAACATCGACTCAGGTATACGGTTGCCCAGAAAAGGACTTCACAAGTTTTGACAAGACTTCACATAGCAGACACCTTTCAAGGTCAAGTTCCAGATAAGTGTGCGAAGTAAGTGAACACGATTGCTATTATTTGTTTTTGTGTTGTTGTAGTATTAGTACTACGCATAATTTGTTTGGATTGTCGGAATTGGAAAAGTCTAACTACTACTAATGGTGTATGGTTGACGGAGGAAAATAATGGGAGACGTTAATTGTAGTAGTGCTGTTGGAAGACATATAAAGATGAATGGGTTTTGTGTGAGTATGTGTTTCTATGTGTGCGTGTGTGTTAGTGCAGATCTATATGTTTCTGTAATGCGCCCGCGTTCCTGCGTTCGTTCGTGTGTATACATGTATGCGTGTAACATAACAATTCATTTACAGTTCAGCTATAGCTATAAATTAATGTAGATCGTTATCTGCATTCGTCCCTCTATAGAACAAACACATCCAAACTCAACAGGTACTGATAAGTAGTAGACAAATTAACTCTAAAAAGTATTTCCTATTGTAACGTAAAGGACCACCGCGCGAGCATCTGCTGTTATACACAAGTGTCTAATTACGTTTCTGTTGTAACGTAAAGTACCACCGTGCGAGAATATGGTGTTATACACAAGTATCTAATTTGCTTTCTGTTGTAACGTAAAATACCACCGGGCGAGCATTTGGTGTTATACACAAGTATCTAATTAGCTTCCTGTTGTAATGCATAGGACTACCGTGCGAGCACCTGGTGTTATACACCAGTGTCTAATTAGCTTCCTGTTGTAAGGTAAAATACCACCGGGCGAGCATTTGGTGTTATACACAAGTGTCTAATCAGATTAAGCATATTAATAGTACCGTTATAATACCATTCTCTGTTGAAATAATGATATTTTTGAAAAAATGTACAATCATTCCTTTTGAGAATGTAGATTATGAACCGAAGAGAGGAGATAACATTAACGTTCCCGTACACCCATGGTTCTGTCAGAGGTTCCAAAATAAGTCTTTACCTTACTGTCATCTTCTGGTTTAATATGAAGTAGATACACTGAAACAAAATTAGACATCAGGACGTCACCCTAAATGTCATTTAATATATACATACCTGGCATATATATATATATATATATATATATATATATATATATATATATATATATATACATACATATGTATATGTATATGTATATGTATATGTATATGTATATGTATATGTATATGTATATGTATATGTATATGTATATGTATATGTATAATTAAACACACATATATATATATATATATATATATATATATATATATATATATATATATATATATATATATATATAAAACATCTTGCATTATCTTTTCTATTATAATTCCTGTTTCATAATATTGCCACTAAGAATATCATACCATTACAACGTGTTCACAATTGCTTAGCAAGGGTAGCGACTAGTTCTCCATGGCTTACGCATTCTATGTAACATCTAAATTATCTGTATTGACTACCTGTGCGATGCCGTATCATGTTGAAGAGTTGTACCATTACTTGCCAGGCACTTTCCTGTAGCCAGCCGTTATATTCACACTATTTTATTACTCTTTTACGATAACCTGTTCTTTTTCGATCATCTAGTTCTGATTTGTGTCCCTTCAGTCAATACTGGTATTGGAACTATGTTTTTTCCTCTGTTGGAATATTCCAGAGTTAAATATACCACCGTTAAGTTCCGCCGTCGTTTAAAGACATACTTCTACAACCATGCTTATCCATCATAGCTCCCCTGGCGTACCAATCAATATGATAACAACTGGAATTGTTTATTGACATCGATTAATCCTATTGTATTGATGCGCCTCTGGTCTTGGTTTCTAAGAATTAGGCGCAATATGAATGATCTAATTGTTACTTATTCTTATTCTAAGAATCTCCTCTGTGTGCAGGTTCAGCGAGACATCGTCTACAACATGAATAACGCCACTCGACTGTTGAGTCTCGCGGCGCTGCTGCTGTTGGTGGCACTTTACGCCGACTGCTCTGAAATAAGTAAGTGTCATTGGGCTATATTTGTCAATATTTAATATGTTATAACCAATATGGTGTTCACAAGCGGTTTGCTTTAATATTTTTCATGGTTGTGTTCCTTATTTATATTAGGATATATACACATATATATATATATATATATATATATATATTATATATATATTAGATATATATATATATATTATATATATATTATATATTATATATATACATATATATATATATATATATATATATATATATATATATATATATATATATATATATATATATATGGTTTATTCTTAAATTAATAATTGTAATTTCTGATACTTGTAGAAATCACAGCCGTTGCGAACTTGAAGCAGTGCTCGATACGCAACCTCAATTTCGAAAAAGAAGGAGGAGTAAGAGTCGCAATGGTACGAGTCATCTCTATATATTCGACATTGGATCATGCGTAAAACATGTGTCAGTATACAATAACATTCACTATATATTCATAAGTAATATATAATTGCATATATAAAAGAAAAAGTTCATATTAGCTACGTAGACGCGACTGGGCGTCGTCAAGGTAACAAGATATTGGTAAATATTTCAGGAGATATTTGTTTAGGTAACCCTTGAATGACTCAAAGCGTGATTTCATTTTACGTCTAATAGTGAATACTTAACTACCTCGATAATGTAGGATATATGTTCTTGTAAATGCTAATATGTTAAACGAAATCGACCTTTTTTCTAAAGTTTTGATTTCGATACTACTTTCTCATTTACAACACATTGTAAGAAAACATGCTAGTATACCATATTCCCGAATTAGATGCGCGTGAATACAGTGGTCGGTTGTTTTTTTGTGCACTGATAATGCCGTGTTGTGTTCATTCTTCTTCAGACATGTGACTTTGACAAGAAGCGGGATGATTCGGTACTTCGAGTCGCGTTCAATGGCGCCCTCCGACTTATTAACATAGGCACTGGTGGAGGGTCCTGTCAGCGCTGGTACTTCACTCTGAACGACAAAGAATGTGAACAGCCGATGACCATCGACACCGAAATAAAATTAGACGGCCACAACATCAACCGGCACGACCCACACTATGGTGAGCAAACACTGATGATGCTGATAACTAGCTAAACGACTAATGTTCCAAACCCCGTCCCTCATCATCGCCGTCGCCGTCGCCATCGCAATCGTCCTCATCATTGCCATCGTCGTCTCCGTCTCCGTCTCCGTCTCCGTCTCCGTCTCCGTCTCCGTCTCCGTCTCCGTCTCCGTCTCCGTCTCCGTCTCCGTCTCCGTCTCCGTCTCCGTCTCCGTCTCCGTCTCCGTCTCCGTCTCCGTCTCCGTCTCCGTCTCCGTCTCCGTCTCCGTCTCCGTCTCCGTCTCCGTCTCCGTCTCCGTCTCCGTCTCCGTCTCCGTCTCCGTCTCCGTCTCCGTCTCCGTCTCCGTCTCCGTCTCCGTCTCCGTCTCCGTCTCCGTCTCCGTCTCCGTCTCCGTCTCCGTCTCCGTCTCCGTCTCCGTCTCCGTCTCCGTCTCCGTCTCCGTCTCCGTCTCCGTCTCCGTCTCCGTCTCCGTCTCCGTCTCCGTCTCCGTCTCCGTCTCCGTCTCCGTCTCCGTCTCCGTCTCCGTCTCCGTCTCCGTCTCCGTCTCCGTCTCCGTCTCCGTCTCCGTCTCCGTCTCCGTCTCCGTCTCCGTCTCCGTCTCCGTCTCCGTCTCCGTCTCCGTCTCCGTCTCCGTCTCCGTCTCCGTCTCCGTCTCCGTCTCCGTCTCCGTCTCCGTCTCCGTCTCCGTCTCCGTCTCCGTCTCCGTCTCCGTCTCCGTCTCCGTCTCCGTCTCCGACTCCGTC
>OZ024864.1:39715729-39720729 GCA_964017155.1 Oasisia sp. SBJ-2009 | reverse complement strand
TGTTTTAACTGTGGAGCAAATTGTAATATTATGAAAAAACTACATAATGGACACAACTAAATGTACGCTATGTAAATAACTAGTAGCTTCTTTTGAAAATAATAATAAAACAATTATATTGTAGCATACAAGCACATCATTTATTAGATACCATATAGAAATTCTCATGTTCAAATATATGCAGTAACATAAATAATATTTGAATTACAGTAACGCGTAAATGTAATTGGCACTTTAGGTGAATGATGCATAGCAAATCAGATTAAATTGCAATTATTATATTACAAATACAATTACCGTTATGCAACTGAATACAGCCCTTAGGCTTAGCAATGGCATTTTGTTGTCTCTGCTACCTACAGGTACACATATACTATACATACCAACAAATACAGGTATTTACCACATCTGCAGAGAATATGTAAAGAAACAAACAGTAAATTTTATGATGGCAGCATCCGTTTGCATACTGATAGATTATGTGACAGATTTAGTTCTGTGTATACCACTATAGTATAGCAGCATAAAGGAGTGCAATGTGCCTGATAATACTTTCTGCAATTATTGCCAATTACATGGTTCAAAATAGAAAGTCAAGAAAATTAGAGCTTACTTGATTTTTGCATTGTCAGGTCGAAATCAAGTAAATTTTGCAAAGTTTATCTGCGGCTCATAAATCATCGATGTATTTTGTGTCCAACCTTTGACGTATTGTGTGCAGATAGGTGGCATTGTTTTGCGTGCAGTGATGGGCGGCGTCTATATGCTTTGCTTATTTCATATAAGTAACCCACACACCCCCCTTCATGTATCCCTTACTTCTTAGTAATATGGGGCCTTCAACAGGCTGCTATTTTCTATATAAAATAGGGAGCCTACACCCTCCCCCCGATCATGCCGGGTGAATCAATCAAATCATAAATACACTGACTGAGTCAGGTAGCTGTCAGATTACCAGGACAGGACGGCCGATTAACGGAAATGGCACTGTATATAATAAACATTGACATTGCATGTATATTAAACAACAAGGACGGTTTACACAATCCGACATTAATACGGAAATACAGATATACATTCTAAACATTGACTTTCTACATATAATGGACATTATGAGTACTACAAGAACATTTGCAGTGACATTATTATTATTATTACTGTGTATATATGTGGACACTTTATTTATGATATTAATTTTTTTATTAATTAATAATGTTATTAATGCACAATATTTATTGTTTACGTATAGTTTGAAATATTGATTAGTAGGTCAATTTGAAAATAATACTGTACCCATGATAATTATATATCCAGATATGTTACAATACCATCCGGTGTCACAGCTGATGGCCCTGTATACTGGTGGAACGGGAACGGCTCAACCTACCAAGGCGATGTATCACCATAGAATAATTTTGGTGAAATAGGCGCGATTGTTTGGGAAAAGAAAGAAAAAGACAAACAATGTCACGATCAATACAATTTACTTTAACTTATGCTTCATTTACGGCTTACGAGTACCGTTGTCGTAACATGACCAATAGGGTAAACGCATCGTTTAAACAATATTATTTCCGGCGTTCTCCACAACCTCCTCCTCGATGATAATGCGGGATGTAGAAATCCACCCAGCGAAGCACTGACCTTTAATATTCAAGTGGCAATAAATGTTATATATATAAACTATGACTGCCATTTTGGATATCACCCATTCATTCATTGCGAGGGTAACCAGTAAAGGTTAGTATCTTTATTTCAATACAATAATACTGTTTCCATGAATGATGGGAAGTTACAGCTATTACACTTTCACAATGAAGACACGTCATAAACAACCTAGATGATGCAACTGCCCGGAGTAGTTATGTTGATTTGATATAATCATATTTGGGAAAGAAGGACACAATTCAACGTCCAAGCCACACCATTGTTTAACGTTTATTACATTGTGTCTCTGATACTACATTTAGCCAATGGTATACCTGGAGTCCTGAACAATCTCCTCGACGATAATACGAGACGTAGTGATCCAACCAGTGAAGCTGTCACCAGAATTGTAGGAAGTGCCCCAGGAAAGTGGGCAATCTCCGACGTTCCACGCCACTCTCACTGGACCTGCCGGAACTGCGCCGCAATATCCCTCCACTGCAACACCAGACGGAAAAGGTAATCAAAAACCTCCTACTTCCAACTAATTATAATGTAACTATAATGGTGCAACACTAGTCAACTAAACGAATGCTTGCATGCATGGGGTGCAACTGGATGAACTTGGGCCAATGGTGAGTGTTTTAATAAGGTTTTGAAAAGGTGGGTATTTTGACAAACGGTAATGGACACAAATCGCGACTTTATTAGAAGCACATGGCGGGATGTTTGGCAAGCCTCGAGGTATTACGGTGCAATTGAAGTGTTTCGTCCACCCGAATACTTTCTCATGATCCACCTCGTTTGCGTGCCTTTCTGTAAATTTGTGTACGTGCCTACTTTCTAACCTACCCACATATATCGCATCTACCCACCCATCCACCCATCCAGCCATCCATCCACACTCTCGTCCACTCATGCGTCCAATCATCCATCCATTAATCCTTAACTTCTCACCATTGCACGGCCTGTGATTGTTAGTATCGTTTTTGGAGGCGAAGAGAACCGCGTCTATTGTTTCCGGTTGGCTGCACTCTTTCCCATTCAGTGTGAAGTACCAGCGTCGACACGATCCGACTTTAGAGCCCTTGTGTATCAGCCGCATGTCACCGTTCCACTGAACACGAAGCACTGTATCGTCGTGTTTCTTTTCGAAAACACATTCCTTGAACAAGAACAAGCATATACTTCTCAAACTGTGACTCGGCGTACCCAGCAGAGTCTGAAACGTCATCGTATCATACATCCTTATGTGTGGTAGCCGACAGTATATATTTTGCAAATGCTTTTTTAATAAAACATATTGATATGTAAGTAAATAAGTAATTGTAACAGTTTTGTAACGCCTGTATCCGAGATAATTCAAGTCCAGAGATGCATTTGCAAATATCGAGATTAGTCTTATGAACAACACGTTGTTTTCAACACGGTTGATCTTAGGGTCCTAGGGTTTTCAGGAAAATGTAGCAGATTAATTAAGTAAGTCAGTTATTGAGTAGAAATAGTACGATGCCGGATCGAGCCCGATCACGGGAACATTATTATTATTATTTCTTTAACTTGTTAATACGCTGTATTGTACATGTATGGGTACATTTTACAAATTACACGATTAGCCTGCCAGCTACTAGGCAATTTCCTTTTTCAAAATTATTCCTTTGGACAAAAAGCTTTCAATAGCAATTTAGACAAAAAAAGGATGTCAGCCTGCCATATTAACATTATTTATAATATATGGAGGCTGATATCTTCAAAATTAAGACTCTTGACATGGTAGGATATATCTTATAATCCGCGTAATCTCATTGAACATTTCATGCCATTGTGATGGAGCCGGCTAGATCCTGGAGGGGGTCTCCCTTGCTGGTCCCCTCGCTATGCCACTAGCGAGGCTGAAATGCCCCTAAGCCATCTCACAATCAATAGTTTTCATCCTCATCTGAATAGGATCAATAGGGAGGTAAACTCCCGTATATCCGCCTCACTCGTAGCAGAGTACAGATAAATATATGCCATGATGAGAGCCTTGCCAATCAAAATTAAATACCCCGGTTTAAAAGGAAAAAAATTTATTTTGGAAAATTAAGTATAACATTTTAATTACAATTATGGAACATTGTCTACTAGAAGCTACAGGCGAGTCATACAAACCCATGTAAGCAGCACCAAGTTATACACCACATTATATACCGGTACCTTTGTTTATACGCTATTTGCGACTTAATTCTTTATTCGGGCATTACGACTTTTACCTTGTATATATGTGATGCGCTGAATAAACAGTCTAAAGACAACAACAACAACAACAACAACAAAAATAGTACGATGTATAGCAGCAACCAATTTGAATTTAATTCGATATACAACTTTAAGCCAGTGCAACTGGCTAAGTAGTATAAGTGATTGTGAGGAAAAGTTTAATAAAGCCGGATTTTACGGATGTGACATAAATGCGATTTTGTCTGTGAGGCAGTCATTTAAGGCTTACATAGACGCGCGTGTCTCATTTGGTGAAAAGGATGTATAGGCTTGTATGGCGTCAACATATCAATGATGATAATTATGTTATAGTTGTCAATGACTCGTCTAAGTGATGTAATTTTTCAGCTAGAAGTAACTGGATCAGGGATATATCCCAGTGCAACTCCAAATGGAATATGTTCGGGCCAAGACGGTGAACCAGATATGATTTAATTAATAGTTATCGGTCTAACAATTACGAACTAAAAGGTTGCTGTAAGGGTTTGTCATAAATTCCAAAATATTTACCTAGACATTGTTATAGAATGTCGTGATCAATTATGTCAAACGCATCAGAAAGATGTATCAAGGTAGGCGAAGTTAATATCCATGATGAATTATACAGCATTGTGATCATTATGACAAGTGTTGAATGACGTCGAATCGCGTCGCGTTACATCGCGTCACATCACGTCACTTCATGTTAAATTATCACTTACTATCACGTCGCATTACATTGTCTAACTATTAAACAAAATATTCCTGTAAACACTGTAGTAAGCAACATTCTCACCATTGTATATTAATATAGTTCCGACAAATAACATATATAATTACCAATAAAATACCGTGATCTTTGTCGGAGTACAGATTATTCTTTGAGCATTGCTTCAAGGATATCCTCCCTGTAAATAAAATTGCAGTAAGCTGTGGATATCTTACCATTTTTACTGCGTTCAGTATGATTTGAAATGCTGAAATTACATACACGCGTTTCTTGTCGTAGCATCAAAAGGAATGTTAACTTGTTTATGTATATGTATGCATATACGTATGTATATGTGTCAGTGTATGCGTGCGTGAGTGCGTGCATGCATGTGTGTGCTTTGATT
>OZ024864.1:39695729-39708229 GCA_964017155.1 Oasisia sp. SBJ-2009 | reverse complement strand
TTGTTTTGTATTATGTTATATGTACTAATTTTGTTTAAACCCACATTGTGTGTGCCTGCTGTAATGTTGAAAGTAAACTGTTGAATTGCAGTTTTACTTTATTTATTGTACTTTCTAAGTTCACTGTAATACATTTTATTGAAGTACATTTCTTTTCAATGTAGTTTTGGGGAAAGTTAGTTGTACTTTTACTTAATCCAACATAAAGGTAATTCAGTCCCCACGGTCTACGCAGAAGAAGGGAAATGGTTCAACTAATTATGCAACAGTGGCGCCACACCGTGGCTTGGTGGGACAACGGCATTGATCGACTTGTAGCTTCTGCTGGACGTGCACTTTTCGAACGGAAGAGACGGCTGATGTGTTTGCTGTCTTCTTTTCTTTCACTTGTTATGAGGCTTACGTGGTTATGGATGTCACAAAAGACCTTTTAGTATTGTCCATTGTAACAATCCTTATAGCATACCGTATGGCAACATCGTCTTAAAAACCGACTATAAATACTCGTTCAACGCTATACTGATATATAGTACGCAGCTCTAGAAATACTATTCGAGTCTATGCATGTCACAGTGTATTCTCCGTTAACCGACTCTTGCTCGGCTGCGTAACATCTCCGAAAAGACAGTCTGGTCACCTAGCGAGGTTTTGAATGTCATTCGTGTAAAATATTGTCACCTCACGGAGCTTACGTAATCGAGGCTAATCCTAAACAACTGTAAATTTGTATTTCTATTTATATTTGTGTGAATAATAGTTTCATTTTTAATAATCTATAACATAGTGTTAGCTGTTAAAAGGGTATCTTATTAAATGTGTTATTTCAAGTACGGCCTGAGAATCAATCAGCGGCACTACCCTATTGCCGGTTAAGACCGCCCAGGGGCCGGTTTCATAGCGGCTACTTACGACGTCGTAGCGGGCGATAACCCGTCGTAAGCCTAAGACGTCGTCAAGTTACACTAGTTGCGTTTCATGAGTCTGCTCCATAGTTGCACTTAGCTGCACCATGTATTTAGTAGGCGTAACTTTACGCTGGTTGAAATATTTACGGTATACTCCCGAAGTTGAAAATGTACGGTATGCTCCCGACACGCCCACTCTCAACATTATTATTTTTAATGTATACACTGGATATCCTTTACATTCATCATAGCTTCCCATTTGCTATACGAACGATAAATGCACAGCTAGAAAGAAAAAAGATGCTCAGACACATCACAAATACAGGGATTCCCCACCGCGACGTAAGGGGGTCAATGCTACTGGCGCGAATGCTAAATTGGTCTCATGAAACCGGCCGTACGCTGCATTGTCTGTTCGCTGTTAGCTGCGACCAGTAGACCGCGTAATTGCGCGTAACGTTACACGGCTTCATGAAACTGGCCCCTGGTGGTTACACCGGCAGCCCGTAAATTGCCAGACGGAGTTGAGGGGCTAAACAGTGCTACTACCTCAAGGAGTCTGGTTAATCGAAGCTAGTCTCCGTGATGGTACCGGCTGTGATTGTGTGCATGATTGCATTGCAAATTCAAATCAACAGGCTTACGGACGACAGTCTAACAAGCGGTAACTTTGCATTGATAATGTCTTGTTCACATTGTTCAACCACGATGGAATTCGAAGTCGAAATCAACTGCGTAGAAAGATACAGAGGTTGAAAGAAACTGGCGTGTTCACATCATTCACCGTAATCGAAAACAATGACATCACGTGATGTGTAACGATACCGACAAACAAAATTGGATATGGGTGCCAGTTCTGCAACGGAGCACTTACATAATGATTTAGTGTCATCGATTTGTCTCAATCATAAAATATGTTCAGTGAATGATTACATTGAAACTCAGGTTATTAATCATTGTAGCCATATTGCAAGTTTTCAACACCAGTATCTTGGCCAAAATATATTGTACGGTCGTATATGTCAGGCTGATCTCTATTATGCATATAAATATTTTCAAAACGATAAACAGTACACATTAAAATAGGTCCGCAACATGGGTTTGGAAATAATGTAACGTTCCTTCACCCAACAGTTGTAGCAGCAATATTCAAACAGATGTTCGCAGAATATGGCTTATGTTCATTCAGTAATATAATCAGGCCAGATGTGTACAGTAATCCACTAAAACCTTTGCTTTGGAAGGATGGTCCCCAGCGTGCCACAACAGCAGGGCCACATGACGATCAAATAGCGAATCAATTGTAGTTTTTAGTCACAAGCCGCGTACATTTAAAGGTGGGTTTACACTATGCAACGCGGTTGCATGCAGCGTGAGACACGGTTGCTTGCAACACCGTTTCAGCCAAATTGCCTAGTGTAAACATACAATCGCAGGCAGCGACGTCTCATGAAATGGCGTTTCAAGTTGCATTCAACATGTCTCTAGGATAGGAGAAGTTATATTCCGTGCAACGTTGTCTCTTGGTTGCATATCATTTCACGGTCACAGACAGTGACCGTGAGTGACGTATACGCAAACCTTTTGAGATTCCATTATATTGAGATTCCATTATATTGGTTTTACTTTTTTAATCGGCGGATGAAAGTGATTTATACCCCGGTCTAACAAATGGAATCCGTGTCTCGCATTAACTGGTTCCAAAATAGTTTCCCACTGATATTACGATTCCGTTGCTATGTAAGAGTGGCGCCACATGGTGGGCTGGAGACCACTTAATATATTGTCGCAGCAAATGTGTTCCTTCGTGTAGACAAGCAAGAGATATTGCATGAAACCACGTTGCACGGAACATTGTTCGGCCTTGACCTGTTTCAGTCGCCTCGTTGCATAGTGTAAACCCGCCTTACGTGACCGAGCTATCTTCTCGGCGAAGTTACACAGTCGAACAAGAGTCGCTTAAGCGAGACCAGGTCTGTCTCCAAGGGAGATTGACAGCATCATTACTGGAGGCCTAATGTCCATCTTAGCAAGAACTATTCTTAACTAGTTCAATACAGTATCTGACCCTATCTCTCCCGATATATCAGCCTTAGCCATAACGGGTGGTCAGTTGGACTCTAAAAAGCCTAAGCTGTTTGTTTCCTAGTTCGCACCAGCTAGGACTAGCCGTTGCCAATTTACGAAATGCGGGAAACCGAAGTGCTGCCACCTCACGGCGCCTTTATAACAGAGACAACAGAAAACAGTAAGTGACGTCGATTGCAAGATGTCATAACTGCAAATATGTATTTCTGTTTATTTTTTTGTGTGGATGTAAGTTTAATGCTAACTACTTTAATAGTATAGTATTATCTTATAACAGTATATTAGTATTGTAGTTTTTATTTCATAGTTGACTGGCTGAGAGCGTATAAGGTGCTCTACCGCATTGTGGGGTAAGGCCGCCCTGGTGGCAACATTGGAAGAACATTAATATCCCCGCTGGTTGTGAGGGACTAGAAAGGGCTGCCACCTCACGGAGTCCTGGTGAAATAGGCTAATATAATCATAGTTCTTCGGTATGTGAATAATATCAACACTGTTAACACAATGTACAAGATGCAAGTAGTTAACACGACGACAAACAATAAAATACGACTGGCCATTCACTTTAAAATCTGATTAAGAAACAGCAGTTTGACACTTAATAACTCATTGTGATAATATGCTAACTTGTCAACAGACACGACTACCATCAAATAAACATGAACCATTAGACAATTCGGTTTACATGTGGTATTACATTTGTCAATATATGGAGGCATGTAATAATACAATCTATGGGGAAGGTTAACAAAAAACGTTTCAACTGTGTTCTTTCGAAAGAAAAGCGTGTTCAATTTCGCAATCCACCAACATTTAAGGTCGTTCTCGATCCTCCTTTCCTTCTTAGATATTTGCTTTGTCCCAATGAAATAATATTAGGAGTTTTGTAGGCTGAATGAAAGAGTGAAAGAGTGAAAGAGTGAATGAGTGAATGAGTGAATGAGTGAATGAGTGAATGAGTGAATGAGTGAATGAGTGAATGAGTGAATGAGTGAATGAGTGAATGAGTGAATGAGTGAATGAGTGAATGAGTGAATGAGTGAATGAGTGAATGAGTGAATGAGTGAATGAGTGAATGAGTGAATGAGTGAATGAGTGAATGAGTGAATGAGTGAATGAGTGAATGAGTGAATGAGTGAATGAGTGAATGAGTGAATGAGTGAATGAGTGAATGAGTGAATGAGTGAATGAGTGAATGAGTGAATGAGTGAATGAGTGAATGAGTGAATGAGTGAATGAGTGAATGAGTGAATGAGTGAATGAGTGAATGAGTGAATGAGTGAATGAGTGAATGAGTGAATGAGTGAATGAGTGAATGAGTGAATGAGTGAATGAGTGAATGAGTGAATGAGTGAATGAGTGAATGAGTGAATGAGTGAATGAGTGAATGAGTGAATGAGTGAATGAGTGAATGAGTGAATGAGTGAATGAGTGAATGAGTGAGTGAGTGAGTGAGTGAGTGAGTGAGTGTGTGAGTGAGTGAGTGAGTGAGTGAGTGTGTGAGTGAGTGAGTGAGTGAGTGAGTGAGTGAGTGAGTGAGTGAGTGAGTGAGTGAGTGTGTGAGTGAGTGAGTGAGTGAGTGAGTGAGTGAGTGTGTGAGTGAGTGAGTGAGTGAGTGAGTGAGTGAGTGAGTGAGTGAGTGAGTGAGTGAGTGAGTGAGTGAGTGAGTGAGTGAGTGAGTGAGTGAGTGAGTGAGTGAGTGAGTGAGATGGGTGGATGGGTGGATGGGTGGGTGGGTGGGTGGGTGGGTGAATGGATGGATGTATGGTTGGATGGTTGGATGGGTGGGTGAGTGTGTGAGTGAGTGAGTGAGTGAGTGAGTGAGTGAGTGAGTGAGTGAGTGAGTGAGTGAGTGAGGTGCGTGGGTAGATGGTTGGGTGGGTGGGTGTATGGATGAATTACTTATTGGGTGGTTGGGTGGATGGATGAAGAGAGGAAGATAATACATTTGAAATCTATCAGACCATGCACTTTTATTTGTGAATGTGAAAACAACGCAGTGAACTATTTGAACTACGGTTCATTCTTATTGGTAATGTTCGCTATGTTATTTTCTTGTCGTGGTACTGAGAATGTACATACTTCCTACAATGCTACATGCAACTGCTTCGTTCCCAGACGTTTCTAAAAAGCACAAATTAGTGTGGAACCTTTCCTATATACCTCGACTATTTATTAATTGTCTTTATTGAATCTACGTTCTTCGTGATAGTCATAAGTGGTGTCACAACTACGGTACTCTCTCCACTTCGGGGAAATATGCCCCGTGGGGAAAACATGTCCCCATCGAGAATTGAGGGAATTGTGGTAACTAGGGGAAACGTGTCGTGCAGATCGCTGACGGTTTCCTTCAGAAAGTAGACACACACGGAGCACAAACCTCGGCCTGTGCGTTTGGTAGGCTCGTGTATGTTTTCGACAACCCGATTCAGACCCATGTACATCGTGTCGATGGCGAAAAGACCTGTGTCTTGTTTGTAGTAGTCGAAGCCTTCGTAGTTGGTGGCGTACATCTGCATCTTTGACAGTCGAATTAACAATGCCGTGTTGACCGAGGGGGGTGACTTTATGAGGGTGGCACCTCCGACGTCGCTACGATACGCCTTCAGGTATTTGCTGTAGCTGTGGATCTCGGCGTCGTATTCAGTTGTGTCACTGTCACCACCTGTAAAGACACAGATCATATTGCAACGAGACGTGACATATATTACAGGTTTACCTAACGCACATTTAGTAATAGTGCATACGTTGCATCTTGTTGGTATTCTAGCTATAGTACAGTAACCTTTTTAAACATATAAACACACGCAAACCCGAACTCATGCCACAACAACATAAATCAACACCACACACACAAACACACACACGCACGCACACATACACAAACACACACACACACACACACACACACACACACACACACTCAAACAAACAAAAACAAACATACAAACACAGAGTGCACTAATATGCACAATTACTATAATGTGAAATAACGTTCTCTGATTTCTTCGCTTCCTCTTAACAAATTATCCGTCATTGTTGTTTCGACAAGACCCACGATATACACATGCGTGATGTTCAGATCCGATACGTTCATACCTAGATATAATCTAAGGCCTACTTTGCTTTCTTTTACCTGTTTGTCACACGACACAACTACCACTCGTTTGAGCGAAGTGTCGTCAAAATTTTCTTTCATGGCTAAATATTCGATAACCGCACCTATCGTCATAAAAATAGGCCAAAACCCGCCATGGTGGTGTTGTTTTACTATCCTAACATGTACACCGCTAAACACACAGTTATTCAAAAAAAGTGAGAGAGAAAAATGCCAATAATTTCAGTGAATAATTGTTCTTTAAGAACATAACATATCAGTCTTACCCCAACCATCGTTGGTCGGAGAGTCGCCAATGTTGAATGAGTATTCTTTCGACTTCTCGAACGTCATGTGGAAGGACACTGATCGAGCCCAGCACGGAGGGGTGATCTTCAACACCCCCTGCAAGCTGCACCTTTCGCCGTTCGAGGTCTGCTTCTTGGTCCACATTATGTCGTCAGTGTTGCCCGGAAGAACGGACGTCTTGCCCGTCGTCATATCGACACAATATGCCTCCGACGGTCCACTATGCAGAGCTATAAATACGGCAATAATATGCGTATAATTTGAAGTAGAACTTAGGCCTATCTTATCATTACAAGTCAGTATTGTTATTGCAACTGGCAATAATTCCCATCCACTCCACTGAGCCATATCTAAAGACACAGTTGCATAATATGGTTTCCTGGAGTAAAAACATTCCAACTTAATTTAACTTTAACACTAACCCACCCTGATGGTATTCATCATCAACTATTTAGCCATGTTGCAGAAGGAAGATCCGTGGTCAAGTGTTAAAGGGGAAGTGAAACACAGCTGTAACATTCCATATACCTAAATGTACACTATATAAGTATACATTAATGGTGGCAGAAGCACATTCACTTATCAGACAAACTGGAAAAAAAATATTTTTCAATGCCTAAATCGTCGTCATAGAACACTGCGTAGCGCCATCTTTATTCCAAGCCGAGTGGTTTGATTACCTCCTATCTAGCCCATGTAAAATTTTGGTTTTTTCCGGTTTTCTTCATAATTATACATTTCTACGCAAAAACAAAAATATGGTGCCTTATTGTACACGATAGGTGTCCTATGTATCCACAAATAATATTTATTTGCATTCGAAATAAAAAGGTGAAATTAAATACCGACGATTTTGAACCAATGAAACATTTTCATTTTTACGCTCTCTGTGTTGACAGCCTTCAAGGGGCGGGGCTTACGACCGGAAGGTCTATCGGGACTATTTCTTATTTTGTTTACACAGATATCGGAAGTGTTTTGCGTTAGACTTAGCCTTAGAAGAGTCAAGAGGCGCTAGTTGTTAGTGGTTTTGGATAAATCACAATAGAAAATGGATCCGACAGAGGAATAATTTGTAGCACAAGTGAGAGAAGCATCTGTTGCACAAGTGACACACGTAAAGCCATTTTTGCTTCACCCAGCGTGCGAGCCGAGGTGTGAGATGGCGAGAGAAGATCGCCATGTGATGTGGCATGTTTATGGTCATCTTTGATTTTGGGATCAACGTGCTATAAAACAATGTGAATGTTGCATGGTGTTTGTGTGGATACTGCGTCCCGATGTCGACGCACATCGTTGTATGTTGTCTGGAGATAGCTGACGACCGAGCCAGACCGGGCTGACAGATGCCTGCATGAACCATGACTGACCACGATCGAGTGGCACGACAGCTGTCAGTGACAATGTTGGGAGTATCGGTCTGTTGTCTAAGTGCGATTTGCGTGCAGACTCGTTCGTTCGACCAATAGCTACCCTCGGGGTAGTAGGTAAGTAATACGTAGTTCAACAGGTATCGAAAAGTAATTTAGCACTTCAAACCTAAACAAAACAATTATACTTGTATGGCCACACAATGTCAATGACATATGTATAATTTAAATAATAAAGTCATTCTATCTTCGAATTCGTAACGTAAATCTATTACAAACTTACTTTTTATTTCTGACAAGATGTTATATGATGTGTGCATCCTTTTAATATAATTAATTAATTTAAAATGCTAATACAATTTGTTTAATTTATGTAAATAATGTTATTTACATATGCATGCTGCCATGCAATTTATAATAGTCTGAATAATAAATATATGTGTAATAAGGACATTGTGCAATTCACATGGGAATATTGAAGTGGAGTTTTAATGTATTGTGTACTATGTATTGTATATGTGCGTGTGTGTATGTTATCAAGACCACATCATGACAATGAATCATAAATTCATGTGTTTGCAAAATGCTGTAACAATTTTACATACAAATCATTTGTTTGTAAAATACTGTGATAATTTTATTAAAGTATTTCACAAACAAATCAACCAATGCGCTGACTTTGTGATGTGATATTGATAAATTACACAGTTTTGCCAATTACTAATACATGGTGTAATTATAAGATAATGATTGTTTACTATAAATCAAATGTCAGAATGTATCGGTTAGCTGCATATCATCACTGCACATGTTCAATGGGATGCTTCCATGCAGGCAGCAGGCATGTTATAACAACCAGGGTGTTTTGCAGGTGCAGAAAAGAGAAATACATTTTTTCTCATTAGTGGCAGAACTGCTTCAGTCATCATCAGTGATATTGCTGTCATCCGCTAACACATATTCTGCATAACTCTTTTCAGTGTTTTCCATCTGTCTGTTCCAGACAGAATGATCTGAAGATGGCGACAGTGAGACTGGGACATCCAAGGTGTCATCCACATTGACATGACTGCCATGGTCAGTCGAAGAAGGCATGCAGGACTGCGACGACAACTTCGCATACCCATGGTCATGATGAATATTCAATGGAACAACAATATTATCTGTAATAATTGCTGCATCGATAAAGTATCGCATTGGCGACATGATCACTGGCTCTGTTTGAGTTTGACACTACGAGTTAATGGCGTTGCAATGTGACACCCGTACTGCCATGAGGGACAATATCATCTGGTGCACTGGATCCTTTGAAAGTTGTGTTCAGTATTTGTGAATCCTTCATCTGAAAGAATGATACATATGTATGAGAGTATGTATCTTCTGTGATATACATATAAATAACAATGTTTTGACATCTTTTGTTTTCTCATTGCAGTACCTATACATCATAAAAATTAAAACTGATTAAATCAACTTATAATTAGCATTTCGGAAAGTGTTCAGGATCTAATTTTGTGTAGATGCATAGATCTGTGGATATTGTAACTATGCATGAGAAATCTAAATTTGATTGAATTATTTTGCAGGCCCCATATGGTCCTCCATGGTCCCCCAGACTATTTTTCCACAATTGTTAAACAAATCTACTTTTGCATGGTTGTTGCATGTGGTGGTGCTGATATACACAAAAAATCTGTATTTTATTACATCATTCTATGGGCCTCAAAACACAAAGTAATGCTGGTGATTTGGTTTTTGAGAAGGTCCCTTGAAATGACCCCCAGATCAGTTTGATCCCCAGATCAGTTTGATGTATTAGGTATCTGCTTTCTGGCTTGTCTGCTGCTGCTAGCCAAGTTCATTGGTCAGCTCTTGTCTCAATGAAACTAGTAGACAGTGGGCTGAGCAAGGTGTTGTGTTTCAATCAGGGAACATTCATGCAATAAATAGAACATTACCTTTTCAATGGTGCATTCTGTGTAGATTCCATTATATTATGACTAACCTTCCTGGCATATTTTAATATGTGTGTATCCCGAGTCATTCAGACATTACAAACAAGCAAACCCACTCCTACATAAGCAACACATAAATTACATGGTAAGCCAATTATACAAGCCTACTTGCACATATAAGAAAATAAAATGTTTAAGTTAGTTACGTGCAATCAGTGTCCTCCTTGGTCCAATCAGAGACAACTACTTGGCCATAGTCAAAGTCATACTTGTATTTTCAAAAAGTACAAATGTCAATTTAAGACTAAATTTGTTTACATTGGGTTTTATACGTAAGTTTCATTTGTGGGTGGGGTTTTGTCCAACCGAGTCTTTTTCGAGATATGTAAGTTTTTTTTATTGCAATGTATAAGGTTTTCTAAATAGACTTCTTAGCCATTTTCCTAATAAATAATTTTGGGAAGTGATTATGGACACCTTACAGTTATCAAACAGTAACTGCACAAACTGCAACTAACTGAACAATGCTGATGTCTGCGGTACTATTGAAAGCAAAATACATGCCTTATCAAAATATAATTTTCGTACTTTATATTCTTATTTTAGTCTTATTTTGTTATACGCAATAATACTATTCATTTCAGATTCAATATACTAGTCGTGTTAGTCGATAATCATTCTACAACAGCCATGAACCCCAAACATTTTGAAGTTTTATTTAAACACTCAATTTAAAGCTGACCTCTGTTGCACTGGTTTGTCTTTTCATCATGCTCTAGCACATGACTGTGAACTGGTAAGAAATGCAAGTGCACTAGAGAGATAGTGGGGCTTTGTCCAGGCAGTGATGTTTGTATTGGGTATGGGTAGTCTTTTCACTCTTGCTGGGAAACACAGGACACTGGTAAGATTGTGATTTTATTGCCTAATTTGCACTAGGCTATTAATGGCAATTAGTAACAGCAGTCCTCTGTTGTACTTTGATCATGATGTTTGCAACCCTTTCCAGTAACAATGGAGGCTATGGGCTAATGTAAGGTTCCAAATGTTTTTTCACCCATGTAACTATTAATTTTAGTCATGGGATCAGTGATCTTACTACCTGCTGTCAGGAGACTATTCCGATCCCCACCTAAAAAATGTGTGCTTGTTTATCACTTGGAAAGCAAAACTGCAGATTCTTAAAGGTGAGATCCACATTTGGGTGCATAATGTTTTGGGCGATAAACAAAACTGTTGTCTTAGATTATTTAGAAATGTATTAATCTGTCAGTGTTTAAATATCGGATACTACCCCTGGAGGGTAGTGACTTATTATGTATGTCAGTCTATTATTAAGTTCCATGTGTTTTGTGTATTTTGACCACAGTCATGCATTCTACAGCAATAACAGAATGTGCATACATGAAATTATAAAATATTCTACGGATATTTTATGAATTAAAATATTAAATGTGTTCCCAGGTAATATTGCCAACTGACTTGGGTTATGATGGGTAGTGTCATTGGATAGACACATTAACATACTTAATAGTGACACTATGTTAAGTGTGATTGATTCTGTAGCATGTTTTATTGTTGTTATACTAATTATTTTATAGAAAGTTGTGCGATGCACACATGTACATATGTTACCAGAAACAAATACAATGATACCATAATCATAATGATAATAATATTTTACTGACCTGCATGGCTGCCGCTCACCGTTTCCTACTTGTCGTTCTGGTATCTTGCTTTGATGATATAATGCATATAAACAGTACATCCTCAGCTTGCATAATGTCAAAAACAGTGTCCTCGTGTAATGGCCAAGATTAAATTGTACGCAAACTAGTGATCAACAGACAGTATTCATAAGTCAACAGCTATGTCTGCAATTCTTTGCTGTGATGTTAAAAGCTTGAGGATTTTTTTTCACTCTACATTTTTCCAGTTCACTCAGCTGTATAAATGAGTACCTGCATGGCTATAGACAGTGGTGGATATGTGTATGAGTAGCTTTTGCGAATTAATTGTAGCATATTGCTGGATGCTTCCCAGAGAAGTTGAGATGGTATATGATTGAACAGGTCTGTCAGGGAAATAAAGTGTAAAGCGCTTTCAGCAATCCTGAGGATTGGTTACTACGCTCTTTAAGATCTTACCTTTATAAATCAGCAATTAATAAAAAAAAATTCTTTAGTGATTTTAATCAGTTGATTTATGGGGTCAAATATTTTTTATACACACTAGTGTTTTATTGAATGCAGTTAACAGTCTAATTTAAATAATAACATAAATTAGTATTTTGCTGTTTCTGTTAATTCATTATAAATAATGCCTGTTATATATCTGTGTCTGTGATTCGTGACTGTTCAACAGTTGTTGACTAATTAGCGAGTCACCCTAATTTAAGTAATTAGCATATGACGACGCTAACAAACACGTCATACGCCTGATACGGTCGTAGCTGGCATTTCTTTTTATGTCACTATCTTGAAGAAAATTATTCCACCACTGTCTATGTCAAAAACATTTTTTTAGTTGTACCTAGAAACTCGAGCTGGTTCTAGCAACCAACGCACCGCTAGATCTGGCGATCTGTTGACCTAAACAAATTCAGTGGATTTTAAACATTTTTATTTCAAATTAAATACTTGTATCTACACATAGATTTATTTTATTACATTCACATTTCTTACTACATTTAAACTTTTCTTAGGTCACATTCGTGTATTATGCAGACAGTGAAATACAACTGTGGGATTAAATTGTAGTCGTAACGATACATGAC
>OZ024864.1:39633229-39690729 GCA_964017155.1 Oasisia sp. SBJ-2009 | reverse complement strand
TAAGTCCAGCAGTTCATGAGTGTGATATATATATAGACAATTTTGTGATGTGCTTAAGACACTACTTGATAAACATGCTCCACTTGCTTATAAATATATTTCAAAACAATCACCTTCTCCTTGGATGACATCCGAAATTTTACTATCTAAAAGGAGACGTCGTTATCTTGAACGTGTTTGGCGTAAAACACGCTCATCACTTGATAGGTCACGTTATTCTAAACAGTGTCATCTTTGCAATAGACAAATGGCAAAAGCTAAATCTGAATATTTCACTAACATGGTTTCAAGTAACTCTGAAAATTCTCACCAGTTATGGAGTTGCATTAATAAAATCCTACACAGACGGGCTGCCCCTTCTCTGCCAAAACATAATTCATTATGTTCTCTATGTGATCTATTTTCAGGTTATTTTAAGGATAAAATTACCCGTATACAGTCTTCCTTTCCTGTTCATATGTTAAACAAAGTAGAAGTTCAGCCTCCACCGATAAGTTCTCTACTTTCTTCTTTTACTCCAGCTACTGCTGAGGAAGTAAGGCAAATTATTATGTCTTCTCCAAATAAATGTTGTGATCTAGATCCAATGCCAACTGTATTGTTGAAAGCATGCATTGACACCTTACTTGGTACTATAACAAATATTGTAAATATGTCACTGAGGACAGGTATTTTTCCTGATGAATTTAAACAGGCGCATGTAAATCCATTACTTAAAAAGACAACTTTGTCGAAAGATAACTTGAAAAATTATAGATCTGTTTCTAATTTGAGCTTCATATCTAAAATTCTTGAAACGGTTGTAGCAAAACGCCTTGGATCTCACATTACTTCAACAAATAATTTGTCAAATGTATTCCAATCTGCATATAAGAAACTTCATTCTACAGAGACTGCTCTCTTAAAAGTGCATAACGACATCACTCTAAATATGGACAATGGTAGAGTTACTGCACTCAACTTACTTGATTTGTCAGCTGCTTTTGATACGATTAATCATTCTATTCTAATGGATCGTTTGTCTGTGTGGTATGGTGTGTCTGGTATAGCGTTAAGCTGGTTTAGATCATATCTCAGTGGTAGACACCAGAGAGTTAAGATTGGGGATTGTTTTTCGTCACCCCTTAATATTTCGTGTGGTGTTCCTCAGGGGTCAGTTTTGGGACCATTACTTTTTACACTGTATGTATGTATGTATGTATGTATGTATGTATGTATGTGTGTGTATGTATGTATGTAAGTATATATGTATATATGGGTGTATGCATGTATCCACTCCATTGAGTCTAGTGATTAATAGGCATCATTTGAGCCATCATCTTTATGCAGATGATACTCAAATTTATATATCATTATCCACTTCAGATGCAAGTAGTTCTTTACAGCAGCTTAGAACTTGTATTGATGACATTTTTTGCTGGATGACTGAGAGTAGATTGAAGCTGAATGCTGATAAAACTGAGTTTCTTATTATTGGTACACACCGGCAGCGTGACAAAATTAAGACTCTTTTTCCTATACCCTTACTTAATCAGCATGTTATGCCTGCAGTTTCGACTAGGAATTTGGGAGTAATTTTTGATGATAAATTAAATTTTAGAGAACACATTTCTCAAATTTGTCGAACATGTTTTTACCACATTCGTGATTTGCGGCGTATTCGTCGACATTTGCCTGATTCTGTTGCAAAGACTATTGCAACTGCATTAGTTAGTAGTAGATTAGACTATTGTAATTCACTTTTTCATAATATTGCTATTAAGGATATCACAAAACTACAACGTGTTCAAAATTGCTTAGCAAGGGTGGTGACTAGGTCTCCACGCTTTACTCCTTCTAAGCCGCTTCTAAAGTTTCTGCATTGGCTGCCTGTCCAATATCGTATAATGTTTAAGATGTGTACCATTACTTACCAGGCACTTTCTTCTAAGCAGCCATCGTATTTACATACTTTGCTTACTCCTATAAGAAAACCTATTCAACTTCGGTCATCTACTTCTGCTTTACTCTTTGTACCAAAGGTCAATACTAATATGGGGACCAGGGCTTTTGCTGTGGGTGCGCCTACTCTATGGAATATGCTTCCTTCTAGCGTGAAATCAGTTGAAAATATTGCTAAATTCCGTCGTTATTTAATTTAAAAACATATCTGTACAATCTGGCCTATCCACCATAGCTCCCTGGCGCATCAATCAATCTGATGACAACTTGATTTGTTTACCGACTATGAGATCGATTAATCCTTTTTGTTTTGATGCGCCTCTGAGCTTGGTTTCTAAGGATATAGGCGCAATAGAAGTTAACTAATTATTATTATTATTATTATATATGGATATATATATATATATATATATATATATATATATATATATATATATATGTATGTATGTATGTATGTATTTATGTATGTATGTATGTATGTATGTATGTATGTGTGTATGTGTGTATGTGTGTATAGGGGTGTATGGGTGTATGGGTGTATGGGTGTATGGGTGTATGGGTGTATGGGTGTATGGGTGTATGGGTGTATGGGTGTATGGGTGTATGGGTGTATGTATATATGTACGGATGCAAGTATGTGTGTGTATATAAGTGTATGTGTATGCGTATATCTATGTATGTATGCATGTTTGTATGCAATGTGCGTTTATATATATATATATATATATATATATATATATATATATACATATATATACATATAGTAAGTGTGTGTATACATGTGTGTGTTTGTAATCCATAAGGTGAGAGCGAGCTGCCGGTCTTTGGTCCATTTCTGTGTGTTGGTGAGGACCTGTGTAGAGGGCTCCATACGGATGGTGAGTATTCTAGGTTAGGTCGGACAAGGGTCGTGTACAAAGCTGTTTTGTTGGTTTGAGGGCTCGAGTAGAGATTGCATCTGATAAATGCTAGGGTACAGTTTGCCGTGTATGTAATGTGATGGGCGTGTACGTTTCATGTTAGTGCTTTGGTGATGCATACTCCTAGATAGGCATGACTGTCAGTTCCACGTGTAACTGCGAGTATCTTGCATGTTTTCGAAGATGCACTTCCAAGGAACGCGTCGCTAATAGCAAATTAAACGGTGCAGCTGGGATTGCTGATTTGGGGAGATTTGTGTTTATTTCGAGGGACCTAAAAACAGCTCGCGTACTGAATATTAAATTTGTTATTGCACACCTGAAACATTTAAATGAAAGCCATAGTAGGTACTATTACGACAATTTTACAATAATACTGTACCCATGACAATTATGTATGTGTTGTTGCAATACCATACGGTGTCACAGCTGTTGCACTTGTATAGTGACTGATCGAATAAACCTACTGAGGCGATGTATCACCATAAAATAATGTTGGTGAACTACGCATGATTGCTTGCGAAAAGAAAAAAACATAACTTCATGTAAAAGATACAACATTTCACTTTCAATGCAATTTATTGTATTTTATGCTTCATGTTCGGCTTACGAATACCGTGGTCGCAACATGATCCATAGCGCAAATGCACCATTTATGCAATATTATTTCCGGCGTTTTCCACAATATGTTCCTCGACGATAATACGGGATGTAGTAACCCACCCAGTGAAACTGTCGCCGACATCATAACCGTTGGAAGAACAACCTCCGACGTTCCATGCCACTTTCACCGTACCTGCCGGAACTCCGCTGCAATAGCCCTCCACTGCAACACAATACGGACAAATGTAATCAAATACCCCCTACTTCCAACTAATTATAATGGTGTAATACTAGGCAACTAAGTTGCATCGTGTGACGGTCCCTTACGCGAAACGCTTAATGCAAAGCGAACGCTTTGTGAATGCAACTGGAGGTCCTTGAACCAATACTGATTGTTTTAAGAACCTCAAGATGGGGGCAAGTCTTTTGAAAAGGTAAATATTTTGACGAACCGCAATGGGCACAAATCGAGATTTTAGCAGAAGCGACGGAATTATGGTGCAGTTGAAATGTTTCGTACACCCGATTACTTTCTCATGATCCACCTCAATTGCTTAACTGCTTACGTGCCTTTCTGTTAATATAGTCTGTGTGCCTACTTTCTAATCTACCCACACATGTGACATCTACCCTTCCAACCATTGACCCATCCAACCATCTAACCATACTCTCATTCGTTCATGCGTCCAACAAGCCATCCATTCGTCTTTTACTTCTCACCGTAGGACGACCGGTGATTGTTAGTTTGGCGTCTTGGGGCGAAGAGGACCGCGTCTATGGTTTCCGGTTGGCTGCACTCTTTCCCATTCAGTGTGAAGTACCAGCGGTGACACGATCCGACTTTAGAGCCCTTGTGTATCAACCGCAAGTTACCGTTCCAAGAAATACGAAGCACTGTGTCGTTGTGTTTCTTTTCGATGACACATTCCTTGAACAAGAACAAGCAAATACTTCTCAACTGTGACTCGACGTACAAAACAGAACGTGCAACATCATCGTATCATTAATACGTTTGTATGGTAACCGACACTTTAGATTTCCTAAAGAGTTTTGTGAATAAGCATTGCATTAATAAAGCATATCGATAATTAAGTAAGTAAGTAAGTAATTGTAACAGTTTTATAACGCCTGTATCTTATATAATTCAAGTAAGTCCCGAGGTAAAAACAACAACAAATATATAGAGCCATGATAAATGGGGACATGCCAGAGTCGTCATTGCAGCATGATCCCGCCAAAACATAATGATGGATATACAATATCAAACAAACCTGTTTTGAATCTTTACAGAAGGTGCCTTTAGTTTCAGAAGATTTCATTGTAACAGCGAGTTGATTTCGGCTCAGCTACAGAGAATGCCTGTTTGCCAATACTAAGGTTAGTCTTAGGAACAAAACGCTGCTTTGGAAACGGATGATCTATGGCTCCTAGTGTTATCATTGAAATGTAGCAGATTAATTAAGTATGTCAGTTGTTGAGTAGATATAGTACGATATGTATCAACAGCCAATTTGAATTTAATTCTATATACAACTTGAAGCCAGTGCAAAGGTCTAATATGAGAGATTGGGAAAAACGGGAAGTTTCAAGTACCACGGTTCTATACAATTATGTATGTCTTGGAGTTTAGATGAGTAATTTTCGATAATAAGTTTTAATTGTGTGGTACGACAGTTGAGTCGAATAGTAACTAACATTAACTACTAACATTTTTCTCGATGTCGATAAAGCCGGATGTTACGGTCACGAATATGATAGAAATGCAAATTTGTTGACATAGATGTAGATGTTTCATTTGGTGAAAGCGACATATAGATTTGTACAACATCAGCATGTCAATAATGATACATGTTATAATTATTAGTGACTCGACTAAGTTAAGTAGTCTTTAAGCTAGAAAGAACTGGATCAGGGACATGTCCCTGTGTAACTCCAAATGGAATATGTTCGGGTCAAGATTGTGAACCAGATATGCCTTAATTACTTATGATTAACATAAACTTACTCACGTGACGTGACGTGACGTGACGTGACGTGACGTGACGTGACGTGACGTGACGTGACGTGACGTGACGTGACGTGACGTGACGTGACGTGACGTGACGTGACGTGACGTGACGTGACGTGACGTGACGTGACGTGACGTGACGTGACGTGACGTGACGTGACGTGACGTGACGTGACGTGACGTGACGTGACGTGACGTGACGTGACGTGACGTGACGTGACGTGACGTGACGTGACGTGACGTGACGTGACGTGACGTGACGTGACGTGACGTGACGTGACGTGACGTGACGTGACGTGACGTGACGTGACGTGACGTGACGTGACGTGACGTGACGTGACGTGACGTGACGTGACGTGACGCGACGCCACGCCACGCCACGCCACGCCACGCCACGCCACGCCACGCCACGCCACGCCACGCCACGCCACGCCACGCCACGCCACGCCACGCCACGCCACGCCACGCCACGCCGGGGCCACGCCACGCCACGCCACGCCACGCCACGCCACGCCACGCCACGCCACGCCACGTCACGTCACGTCACGTCACGTCACGTTATGTCACGTCATGTATTTGTCGTCACACTGCATTATATCATATTGTACTACTATTAAACAAAACATTTTGATAAATACTCTAGTAAGCAACATTATCACCATTGTATATAAATATATGTACATAATTACCAACACTATACCCTCTTCTTTGTCGGAGTACAAATTATTCTTTGAGCATTGCTTCAAGGATATCCTCCCTGCAAATAAGATAAATTGCGGTGAGCTGTGGATATTTATTCATCTTTACTTCATTCAGTATTAATCTGAAATGCTGTTTTTCGCATATTCGCACACGCGTTTCTTGTCGTAGCATCAAAATGAATGTTAACGTGTGTATGGATGTCTATGCCTATAGTTATATGTCTGTGTATGTATGTATGTGTGTGCGTGTGCGTGCGTGGGCCTGCGTGTGCGCGTGTTCTTTGTTTGTTGTCTGTTTACTATTTGTGTGTGAGTGTGTATGATAATACAAAATGAAGGGATAACAAGTCTGCCAACTTAAATTCATTGTATTGCGGATTACACAGAGAGGTTTTTCACCGATATATTCACCATATCAGCTCTTTGGTAAGGAAATGTACACAGCGTAAGATCGGCCAATGGTTCCGATGTCAGTACCCATCGGCTCCTAACGGTATAGCTTGCTGGACACAGGAAAGACCAGAAAGAACTCATATTTATAGGAATGAGGGTATTCCGAATTCGAATTATCGTCTTGAACTGTCAAATATACTCTATCAAAAAAGTGAGTGCAATTAGATTATAAGTATTTGTATTCCGTATCCTTCTCACAAAGATAGCCATCTTTAACTAACAATTTATGTAAACCGACCTGAAATCGATCGATGAAGCCGCTCATAACAAGGTATTAAAAATACATATTCATTGATCGGCTTACGGGAGAGAAATATTCCTTACCTTCATTGGGGCTCGCAGCTTGTTGACGAAGCTTCGTGATTTCAATCATCATCTGCTGTGCTTGAGACTGTAGTGCAACGACAGAATTCTTCAACAGTTGGTCATCCTGGCCACATCCACATGACTGGCTGCAATAACTACAACCACAGTTGGGCTGACACTGACCGTCGACAAAGTAAATCACCAATAGAAGGAAACAGAACTGTATCATAAATCTTGCCATGGTCGCTATAGTGGAAGCGTGTCTATGCTTCTATATAGATGATTCAGTGTTATGTGCACCAAAACACCGACGATGTGATTGGTACATTTATTGGGCGGGGCTTGTAAGACCAGCATATTGATTGGTGTACAAGGATTGGTCACGTGACAATAATGCTGATCCATTTGTCATTTAATCTATATGTATTGAAACTTTCTACAAACACACAGTATATATACATATAATATATATATATATATACATGTACATATTATATATGTACATATTATATATGAATATAAATATATGATATATATATATATATATATATTCGAATTCAAATGGGCCATTTTGTATCAAAATGGGCACTCACAAATGGGTGCGTTTTTATAAACGTATGTATCATTCACGTATCATGTATCATTCACGTATACATACATACGCCCACAAACATATATATATATATATATATATATATATATATATATATACACGTACATACAAATGTACGTACATACGAACGTACAACATACATACGTACATGTATTCATACATATATACACACATACCTACATACCTACCTACCTACCTACCTACCTACCTACATACATACATACATACATACATACATAAATACATACACACAAACATGCACATATGAATACATGCATACATTGCATGTATACAAACATACATAAACATAATTACACACGCACACGCACACACATATACACCACACGGACACACACATATACCATAAGCACACATATACACACACGACCATACCAACACATGTACACCACACACACACAAACACACATATACACACATACACACACAAACACACACACACACACACACACACACACACACACACACACACACACACACACACACACAAACTAAGTTAAGTAAAGAAACAATTGGGCAAGTTAACTATTCTTAAGGACTAAGTTCATGTCGACTTGTCATGTTGATGGGATAACTAATAACTGGGGGATTTTCTGCGAGCGATGATGTACGGATTCCTAGTTGGTAATAAACGTAACCAACATTACAAAGATACGCATCATGTGAGCCTAAGGAATAGTCTACAAAAGGATGAAAGTGTAGATGTCTTTGTTGAAAGCAATTGGCAAGTTGATACGGGCGGATCCAAGGATTGTTGTGAGTTATTGTCTTCAGGATGTTAGGTGATTACATAATCATAATAGCACTTCCACATCTTTGTTTATGTGCTGACGACACACCCTGATATATGACATGCTACACTCCTTAAGCCTCTTGACTGTGTGCGTAATACTAGTATAATTACATCATGTTACAAATTGTCGTCAAGGCACTGAAGAGCGTGTTTTGATAAACGTTTGTATTTTATTTTCCGCACAACGTTCACGCACTATTATGTATTTTTGGTAATTCGCTGTTGGAGTGTGTGTCCACCAACAAACAGATTGACTTGTGACAAACTACATTTTTTACACTACACCGTGGTTACATTATATTTATATTTTCCCAATAACATTAAGAAATATAAGTTTCGTCTGTTTAGGTCAAGACTATAATAAATACATACACACTTACACACACACACACACACACACACACACACACACACACACACACACACACACACACACACACACATACACACTCACACACACACACACATATATATATATATATATATATATATATATATATATATATATATATATATATATATATATATATATATATATATAATATATATATATATATATACACACACATACACATATATTGTTGACCTAAACAGATACTTGTTCATTGGAATTCAGAGGGACTGCTTGTTATTTAGTTTTAATAAATACTGAACTATGCGAATAAATAATATAATGGCAACGGGCGTTTATTTAAATTAAACCGGGGACAATGTTTCAAAAGAATATTTTGCTTCACAAATGGCATTGACAAATATGCGCGTTTTAATAATCGCGTGTATCACGAGTATAAACATTAATTGATATATATATATATATATACATTGTATATACACCTATATGCATACTTGAATATATACATACACATATGCACACATACATACATACATACATACTTCATTTGGTTTACGCCCTGGATTATTATTATTATTACGAGCATTTATAAAGCGCCATATCTCCGGGACCAGCCCGTTCATAGGCGCGTACACACATTACAATAAAATGTACATAGAATCATACAAAAGATATCTAAAAATGAATAGCTTGGTATATATACATGTGCATAGCTAGGTATAGGATATTGTTTCTAAGATTGCGTAAATATAAATTTTATAAATAAGATTAATTTAAAAAGAAAAACATAATTATTATACAATAAAATAATAATACCGAAATTAATATTTAAAATAAATAAATATGTATATAAAATAATAATAAATTTGTTATAAAATAATACTAATACAAGTAATGATTCATAAAATACGTTATCATGAGAGTGTCACACAGAACAGTTCCTCATTGGTAGTACGCTAGTTTAAATAAATGTGTCTTGATGAGGGACTTGAATTTTGCTAAAGTGTCTGACTGACGAATGTTTTCTGGCAAACTGTTCCAAAGCGCTGGTCCAGACACCGAGAAAGCCCGCCTGCCGTAGCCCTCCAGATTGTAGCGCGGAACCACGAGCAGACACTGATCAGCTGACCGGAGGTTACGGTTAGGCGAGTATGGTGTTACAAGATCTTGAATGTATTTGGGTGCAAGCTCGTGCAAGGCAGAAAACACAAGCCCTGGATATGGTCGTTGAGTATCTGGTTCCGAATCCAGCTTCCATTTATAGCTGGTTTTCGTCGAAAGTTTTTTCTAGCCTTCTCGGTAGTATTTTCATGAGCATTTTATAGATGTTTCATAGTAGACATATCGGTCTGAAATTCTAGAGGTGTTTCTTATTTCCCTTCTTGAAGATCATCACTAGCTTAGCGTTCATCCACGCTGTGGTTATTCGTCTTTCTGTTAAGCATTTAGTGTACAGCTTAGCAAGTGTCTTCGCTATAGAATGTTCTCCTGCTTTCAATGTCGTTGCCTGTTTGCTGTCTCATTCTTCGTACCTCGTAGTGCTGATCCCACTTCCCACGATGGTATCTCTGGTACCTCTTTTGGATCAGTGTGAATTATGGCACTCTGTTCACTGTCGTATATCTCGGTGTAGAATTCCTGCATTCATTCTGTGATCTTATCTTGATCATGAATGTCTCTACCCCGCTTGTCCAGGAGTGTGATGAGTCAGTCTTGTGCTAGCTCCTGCGTTCCTCGGACTTTCCTCAGTTTGCTCTTTGTTGCCAGGATCGTTTCCCGTATGATCTCTAGGTTGTGTTTCCTGATGTCTTATTTTGCTTTTTTTGATAAACACAATTGAAAACATGTAATCAGCATAATTCATTTTGCTACGGATGAGAAAATAGCTGCGGGATGGTTGAATGCTATCATTATCATAACTCCTCGACATCCTGGACATATCTGAAGTAGTATACTAGTAATATAATACGGTTCGTCTATATTTCCATTTTGTAAATCACTAGCACAATACTGACGTGTTAGAATTAATATACAATATACATGTTTTTATTGTAAATACAATATACATGTTTTTATTGTAACATGACCGTAGTTAATACATCCGTTATGGCCAGGACTGTATTACCGTTTGTCATTGAAACAAAATTGCCTCGAGACATATGTATGTAATTTTGGGATGATAATTATTTTTTTCACACTCACTTATTAAGTGGTGCGTGCGTGTATATGGGTCAAAGTAAAAACTACTGTCTGTGTGTTTGTCTGACTGTCTGCTAGGAATAATGTTATTGTGCCAGACCGTTAAAACATTGCTGTGTAGCGTTACCAACAAGAGATTGAGTCAAAAATGTATATGCAGCTATATGTCCGACCTAGCACAGGGTGTTGATGCAGAGATTATCTACTCAGTTGGCTCCCACTGCATCAACGTGTCAACTCAGCAACCGCTGCAGAACTACAATTTTGATCATTCTAAGGCTGACAATGTCCTCTTCTCCGCCTACGCAGTTCTGCGCGAGTCAGGCTACAGTGGCCCTGTTGTCATTGATACTTATGTCGCGGCAGATGTAATCTCGCAGCAACTACTTGGCATGCTTTGTGTCAAGAGAAAGCAGGAGACGGTCTGTGGAGGTCTGGCAACTGACAAGACGGCACACTGTATTGTGCAGCTGCACTGTATAAGTTGCTGTGATCGTAACTCAGGTTTCTACGGTAAGGGTAAGAAGTCGGTGTATGACCAGGTGGCGAAGGGTCTCGCGGTGCGGAGAGAGCCTTGACCTTGAGGACGACGTGGTAGAGCAGCTGATCGATCTCGCACAAAATGGCGTCTACGGCGACAACAAGAGCAGCAGCATGGCTGTGGACCGAGCTGGAAGAGAATGAAGAACAAATCATTCATCCGTCTCCTTCCAGATGCAGATAGCCTACGCTAACACTACTGCCGCGTCAACTATTTGGCGTATCTAATGCGCTACCCGTCCCTGAAGCACCTGGGCCAGCTGAAGAGAGCAGGGAAGATGATAGCGAGGAGGAGGTTGAGAAGGAGGGAGATGATGATGTAGAGAGGATTCAGTTGAATCTGATTCGAAGTGATCCAAAAGGTACAATTTCAGGGTAAAATAATTTGTGTTGACATGTTTTACGTGGTTTCATGTGATAACTTTGCAAGTTGCAGCTATTAAACAGAGCTTGTTTTGAAGTATAATTAGTCCTCTTGTCATACATTCATCAATTCTTGTTTACTACAAGATATCCTGATGGAAGCAGTCTGCTTAAAGTATGCAGGTAATGCCAAGGTAAAATGGGTTTTGAACTTAACATACTGTACAAATATTGTTTTTCTACTTTTATGCATACTGTAGTAATGCAAACTTCAAATCCAACATTTTCCTTTCTCGTTCAAAAGCTACATTTTCGCTCTACTGGATGGCGGCCATATTTGACCGGATGGCAGCTGGATCAAAATTATTTCTGGATCAAAATTATGTCATAACGTCAAACTGATGTCAGAATCGGAATCCTCATGGTCGACGAACCCCAAAAAAGTGTTTTCATACATGATTCTAGGTGCTCTGGTTCACAAGTTACGTTTTGTTTCTACTGGATGGCGGCCATCTTGGATTTATGGGTCAAAATGGTGCCATAGCGTCAAACTGAAGTCAAACTTGGAATCCTCGTGGACGACTTACCCGAAAAATGTTTTCATACGTGATTTTTGGCGCATTGTTTGAAAAGTTTATTTTTCGAGATGGTGACAGTGGCCATTTTGGATTTGCCCCTCTGGCGAAAAATGCCAGCATTTTTTACAGGGACACGGGGGCTAAGTCTGTTTTAATAGGTCCATAGAAGTCAAATCAATCGTCAAGCCTTAGTAATCAGAGAATAGTCACGAAACTGCAATTGTAAACCCTCCTATAGGAATAATGTTCTTGTGTCAGTTTGCTAACATAGTTATTATCAGGTTATTCGCGGAATCAGGTCTTGATTGTGTTGGAACATACACACATACACACTTACATACGCACGTACGTACACATATATGCATACATACATACATTCACATATTCACACATTCACACAGTCACACATATACACATACGCAAATACACACATACCCAGTAACAGCAAATTACAACTTTGGTTGTAATTTCTTTGTTCTGATATTGCCATCAAGGTCCACAAACTACGTGCATGTTTTTATTATGCTAAGATCTTCAACAAAACATTTGAATTGCCAACAATGCCTATCAAACACAATCGTGTAGGCAACTACTTACAACATGTAGTATATTTGAATTAAATACAGAAACTCCGATAGGTTTTAATCTTACTATCGTGTTAATATATCAGTATAGTGTTTGGCAAGCAAGAGCCATAAGTATCCTATCTAGAGTATGACACCTTCCGTAGTTACATAGACAGTTACGGTGATCTGTGTTCGACAGATGTATTGAGGGCCGAAAGAGGCAGCCCAAAGCGGCAGGGACAAAGGAGCAAACAAGCTATACATACTATCTTACACAGCTCGCCTGCCAAAACAGAAATGCGTCCTAACCGTCACAACGACAAATAGGTCAACCGATTGGTCTTTGCGTTGATGATCCAGTGTTACGCAAGACAGATAACGTGTTATATGGGATTTGCAATGTTCTAATGGTTTCGTAAAATTTGGACATGTATAGAAGATAGCATATGCACCTTCCATAAATTACTAGCTGAACACTGCTTCCCAGGTTGTGATAATGTGACATCATATATTGATGTTGGCGAGGTTGCAGCTTTGAAATGTTTGAAATGTGTTCTACGTTCTTTCAACATATGAGCTGAGACATACAAAACAGCTTTGTCAGAAGTAGATGAAACAGTCAACACTCGTCATGATGGCTTACTACGATTAACGTCAATATCATTCAAAACAGGAAACACGTCAACATGTTTCTAAAATAAACTGGAGTAAAGCTTCCACATCATAACCGTGTTCATTGCAACACAGCAAATGAAGCGGCTTTGTGATTGTGCTTTTTTTTCGTAGGTACAATATTATCCGTCAGATGGCGGCGTACGTTGCTGTGAACATCTATAATTTCCTCAAATTGCTACATTCGCCAGATATCGCACCGGTTTATATATGGTATTTCGAGCGAGAAACAGCTCATATGTCCAGTCCAGGTCCGCCATTGCCCGTTAGATTCCCTTATAGATACAGCATTGTGCAGTTTGTTTGAATTACTGTGAGTACTTGAGCAATGTTGAGTGAATGAAAAGTGTTAATATGTGCATCATGGTATCGGCGATGTCAATGTGTGACACCTGTCAGTCGGTACGTTTCTGCGTATTAGTACAGGTGTCGTTTTGCTTGGTGATGTAATCAGGGCCAATCAGTGTACGGTTCAAGCAGAAATGAAGGAGTGTCACCTTGGAAAGTGGTTCATGGGAACCTGAGGTACTAACTTCATGAATTGTTTCTTATCACTTCTGTCAATGGAGGCTAAATATTCTGTGAAATTGTCAATAACAGACCTCCTAAAGTTTAGTAGGAAATGTATAAAACGTTATATTGTCCACCTCTGCAAAATTTAAATGTGGTCTCGCTCCATATAGACCCTATGCACCGTTTCCTGTTCCCCTGGTAAACCCACCCCAAGGTATTGCTATATCACTGTTTATATTTACACACAAACAGGCACACCCACACACCGAGAAACACATACACATACAAACAAACAAACACACATACACACACACAAACACAATATACAAACACACATATATATATATATATATATACACATGTATACACCCATATACATACACACATACATATACACACACGCTAATATACATGCTAACACACACATGCATACACACACATGCATACACACATACATACGCACAAACACACATACATACACACATGAATATATATATATATATATATATATATATATATATATATATATATATATATATACATTGAAACAAATATACATAAACTAACATGATAACACACACATACTAACATACACATGTATACACACATACACACATACATACACACATACATATAAACACATACATACTTACGCACATACGTTCACATACATACATACATACATACATACATACATACATACATACATACACATATACACATAACATACACATACCCCCCCCCCCCCCACACAGACACACACACACACACACACACACACACACACACACACACACACACACACACACGCACCACACACAGTTTACAAAGGGATGTGTCGGCGGTAGTGATTCCTGATACTGACGTAATCAACAGCGACCCTTGGATACAACCAGCCTACTAAACTCTTTGGTCCAATGAAATTCCAATGAAACTGATGCTGCAACCATCGTTGGCCAAATTATTGTCGAATTCGGAACCACCTGGATTTCACCGTTACAACAAATCTTCCCTAAATGCCATACGCCATTGTCTAAGTTATGTCATTCGACAGTTCTGATACGACATAAGCGCGTCACATCTTGTCATGCTAGATGGGTTTCGGGATCATTCAGTCGGTAATGTTTTCGGGTCCCCCGACATTCATGGGCCCTAAACACTTGATCTGTCCTTCCGTCCGTCCGTCCGTCCGTCCGTCCGTCCGTCCGTCCGTCCGTCCGTCCGTCCGTCCGTCCGTCCGTCCGTCCGTCCGTCCGTCCGTCCGTCCGTCCGTCCGTCCGTCCGTCCGTCCGTCCGTCCGTCCGTCCGTCCGTCCGTCCGTCTGTCTGGTACTGTACAAGTACACCATTGTATATTAGTGTATGCAACAAAGAAAGGATTCTAGACTTACACACTAACTAATGGTTAAGTAAATGCCGTATGATGACAACACCGTGAAATATCGGCGAAGTCTCAATCAGGATCTTTGAACATTGGTGCGTGAGCCAATTCTTACGGTAACTTCCGCTGCTGAAGATGTTGGTTTTAGTTATTCGACTTCGTGTTAACTCCCGTGTTAACATATGCCTCAATACTGCCTAGGATCCGCATAGTTCTAAACAGACTGTTGCTTACATCGAAGTATAACTGATATTCATTTCGGTTTCAGTTGTGCAGTGACGATATTGATGTCGATATGCATGAGACGTTTAAGGAAATGGACAATTATTCATATTGTACCAATAAAACTGTCCACATTGTTTACAATCTGTTGTCGTGTAAATCGTTCGCCAGTAGATGGTCTTTCAACCCATCGTGTTGGAAGTGTTTTTATTATACTTGTAAGTAATCTTTCACTAACATTTTCATTGAAATGTAGTATTTTTGAATATCGAGATGTACTACTATGTACTACACACTTATTTTACTTACTTACTTGCTAAGTTGCTTTCTTATTTACATTTACATGGATGCCGAGGTGTGACGTCTCTTGATTCAAATCTACGATTTTACGACTTAAATTCTTTGTGTAATTAGAAGCCGTCGTGCCGGCTATACGGCGAGGAGACAGCGCTTCGGATACCACCGAAATAGGATCAAAAGATGACGCCCTGCTGGTCAGGTTTGTGGAACGTTTGTCCAACGAAGCGGTTGTTGAAAAGTTCCGCAGTGTACTAAACTCAAAGGCCCTAGCTGACAAGTTGCAAACATTAACTGATAAAAATGTCCCAGCTGAATGAGCGGTTGGATAAGAAAGATGAGTACACTGCTGCTCTACAGGCAAGAGTGTCCTCAGTGGAGGCTGATCAACTAGAGCAATATTCACGTAGAACAAATCTACGATTCTCCGGGAATCCCAGAGTCACACAAGTCGGAAGACACCACCGGCTAGTTGCTGTCCATTGTCAACGAAACAGTGGTAATGACACCTCCCATTGTGAGCGTCGACGTAGTGACAAGTGATTGCATGGCGATGGCGCATGCCAGATGCAGACGCGCAAACACGACCACTGATCGTCAAATTAACCACGACCCACATGCACGTCATCCGTCATGGTCATCCGTGCGAAACGTCGCTTGCGGCAAAGCGGCGATGGACCGACAGTGTACGTCAACGAAGGCCTGACGCGTCGGCGGGCGGCGAGGGCCAAGAAACGAGACAACTGAAGAAGTCAAGAAAAATCAACACTGTTGGACCTTCAACTGTACCTGTTAACTTGCCGTGTCTGTCAACTAGCCGTGTCTGTAAACTTGCAGTGTCTGTCAACTTGCCGTGTCTGTCAACTTGCCGTGTATTTATACTTGCCGTGTCTGTCAACTTGTCGTGTCTGCAAACTTGCCGTGTCTGTAAACTTGCAGCGTCTGTAAACTTGCAGTGTCTGTCAACTTGCCATGTGTGAAAACATACCGTACTTGTCAACTTGCCGTGTCTGTCAACTTGCTGTGTATGTAAACTTGTTGTGTCTGTAAACGTGCTGTGTCTGTAAACTTACCGTATCTGACAACTTGGTGTATCTCTGAAATTGTCGTATCTGTAAACTTGCTGTGTACGTGGACACACGCGGACAGATACGTACACAGGCGGTCACATACGGACACACACGGACACATTCGGACACACACGGACAGACACGGTCACACGCGAAAACATACGGACACACGCACACGTACGCCCACACGCACGCGCACATGCACTCGCATGCGCACGCACGATATATGTAAGTTCCATACGTGGGGAACGTGAACTGTGTGACCTACATACTGGACATGAAGTGATACTACCATATGAATAAACGTGTCCAGACTTGTCTGGCTAGGGACACTACGTCACAGATACAATGTATTACATTGTTTTATATTTACTGCTGGTTGCCTAGCACCCTATAGTTGAACCAGCGACAGGTCTACTTACAGTAACGGTGCCCTTGGACATCGCATAGTCGGAGGGAGGAAGGTCGACGGTTAATATA
This sequence comes from Oasisia sp. SBJ-2009, assembly GCA_964017155.1. Taxonomy (NCBI): domain Eukaryota; kingdom Metazoa; phylum Annelida; class Polychaeta; order Sabellida; family Siboglinidae; genus Oasisia; species Oasisia sp. SBJ-2009. The sequence goes on along the minus strand of OZ024864.1, from coordinate 39,673,141 downwards.
TCTTACACCTTCAGCTGACGCGGTGACTTGCCGTACCGTAGTGTACCAACCACTCGCAATCCTGCAACGTCGTCCACTGGGCCAGCGTCCCCCGATGAGAACAGACAGCAGCCGACTGCTCTGGTCGGGGCAGCAAGCTTCGGTAGCTAGACAAGCACCGTGTTTCACCAGCACTGGTCATGGAGGAACAGGTATGTTAGTCGCATACGCGGGACCTAACTACCAGGAGAATGGGTATTGCATAGGGCGCTGTGTTAAACCCAGTTTGGTATAGTTTTAAAAAGACACAATAACTTTTTACCGTTTACCTCCCACCGCTCCATGTCACGTCACAAAGATGTATTCGGTTTCCCATAGAGCCTTATCATTCAAACAATGTTAAAATCATATTTCTTTAAAGGCGTTGCTCCTCCATAACCGCCCCAAAAAGACCCATTTCCACCCTTCCGGTTTCTCGTTAAGCCTTTTCATTCAAACAATGTTAAAATCTTATTTCTTTAAAGCCGTTGCTCCTCCAAAACCGTCCCAAAAGACCCATTTCCACCCTTCCGGTTTCTCATAAAGCCTTTTCTTTCAAGCGATGTTAAAATCCTATTTCGTTAAAGGCGTTTCCACCGCACCGCTGATTTAATGTGTTGCTCCTTTAAAACCCTCCCAAAAGAGCCATTTCCACCCTTCCTCCGCAGCAGCCAATCAAAACACTTCTTTGCCCGCAACAGCCAATCAAAACCTGTTTTCTTCCCTCCCTCCCTCCCTCCCTCCCTCCCTCCCTCCCTCCCTCCCTCCCTACCTCCCTCCCTCCCTCCGGTTGAATTCCACCGCTCCACGCTGCTCCGGAGTGCGGGTTGAGAATCATCTATATACTGTTGGTATACATTACAAACTAGATTGGTACATCTGTGGATCATTGGCCACTCCTCGTATTGTATCTTGGAGAAGATTTTCCTTCGTGTATTTCAATGTAGATAATTTATTACTCATTCCAGAATTCCATAAAGAAATATGTATACAGCAAAACCTCGTGGTATCAAATGCCTTTTGAAGGTCCAGAAATACAGGAAATACACCGTCTTTTTATATTTTATCATTTGTAAAGACAACGTCCGTGAGCAAATGCAAAAATGGGTGCAGGAGCAGTGTAGATTAGATATAAGAGAGTTCTCATTTTCACAAAGAACAATAAATGCATGGAATATATGATCTGCTAAGTGTGTGAGTGCAAGCAGTGTTAATACCTCTAAACATTTAATTGACATATACCTCAGAAAGACGGGGTACATGTGCATCACTTCGTTGAACTCCCGATACGCCAAAGTGCTTTCTCGTTTGTCTGCCATCTAGAATAAATTCTCGTTATGGCATTGGATTTATATTACTAAGAAAATGAAGGAAACAAGTAAGTGTATGATGGAAATACTGACTTTGACTGCTTTACTACTAACAATACAAAATACAAATGATATATAGTGACTATCCCACGGTTGCAACTTAAAGACTAGACAATGAACTACAGGTTGGATTAAGTCCAAACCATGTTAAACCTAGGTATGAACATAAAAAAAAACTAAACGTGGGTGCCACCGGCCAACATCTAGATATTCAACTACTGTGATTGAAATCCAGTAAAACAGAGTTCTAGTAGCAGTAGTGTATATGCTGCTGTACAAAAAAGACAACAAAAACAATAGTGAACATGAGTACAATTGTAAAAGTAAGTAAGTATTATTAAATGGGATGGTGGGTGGGATTTTTCAATCCCAATATAAAATATGTCGCGTAAACATCAGCTAAAATCGGAGTCTGGTAAACATTAGCGCTTATTGGATCTTTTAAGTCACGTGAAATATTGACATTCTTGCAATAATGCTAAGACTACCCGCTGGGGTTGACATGTTTATACCTAGGTATAAACATAAAAAGCAACTAAACGTGGGTGCCACCGGCCACAAACCATCTGCAGAGCAGATGGTGGCAGCCACCAATCTAAATAAGATATTACAGCAGTCGGATATATGACAGAAAGGCATCATATTTCCTCTAACCATATGTCTAATTTGTGCATCAGACATGCCATTTTTGCTGCCTGGGATGCTGCACCGATTCTAAAGCTGTGCGCCTTGTACAGAGATGCATTTATGCCGATGAAATGTAGACACTTGTTCATAGTAGATGTGAACAAGGCACTAGAAACAGGGTGACCAGAAGGTAGAATGAAAAGTGGCCCAGGTGATGTATCTCTGTATGCCAGGTAGTGTCTGAGACATCCTACCGGACAGTGTTCACCTGGGCGTTCTCGGATTAAAATGGTGTGAGGTTGACCTTTGGAATGTTTATAATGCTGAAATGTAATGTACATTCCCTTAACACTTGGCTCAAAAAGGATGTTACATAAATGTAAAACATTCTGTGTTCTTCCATGAGAGAGTGTCATTTCTCCTACTCTGATGAAAGCAAAAAAGGCCAAGAGATACATGGATTGAAAAAGTATTTGTGTCCACGGTGAAGTGCAAACATGCTGAACTGAGAAACTGGCATCCTGGCATCTGGAACTGTTCCTAAATTTATGATCCCACGCAGAGTTCTTGACCCAAAAAAATGTCATTGGGTTCATGAAGATCGTGACAATGATGAATATCAGATAATGCTGACAACATGGAAACAATTGTTCTGTATGCATAGTTTTTCTTGTGGAGATATGCAACCAAAAGCGAATGTTGATATCCTCTAATTGTAGTTGGTGCCAGTGAATGCTGTACCAGATGAATTAGGTGAGGGACCAGTTCGATGGTAACATGTGTTCTGCAACGGGGGTTGGGAGTTGATCGCACCCAGGTGCCCGTTCTCGGAACTTGACAATCTGTAAACGAGATAGAAGATCAGCTAGCGTATTCGACTTTCCCAGTATGTGTTTGGCATATATCTGCACATTAAATTGCATACACGTGATGACCAATGTCCTGTCAAGAGCCATCATGTTTGCATTTTTGGACGTGGAGTTACTGATAACATGTATCAATGCCTGGTTGTCTGTGTGAATTATAATACGTTTATGACGTAGGTGTGGTGCCCAGAGATGAATACTGATCACAATTGGGAACAACTCAAGGAATGAGATGGGCTGTGTTTTCCATGTAAAGGCCATTCACCAAAGAACCAATGTGCGCCAAAAGCAGCTCCATAGCCTAAACCGCTCGCATCGGTGAATAAATGCAAACATTCATCCGAAACCCATGGATCGTACTTGAAGATAGCTGAAATCAGACAAGAACAGTTTCCATGTCAACAAATCGTTGCGTGCCTTTGGTGAGATTCGTACATGTTGATACGGTTTTGTAAGCCCTATGCTAAGATTGTATAAACGCCTTAAGAAACATCTTCCTGAAATGACCACGTAACAGGCAAACTGGAGCAAACCGGTTATCTGCTGTAAATGCTTTAAAGTTATCTTTTTCTTCGTAAACGCAGCCTCGATGGAAAGCATGCATTTGTTGAGCTTATCTAAGGGAAGACGAGCTTGAAAAGCAAGAGTGTCAAGTTCAATTCCTAGAAATGTTAATGTCGTTGAAGGATTGAACGTTTTTTCTTTAGACATCGGCACACCAAGACGTCTACACAAATGGAGAAATGAATTTAACTGTTCTTGACACCTAACTTCAGAGGATGATAAAATCATAAAGTCGTCCAACATGTGTAAAATGTGAGTAATATGCAGTTGGCGCCGAGCAACAAGGTCAATGGCTGAACTGGAAGTTACAAAACAATTACAGCTAGATTTTAGCCCCATTGGCAGACTGGTATCTACATAATAGAAAACATTGAAATTAAAACCAAGAAGGTAGTGAATATCTTGTGGTGCAGTGGGCATAATTCGAAAAGCCTTCTCGATATCGGTTTTACACATAAAACATCCTCGCCCTAGTAAACTGATCAGTGCAATTGCTTCATCAATCGTGGTGCAATGTACTTTGGCTGATTCATCAAAGATGCCATCATTGACTGATTTTGTAGGGGGAAATGACAAGTGATGAATAAGCCTGAATTTATTGGGAAGTTTTTTGGGAACCAAACCAATTGGTGATGATACAAGGTGAGGCATGTGTGCGTCAGTGAAAGGACCTTGTATTCGACCAGCTGCAACTTCATCATCAATATTTTCCTGGACAACTGAAGGCAGAGCAATTGTCGATGATACATTATAGATTCGTCTGTTAGAAATAACCCCTTGAAAACCTGTCAGAAAACCATATGTGAAACCTTGAACCAAATAATTGCCAAGTCGATACAACTGAGCGCAACTTTCAGGTCACTAATGTTGATGGGTGTTGGTGGAACCCATCCGGGTGGAAGATGACTGTGAGAAAGGTGATACGCTGTTGGCAAGGGCGTATCGCGAGATATAGCGTGGTCGTCTGAAAGAGAAGGGATTTCCTTGTGCTGCCTGAAAACGAGGTTTGTATGATGGAGTGGGGAACTGAGTCGCGGAGCGAAAGGATTGTGAATGAAAGGCATCCGAATTCCCACGCATCTGTTGTTGTTGGGTAAAATGACGAGCATGTGTGTGCTCACGAGCAGCCTGACACTTGGAACTTGGGTGGGAACCCCCACATCCGGGACACATGTGGCTATGTTGACAGCCTGGGCAAAATCAGCCAGCGTGAAATGCAAAGCAAAAACCTCGGGGAACCTTGTGAGCGGGAGTGGAATTGGATGATGGTTGCTTGGTTGATTTTGTCATTGCCACAACATATTGTTCGGCATTGAAAGTGTCCCATGCAGTGGGGTTGTTTTGACTTGAATGCGGACATTTTCATCAAATGAAACAAAATCTCCGCCCGCTTTTTTGATTCGTCGCAATGTTTCAATGCATTGACGTAAAAAACTAGACCGCGCGCAGCCATCTTGCGATTGGAAATCACACTCCAACTTCCGGTCAGGGCAAGACAAGTCCATATTCTCCATGTTAACGTATAGGACTTCGTTTTGTTTTTGGTTGTAATAATCGAACTGTTCCAGTCTAACTATTTCAGTTATACTGTCCGAAGGATTATTAAAAGCAGAAGCAGTGGAACACTTTGCCCGATGACAATACTCATAGAAATCATGAATTTTAATCGATTATTATGGTGGTTGCCATGGCAACGCCGGCTTGTACTTGTGTTTGGTGATCTTGACTAATAATGAAAAGTGCCATTTTTCGCACAGTACAACCTGTTTGGGGCAAACGTATACATGTGTTATGATTATGTGCATTTAGACAACTTGTCAGATATAAGTGCTTATCGAAACCATAACGTACAGCTATGTAAAATGCAAATCCCGTAAAAGACACATACGACCTAACATTGTGGGGAGTGTCTATTATTTGCACTATATAAATCGCTATGTCTATGATTGTGTGGTAAACTCAAAATTAAATCGGACATTTCAGATAAGAAAGGTATAATACAAGATATTTATGTCCTGATTTTCCTAGATATTTTATGTAATATTTGTACTTTTGGTTTGTATCATGTGCTTTTCAAGTTAATCTGTACATGTAACATGCAAGTAATACACAATGAGATCACCATGACCATGTCATGACTGTCCATGTGTTCTTCATCACTGGTATAATGTTCTATTCATTTGTTAGCTTAGCATATTATATTACACATGTATTCATTCAACAATGCATTGTAAAATTGGAAGTGTATGTGTGAAGTGGATGAATGGAATGAATTGTGGAATGTTTTATTATTGTTCAATGACAAAAACTGTTAATGTGGCATAATAAAATGATTTAATAAAACCTGTTGTTTTATTTACATATGAGTGCGTTTAGTATCTCCTAAAATGTTAAACCTGGTTCTAAATACTAAACCAGTGTTAAATGTTTGGTACCAGATTTTGGTCCTAAATTTTACACTTACATTGTAATATTCATGGCATTAATAAATGCGACATTGAAGTTGAACCAGTGTCCAGCTGTCGAATCTTAAATTAGTACAAGTCATGTAGTGTCCAATATTTTTTGCCCTGGTTTAAAATAGTTGTGACTCGCCACGCCAAAATGAGACGCTTCTCGCTGGAGCTTATAACGATATACGCGGCACTGATTTTTTTTCGAAAATGACTTTCCAGCGGCAATCGTTCCCAAAAAGTATAATCTAACATATGTAAGTTGTCTAAATGTCATGACTAAAGTTTAGATGTGTTTATCTGGGTGTGTTTTGACACCTATCAAACGTCGTTTAAAGATTGTGATTGTTTTTGACACAACAAACCCACTTTCTCTTCAAGAATAATCCAAGTAAATTGTGTCCAATGGCGCTATGTTTGGTACCATCGGAAAGCTGGATTTTAATTCTAAACACTAACAACATTTTCATTAAAGTCTTTCCATAAACGTGCATGTTAATGGGACTTTTGTGAAGGCTAAGCGTCACCACGTGACAGAAATTAGCTCTTTGATTGGTCAGCTGTCATTTACGATCAACTTCCGGTCTTTTTTTCACGCTCGTTTTCGTTGAGGACTCACTGTTAAAACGAACTATTTCAGTATTATTATATGAATTTGAGCAAGGACAACATTGTCTCTTATCTTCTAAATAAAACTGCTCGCTGTGGCCTCAGCGATATGAGTCTTAGGGACGTGGCAATCGAATATTTCATGCATGACAGCGACGGGGTATTTTTGGCACTTTAGTTTTAACCGACTAGCTCTACGCCAAAATTCGGCGGTGTTACCTAATTTCCCTCACCACTAACGATGCAGTACGTAAAGCAATCTAATATAATTATTAATTTAATAATAATATATTGAGTATATAATGTACTGACTAGTTTGATTGCTTTATGAAAACTCACTGCGTAAAACTTTCAAATACGCTGACTGCTGTCACTTCCTATGACTATGTCTCAGACTTCCTATGTCTCAGACTAGATTTGATGATCATGCCTGCCTCTAAAGTGTTATATTGGTGCTGTCCATACTAAATTTTAAATATGGGTTGTAGGCTTCGAGCATAGATATACACAATCATAATTATTACGTATTTAAACTGGTCCATCTGGAGCAAAACATGTCTGCAAGAAGTGAAATCATCACAAATAAACGAGTGAAACCTTTAAAGCCGTTTTTCTCAAATTAGTACGGTTGGCATTTTCGACATTCAAATAAGTGTATCTCTGGAAATAATGTGACTATAGGTAACACTGAGGTATCATTATTTCCGTCTGAATCTGCTCTATCCAAATATGCAATAAAACACGCTACCTGTTATATGAAAGAAAATGGTCTTTTCAGTCCAAAACAGTATGGCTTTATTTCTGACAGATCTACAGTCTTACAACTAATAACAATACTAGATACATGGACCTATGAAATAGACAGAAGACACCACACAGATGTTATATACATGGACTTTAAAAAGGCCTTCGACACTGTACCACACAAAAGACTAATAAATAAATTAAACAGTATAAATATTAGTAAAGAAATAGTAAACTGGATAGAGGCTTTCATCTCAAACAGAAGACAAAAGGTGGCAGTAAATGGAAAAGAGTCGAATTGGCATGATGTAACATCTGGAATACCGCAGGGAACAGTCCTAGGACCTTTACTCTTTGTATTATACATAAACGACTTACCAGACCTTACTCAATCTGACACATTTCTATTTGCTGATGATATTAAAATATTTAGATCCATAATAAATACCAATAACCAAGATATACTACAACAGGACATAACCACCAAAGAAAAATGGAGTCATGATTGGATGCTCACACTACACCCAGATAAATGTACACATATGGAAATTGGAAAAATAATGTAGGTGAAAATCAATACTACACAACAATGAACAATGTCACAAAAACAATAGACACACATGATAAACAAAAAGACCTAGGGGTAACCTTTGACTCAAAACTCACATTTGATCAACATATAAGCCAAGTGGTAAACAAGGCAACTAAAATGACCAAAATAATTAGAAGAACCTTCCAATTTCTAGATAAACATACTTTTTTGCCACTCTACAAAACAATGGTTAGATCACACCTAGACAATGCTATGGCAGTATGGCACCCATATAAAATAAAACACAAAATTGCGTTAGAAAATATTCACAGAAGAGCCACTAAAGAATTACCAGGTATGAGAGACCTATCATATATAGAAAGACTCAAATTGCTTAAACTACCTACATTAGCATATCGAAGATTAAGAGGAGACATGATAGAAGTCTATAAAATAATACACAACATTTATGACCACGAATCTGTACCACATCTGTTGAAAAACAATGAGATATCACAAAGAACAGGAAACAGAGGACATTCTCTAAAACTATTCACACAAACAGCCAAACTAAACTTAAGAAAAAATGTATTCCCAATTCGAATTACCGAACCATGGAATATTCTCCCTGACATAGTGGTAACAGCAAAATCTCTAAATTCATTTAAAACACGACTAGACAAATTTTGGTATAACCAGGATATTTTATATGACTTCGAAGCACCGTTAAGAATTACTAACAATAGAACCGGAACACGCGATTTAATATTAATAGATAATGAAAATGAAGAGCTGATCATAGAGGAACACAGAATCCTGCGATCAGAACCGTCCTAAGGTATCCTAAGGTAAGGTATTATTTTCGAGAAGCGTCGCATTTTGGCGTGGCGGGTCACATTTTACTCTGGTGTACATGTAAATATTTGGTTTATCATTTTGCCATTAAAGATACTCAATCCACTCATTCCCGTAAAAATCGTGTGCTCCTAGCCATTATTAGTCATTTCACAAAAAGCGGATGTATCAAATACACCCGAATGATTGACTAGTTGGTTTATGCTACTTCAATTTTCTTCAATTAATAGAACAAATGCGAACTTTTTCGATTTTTGTTTCTACACGGAGCGTGTAGAAACTATGTACGATTCCTAACTATGGAAATGGCGTTTTGAGCGGAATACGCTTTAGTCTTCACGCGAACGAGGCTTGGGGCGAGATTGACCCTGTCGAGTTGTTTACGTTTAGAAACGGCGAGTGTAGGCACAAATATGATTTTTATATGCCACCAACACGGCAAATTAAGCAGACAAAGACAGCATCGACGCATGATTGGGAAGGAATATGGCACTAAGCAGTGAACAGAATGACTTCGCCTTCGGAACAGTGAGTGTCCTTTGCAAGCTACGGGCACGGCGGCCGTGGGCCGGCGGCGACCTGTCACTGACTACAGACCAGACACAGTCCACATGCAGCGTTCGCACATATGTTCTTCCAGATAGGTTAGTAATTACGAATTGCTCAGCTATAATCACGTATATATATTTAGGCGTATGAGTATACGTCACTGATATTTCTGTTGCTTTTATTAAATTTATGTTATTGTTTACCTTCAACCTTGCCCTTGGCGCTTATTCAGCCAAGCCCAGTGGCAATGCCAGGTCCACGGTACGACAAAATGGCAAGGTTGAAGGTATGGCTATGCTATGATTATGACTACGCCAGGCATAGACTATGGGCCGCCTATATGACTATCACATGCCAGTGATTTATTATAATACTGTAACTATGTAATGTTTATGTCACATATGATAGGTAGCAGGTTAATATCCTAAGGCTAAGATTAATTAACTACCACTGTAGGCTTAATTAGCCTAATAGTAGCTAGGCATAATGTAAATGCATTATAAGTGATCCGTAACACTAACAGTTATACTTAGGCCTGCGTTATACTTATTCATAATGACAATATTTAATACATTTATAATAATAATTTAATACATTAAGCAAAATGTTATGATAATTTAATACATAAAAATAGGTATATATATATACATATTATTTTAATTTATTAGTAACATTAATATAATAAAATAACAAGATATTGCTTGCATTTGGAAGCCTGGGAGGTGATCGTTCATAACATTGCAAGTTTTTCAAGTACATTAAAATTTAAATGTGTCACATTTTCAGAACTTGAGGTGTCATCACCATAAGGCATGCGGAAATGCTCTTCATCTCAGGCAAATGAGTGTTGTAATATACATTAATTTACTCTCTCAACAAACCTTTTAATTTTTAACCTGTTATTTTTTTATAAAAGTGTTATAACAAATTTACAGATGTATGTCATTTGTGAATCCAAGGGGCTCGGGGTCTTGTGGATGTGCCTCCTATGCTGTAGGAATTTGGTATGCCTACGAACTTTTTATAATAGGTCAATGCTAATGTGCCTCAATATTGTTTGAAATATGACCCAGTTTAAGTGATAATAATAAGTTGTGACACAATTTGGTTCAAAGGCCAGTCGGTTTTTGTGCCCTCAAGACGATTTCTGAATCTGCCCCTCTATGTGATATTTTATTTGTCTGTATTAATGGGTGGGTGTACTTGTTAAATTGTCTATAAATAAAGACATCATAAAGTAAAAACATGTTATCAAAACTATTTCATGAAATTAACTACAAAATAATGGCAAGCACAATATAAGTATAATTACAGGTACAATCACTACACTTGATATATGTATTTATTTCATCAGATAACAAGCAAAGCAGTAATAAAAAACTTAGGACAAAGTTGAAAGCGTGTTAACTAGGTAAATGTAAAAAAAACAGTTACTTTCGTTTCACCGAGCATCCAGCACATGGTATATCAAATACTAATTAGTTCAAAAACATGAATCCCATTCATTAGGTTTTCAAATTATGCCTTTCACAGAGAAGACATTAGCTTTAGCAAACTTGTGCTTAGTGATACATGTCATGGGAAAGTTGTTCAATATTCTGAAAGAATTGTCGTACGAAGGTTCACCCATAACACACACACAATTGTTACAGAAACATGCTGTAAATAGATAGCATAATATACATACTATGTGCATATAATAACACTATGTACATAACAAATATGCACAGCACTTTGTGACCATGTTGGATATTGTGCTTTATAAATAATAAATATATTAAATAAAGTAACTAGATTATACTTTATTTAAAAAAAATCAGTATAGATATAAAATAACTTGTTTTTTAATATATTTTGTTTTGTATCTTTACACATAAAAAGTGGGTAAATTAGTCAGGGTCCTTGCCATGTGGCTGACAGTTACATGTGCAATTGCTATATGTTACTCAATTCTATGAAGAGTACTGGCTAGAGATAATGGTGAATACTTTTCTTTTGTACAATTAGTATTTTCACATATTAATTTCAGTGTGGCAGAATGTTTCCCACATTAGTAGAAATGTTCAATATAACAGGTCTGAGTAATGTATATATAACATGTCGGCATGCAAATTTTATAACACGAATAAAACAATTATATTACCCAGAGATGGAGTAATCGTACTAGTGTACTCGTAGTCATGTACTCGTACTCAAGTACGAGTGCTTTTTGAGTACGAGTACTCAAGTAGGAAGGAAAGTAATCGTACTCGAGTACATTACCAATATAATCGTACTCACGATTACTTCTCACGATTACATTTTTTCCATATGAATAGTTGCAAGCAAATATATTAGATAGATAAAAATAGCAATATTAGAAGTAATCTAATAAATGTAATAATAATCGAGGTATTCATTTTCTATTACTGTTGAGCATTTCAGTTAAATAAAATTATTCAGTCAGATTTCCCTAATTAATACCTTCTCTTCCCAGAGAAGCCACATCTCCCCACCCTCCTGCTTAGTACAAAGTACAAGTTATATTGTGACAGTCCCTGGGAAGCACTGCAGGAGATAAGCATCCCCTAACATCTTGCTTTGTAATTTTATAAGCCATGCCACAGCCCCACCTGTACTGTTTGCTCTTTCAGTATGGTGTGAATGACTGGGCAGTTAGCTGCTAAATCCCTGTCCATTATGTTTAAGTAAGTGTAAACTGTAAACCTGTCTAAATCCCCAACTGTTCTGTTTGTCCTATCTGATATATGACATATTTGAATTGGATATTATTGCTAATATGATCCCTGGGATTTGAAATGTTGTTATTTTATAATTTATATTTGGTCATGTGTATTTGACATTTAAAAGGGGACATTTGAAATTCTTAAATGCATCATATTTGTATTTGATTCAGAAGTTTAATATTTTCCTCTTGATACTTCATTGACATAGTTTAACCACCACTAAATTGACACTCATTATAACACTTGTATGCTATTTGTTACAGTATCACTAGGATACCTTTAGTTTGTAGTATCATGATATATGGACATCTTGAGTATCAATCCAGTATTAAATGGTTCATTCAACACATGAGAAAGTCATCTGATGATTTATAAAAATAATAACATCTGGACAGTGGATAGCAGTTAGCAGTAATCAGTTAGAACACTAGATATTGGCACAGAAACAGAAAATGAATGACACCTGATTCGATGGAGGTCACCTTTACCGTAGAAACAGGATATTCATTAAAGTAATTGTGAAAGTACCAGTAATCATGATTACATTCTAAAGTAATCATACTCGTACTCGAGTACATTCTAAAGTAATCGTACTTGAGTACATTTGTTTTATGAGTACTCGTAATCATGCATGTTCAAAGTAATCGTACTCGTACTCGAGTACATTTGTATTGTACTCACTCCATCTATGAATTATTACCATGATATTGACTTTGGCTACGTGTGTCGTCACATATAAAATATCATACATGTCAGAGCCATGTTAATTGTCACTTTGTTTCTTGTATAGGCAGATGTGGATGTACAGCAAAATGCCAGGAAGCTGGTATGCAGTATCATCAAAGAGAGTGAACTCACACAATGTCATCGATATCCAAGCTGATGTAGATCACCAAAGAATGTTGAACCTGTCTTACAGTGTCGAGAGAGGTTGACCAAAGGCTCATGCCATATGTGACAGACCATGGCATCCACCGTTCCATCACCAACTGCAAAGCTAGTCAGGCGTCACCATATTCGCATGTCAAGCACTCTGCATTCTACATTCTAGTCAGTCAGGGTATCTGACCAGCATGGAATCCAGTGTACACACCACCAGTACTGCGGAGTACATTCGAATACTTGACATTTAATATGCAGCATCTTGCATGGCTCATAGCTGTATAGTCCTGCCCACAAATACAACTGTCCTGTAACTTGTTGAACTAGTGGTATTAAGCATTGTTCAGTCTCTTGTTGACCTGTAAAGAAAAGCATGTATTCAATTTCAGTAAACAAACAACATGCATCATGGTAGTGGAGTTGGGAGTAAACAATTATGCCATGCAATAACTACTACATGGTGTACACATATTCATTTTTGACATTTTATGTCAAACATGAATATGTGAGGTTGTCTGGTCAATGCAAATGTTGGAAATGACAAAATAAGGTTATTGTGATGCCAACAGCACATTCCCTCAGAAAATATTCAACCATTCATAAAATGTATGTTACCTTCTTCAAAACTGTATTATTGATTTTTTGAGTCACCGCTTCAGTATTTCCCCTGCTATATGATGAGAGAGGTGGACCACCTCAGTGTTTTTCTAAGCCATTTTGCACAAAATATGCCAGGATGGCCACCTCATAGGTATTTCTTGCTATAAACATATTTACACTTGTAGCTGTGCATTTGTTTCCTCTCTATTTCCCAGGGAATAAGTTAAAACATCCTTAAAAATGCACCATGTTGAAGGTAATTTTAAAAATTGATTTATATAGCCATGCCCCACGACTCACACAGTGTATGTGCATTAATGTGTGTGTTGACACACTGGGTATAATATGCATAATACAAGAGCAAAGGTTATTCTAGTTTTCTATGTCCAAGATAATATGTTAATGAAAACAAATGTATATTTAAATGGACATATTAAAATATTTTGATAATTTATACATTGTTGATTGTTAAAATGTTTAAATTACCTGGATTGATCAGATGTGAGTCTCCCGCAGACTACGTATCCTCCCTGCATCTGCCATACCCATGTGACTGCCTTAATCGTAGCCTCTCCTCTGCCTTGTCTCACTTTTGTATTGTAGTGTGGCCTGTAGCAATATTATAATTTGAATATATTATGCATTCAGATACTGCTGCGATGAAAATTTTGATAAATATTTGAAAACAGCTGGCACGTGTGAGTTGAAAGGTACCAGGTACATAGACTACAGCCAGGCATTCACTACAATGGAAACAAGTGCAAGAATGTTATATGTAATACTTGCATGATATAATGCACACCTACTGTATTAACATTTTATTTTCATGTTTATTTTTATTGAAAATATTCATCACCATCAATCATCGCTGTTATACAAATTTAAATTATTTTGCATAACATATAATAGAAATCAACAACATTCAGTAATAGTACTGAAATGTGAGTCGCAAAACACTGTTTTAATAATTGTGAAATATAATTCTCCGTTTGACGTTCTGTTACACGAGATAACGGATGCTCCCCCTAAAAATACAACGTTTCTTGCCCGACCGACAAGATCCTATTACCAGTCCCCCATGTCAATTTTATTTTTAATTTCGTCCCTCACGTCATCTATTCTCTCTGGATATGTACTTTCGCAATTACTAAGTTTATTAACAAGATCCTGCGTAATCAAATACAATACCGGTACATATCAACACACTTACATAGGTTGTGATGCTGAGCGATATCGATGGCGATGCCGATGGCGATGCCGATGGTGACTGTCAACTCAAACTGGCTTGCCTTGTCAGTGACACTGCCAGACTTATATTTATTATAGTCTTACAAGTTAGAGAATCCGCGTCGAGTCAACGTTCACAAGAGTGAATTAACCCCGACTACTCGCTCTTGTTGCTGACTGCGTTAATGCACTTAATGCGTACCTTCATAGAAGAATCGCTGCCTTTGACTTGCAATCTTAGTCATGACGCGCAAAAGCACGTGCGATTTGTTAGGTCGATCCATTGACGTAAAAAAAACTAGACCGCGCAATCAGTGTTGAGAAGTCAGAGCCAGGCAGCCAACGAGCGGCGACTTCCGGTCAGGGCAAAAGCGCACATTCAACAATGGCGCTTGGTATGTTCTATGCACTCATGCGTTATGTTTACATCAGTAAGCGTGGCTATAAATGAATGCAAACTGTCTAAATAAATTGTATGTCGTTTCTTTATCATAAGAAGGGATTTGCAATACACAACTAAGAATATATCTGAAGATATTTTCGGTATTTTAAGAATGGGGAGGGGGAAGGGGATTTGGTACTTTTGCAGTTTAGGCTCGCACCTCGAAAAACCATCATAATGTTCACCTACGTCTACGATGACCAAACTTCGTATGGTTTATCTACTACACCTGGACCCGAGATTACGAAGCCGTACGATATCGTGCTCAGACTTGAGCACGGAACGTCCAAATCCTGAGTATGCTCAAGACAATGCTCAACGCCGTACTCAAGCAAACATGGGCATGGCAGCTCACGTAGAAATTGGTCAATTTCGTAGTCAAAGTTCGTCGTTTTGGACAAGATGTGCAGTCCGATTTCAGCGTCCGAGTCGCTTACGAGGTGTTGTCGATCCATTTGAAGAGGTGGTGTAACAAGAATGATTTGACAGGCACTGTGTTGTGCCTAAAACGGCGATGTTTACTGAACATTTGCAAACTTAAGCGGCAGACGTCGACAGAACGATACAGTGTTGCAATAATTATGTTTTGGTGGCAGTTTTTCGGTGATGGGACCATTCGTTTTCTGCTTGGCGACACAAGCTCACGGTCAATTGTCAGACGAAATTTCCCCAAAACTGTGTTGTCATTGGACGAGTAATAAAGTACAGACGTGGACATTTAGCCATACCGATGGAACATATGTACTATTCTGACCTTCTCGAAATAAACAAGAACAACATGAACGAAGGACAACTTTAAATGCTGTAGTTAATAAAAAGAATAAGAATTTAATAAACTAAACTGCAAAAGTACAGGGGATTTTTCACTGGTTTAGTATTTAGAACCAGGTTTAACATTTTAGGAGATACTAAACGCACTCATATATAAATAAAACAACAGGTTTTATTATATAATTTTATTATGCCACAGAAACATACTAAAAGGTCTACTAAAAACCCATAAAGACGACTGAAATGTCTACTAAAGACGACTTAAATACGACTTAATTTGTTTTAAGACGACTGACCACTACATGAGTAGATCAGGATTGGCACTGTCTGTAGAAATACAAAACCAAATGTTACCTAAATAACAAGGCTATCACATAACATAACATACTGTGCAATATACTCATGCAATTGTCCACAGTTGTCACTGAGTCCCAGTTGTCATTGACCCTACTTGTCCGGCTTTGTTGACAAATCTGGACCAGTGCCTCAGCCTTTACCAGCTGTCTCTGCCTCAGCTGAACTGCTAGGTAATTAATCAAAGATAACAACCCATGTGTGTGTCTCAATACAGATACAAGCTTCTGGTGTCTATATTACATTCTAAACACCCAATATTATTATTCCTATTACAGTCACAATAAGAATAAGGTTATACACACATTGTGGTATCAATGCAATTCTATAACATAAACAGTATTTGTCATCACATATAACCATCTTCCTCATAATCCATTGAAGACACTCTTTACTCTGGTTCACAGCCCAGTCTACTAGTTATCAGATGATAACTATAGTCATCAAAATCACCAAGTAATTATAAGTAATCAAGTTATAGATTAACAGTAATGCTTTATCAAGTATAAAATACAATTCGGAACTTCCCCATGCCACAAAGGGCGCTGTCACCTCTTTTTATATCAACCAAACATCCGGTATGTGGGCAGTATGTGAGATTAGTTCCTGTTATCTATGTACCGACTAACGTGGTACAGTGGAAGTGTACTGACCGAAAGGGTGCATTGCCAATGGGTCATGCCTCCAGGAACTGTTTACAGGACGTATAGTTGTCACGAGGTCAAGAGGATGTGGGGGAAGTGATCCCACGCACAAACAAATACACTAAATTCCATACACTCCTCCACAATTATAGAATACGCTCCTCCACCATTATAGAATATGTCCAAACTAACCATCAATAATACGTACATTATATGTAACACTAACATTATCCACTGTGACATGCACAGTTATCTTTATAATTATATAATAACTAATGACCATGTCACACATGGTGATCTCATTGTGTATTACTTGCATGTTACATGTACAGATTAACTTGAAAAGCACATGATACAAACCAAAGGTACAAATATTACATAAAATATCTGTCACGACTTGCACTGGATCAAAGTTTGACTATGTTACATGTACCTCTGTGCCAACACCGAATGTGTTAAGTGGTGTGAAACATTAACGAGTAAATTTAATTTGGATTTGCACCCAGGTGATTGGTGTGCAGGCAACAGGTACTGATGTTACTGATGCTTGAACAATACAGTTTTGTTCAGTTGGTGCCTGACACTGTCTCCTGCAAGAGTCAGATTGGTCATGTTCACTGTGTGGAATCGTCGAACTTTGATGAATTTTTCACAAATTAGCTTGACCAGTATATAACAGTGTGTGTCAATACCCTTGGAAGTCTCTATGAAATGGTCATTTAGTTCCACAAACAAATCACTAGGCATTTCTACCAACATTCTGGACACCAACATTTTCTCCCACTGTCCAGGTACTACTTGCTTTGATATTTATGCAAGAGCGCAATACAATTTCACAATGCCTAACAATTTTAACGACACTAGGTGATGGGACAACAAGCCCACCATTGTTTTTTAGTTTGAGCAAGGCAGACGTACATTCTGAAGCAGGGCTTATTAGTGAAAATGCACATTCCTTACAATATACCTGCTTGGTCACTGACCGCACTACCCATCCTGCTATATACGCAATGATACCCTCTACAAAGACACTTAGACCAATTCTAGTACAACTGTATGGGTGATCAGAGAGAGCGGATTCAAAGTTGATAAATGGCACAATGTCATCATCCGGCTCAGTGTCAACAACATTTAGTAATGAAGTTGTATCCTGAGGCACACAATTTGCTTTAGCAGAACCTGTGATTGATAAACCTGCATGACTTAACAATGACCTGATTGCATTGGAGAACTGCACAGCTGATGGATTGTTATTCCATCCTCCACGTTGGCGAACAGCTGGAAAAAAAAACTTAAATTACTTAAACTACCTACATTAGCATATCGAAGATTAAGAAGTGAAATGATAGAAATCTACAAAATAACACACAACATTTATAACCACTAATCTGTACCAAACTGTTTTATCATTGCTCGGATACTAACCACACAAGATTGGCTTGTTGCATACCAACCCCCGGGGCAGCAACGTGCGACACGACGAGAAATCGGGTCAACATCGGGGAGATTACTGTTGAGAAACAACGAAGTATCACAATGAACAGGAAACAGGGGACATTCTCTAAAATTCTCTTCAACTAAAACTAAGAAAAACATTATTTTCAATTCGAATTACCGAACCTTGGAATAGTCTACCTGATACAGTGGCAACAGCTAAATCTCTAAATTCATTTAAAATACGACTAGACAAATTCTGGTATAACCAGGATATTGTGTATCACTTCGAAGCACCGTTAAGAATTACTAACAATACAACCGGAACATGCGATTATATATTAATAGATAATGAAAACGAAGAGCTGATCGCAGAGGAACACAGAATCCTACGATCAGAACCGTCCTAAGGTAGTAATGCTTGCATGCTGTCAGCAGGCGTCTCTTCCGCCCTGACCGGAAGTTGGAGTGAGATTTCCATTCGCAAGGTGGCTGTGCGCGGTCTAGTTTTTTTTACGTCAATGGGTCGATCTCGCATAAAACACGTGACCCAAAAAGCACAGGGCGTCGGCAGTTGCTGATTGTTTCGCCAGTTATACCCGGTGTAACGGCGATTCTTTTTTTTACAATTATAAAATGACAAGTACGCATTTAAAAAATTAACTGACTGTGCATACAAGTTAAACTATTAACACATTACACATCTGGTAATAAAAGAACCGGTTTGACGATTAGCAAACGAGTGGATTGAGTACCTTTAATAAACGCGCACAATAAAAAAAATTCCAATATTCACATTAAGACACTGACAGAAAATAGAAACAATTTGATAATTACATAAATAAACACCTAGAATATACATATAGATTTGGAGGGATTTTGCTAATATTTGGTAATTATTTATTTCCAAATGAAAAGAAAATGTATAGGACAAAGAAATTGAAAGAAAGAATGGAGAGAAAAAAAATTATATGACAAAGAAATTGAAAAAAATAATGGAGAATTGTTTTAGAAAGTACAAGAATATACATTGAATTGGATGGATACCACATACCTCCTTGATATTCTGATACATTTATTCAACTGGCTTTGCTGAACCATTGAATTGTAGCAATTGTTACGATTATTTGGCAGCTTCTAAACTCCGATCTATAGTTTCATTAGGCACCCCCAGAAGCAGTCCTTAATACTCTGAGTCTGGGCTAAGTGGGTCTGGGCTAAGTGGGTCTGGGCTAAGTGGGCTTCCAAAGTACTAGGCCAATACTGGTACCTGAGTATTTGGGCATGGACAGGTCGGACCAATCCCCTTCCCTCTCCCCCATTCTTAAAATACCGGAAGTGTCTTCAGCTATATTCTTAGTTGTGTATTGCAAATCCATTCTTATGATAAAGAAACGACATACAATTTATTTAGATAGTTTGCATTCATTTATAGCCACGCTTACTGATGTAAACATAACGCATGAGTGCATAGAACATAGCATGTGCCATTGTTGAATGTGCGCTTTTGCCCTGACCGGAAGTCGCCGGTCTTTGGATGCCTGGCTCTGACTTCTCAACACTGATTGTGCGGTGTAGTTTTTTACGTCAATGCGTCAAAGCGTCAAATATTGACATTCTTGCAATAGTGCTAAGACTACCCGCTGGGGTTGCCATTGCTGTACTCCACATTCGCTAGGCGGCAGCACTGCAATGAATTACAAGTTAAGCACAAACGAATACAAATACAAAGCCATAAATCCGTTTATAAAGTCTCATAAACAGTGTTTAGTGGAAATCTTGTTCAACCTTTTTCAATTATGCCGCATTTACGTAATCATTAATATCATATTAATATCTTAAAATAGACATATCTCTGTGTTATACCAAATAATACACATAGCCGTACTTGTTGAAAACCTGTAATTGCAAATTAGTCTCTTACACATTATGGAAATGGGAACGTAACTGCAGCCGAAACACAACGCGCTTTTGTTTGGAGTGGTGGTTGCCAAAGATCGTTTATTCAAAAAATACCTGCTTCAAAACCTTTATAAATACATGCAGTATTAATAATATCACGATTCGCTGTAAACTACTGCAATGTACGCTGCACAACTACGCCATCTGGTGTGTACACTAGTCTTCGTTCTATGTGACGGAATCTCCCATGCTGATGGTCGAAATGATGTAGTTAGTTACGTGTTTGGTGTTTTTATCAATCGTCTGTGTTTTAGTATATAATTTAGTAGTTATTGCTTCCCGGGTAAAATTTGGACTGGAAAACAGATTTCAAGCAGACAGCAACGCATGTCCATTAGTACACCTGTCGCAAGTGTCCGAATGTACTTGGTTTGCTTATTATCCGCGAAATTAATTTAAATTAATACAAAACCCATGTTAACATTGCTTGGGGGAACATACTGTATTTTCTGTCAGAAAATCGGAGAAAAAGAAACTTTCCCGACAATATGGCAATCGTCACCTATTTGGTTTGCTAAACTTTCCGTCTCAGTAGATGAGACTCCACCGTTGAGATCCCTGGTTTTGTAAACTTTTGGTTACAATCTAAACACAGATGCTTCCTGATACCAGTATATCAAACAGTGACATTGAATGCATATTGCAGCTACTGGCAATAATAACAATTGCCTTTAATTAAGGGGAGACCGGAGCTAGTTGTAACACGGGTGAGTTGTAACAGAGAGCTTGCAGACAAAACCGCTAATGCAAATTATTCTACAAGACGACAGCATGTTCATCAATAGATTTGAGCATGCCATGTGTAATATCGCCTGAATCCGTCGACACGCCATAAAATTACGCCATTTTAAAAGAAAGGACGTACTATCGTACCGGGGTAACTTGTAACACCTTAAGACACCTTATGTAACTCATAATGCCATACATATGTAATAAGCCAGACATTTAATTACGCACCACTTATCGGCCGGAGGCATGTGGGGGCTCTTTGGCATGACAAAGGTTTCGATCGGTTAAGAAACCTACCCGCAATCCTCAAAAAAATAGTTTTTGTTACAACTAGCCCCGGTCTCCCCTACCGTGTGATTATAGAAAACACGCATGTGCTAGGCGATATTTTGCATGAATATGTCATTTATTTGTCTTATTCAGGCTGTCCCACATACACGCTCCGACTCGTAGAGGTATTCAGTGTCACCACTTCGAGTGATGACATACGTTAGTGTAAGGTAGTAGTTTGGACGCATGCATATATTCATAATTATATTATAATATGCATTGACAGGCTAATCAAGAGAAGATACATATCTTAATTTATATTTTAATGTCGCTACCAACCACATGGCAGCACCAGTGGTGATGGATATTGTTATAGTGTTTATTTTTTGAAACTTCATTTTCATGATTTACTTTACAGTACATAACCAACTATTTAATTTCAAAAGTTGATATACAATCTTAAATTTAGGTCGCCAAATAAAAATGAAGTGCTTTTTATTTCTGTGTTGAACTTGTTAGCAAATGTCATTGATATTTTTTTAATATCCAATTCTTTGATACTCTAAAAAAATAGTTTTGGGTGGCTCTAGGGGTGGGAGGTCATATTTCTATGGTATAACTACAAGGTATATTGACCGTGCCTCATTATACATAGAAAACTGTAAACCTTTGCCAATTTGGATAGCTACGGGCTTGTAGTTTTATCATACAAACATTACAGAGAAATGTCTACTTCATACATGTAATAGCTAAGTTTGTTTTGGGTGGCCGTAACGGTGGGGGTCACATTTCTATGGTATAGTATATTGACCCGTGGCTTGTTATACATAGGAAACTGTAAACCTTTGCCAATCTGGATATTTATGGGCTTGTAGTTGTATCATACAAACATCACAGAGAAATGTATATTTGGTAATAGCTATATTTGGTTTTGATGGCTGTAGGGGTGGGGTGTCATATTTCTATGGCATAGTATATTGACCCGTGGCTAGATATACATATAAAACTGTAAAACTTTGCCAATTTGGATAATTACGGCCTTGTAGATTTATTATACAAACATCACCTACATGGTAATAGCAAAAAGTTTGTTTTTGATGGATGTAGGGGTGGGGGTCACATCTCCATGGTATAGTATACTGACCCGTGGCTTGTTATATGTTGTACATAGAAAACTGTAACATTCCCCAATTTGAATAGTTACGAGCTTGTAGTGTTACGCAGAACAAATTACAAGCCCATAACCATCCAAACTGTCAAAGCTTTACAGTTTTCTATGTATAACAAGCCCCGGATCAATATGCTATACCATAGAAATGTGACCCCCCTCCCCCGCTGTAAAACATTTATTCGGTAATAATCAAATGGATATTTACTGTGATGCTTGTATGGATCATACAAGGTCACATAACCATATAAATTGGCAAATATTTTTATAACATTTACTATGATGATCCCCGGGTCAATATACTATACCTTGGAAATATGACCCCCCCCCCGTCTGTAAAACATTTATTTGTTTTTTATCAAATTATATCTACTGTGATGCTTGTATGAATCATACATGGTCACATAACCATATAAATTGGCAAATATTGTTATAGCATTTACTATGATGATCCCCGGGTCAATATACCATACCATAGAAATATGATCCCCCCCCCCCCCCCCGTAAAACATTTATTTGTTTTTTATCAAATTATATTTACTGTGATGCTTGTATGAATCATACATGGTCATATAACCATATACATTGGCAAATATTTTTATAGCATTTAATATGATCACCCCCATGTCAATATACTATACCATGGAAATATGACCCCCCCCCATCTCATTTCATTTGCCTAAGGCAGTTAGCAGAACATGGACCAAGCAGAATGTTTTCCATGAAATTTATCACAAAATAAAATACTGGTGTTGGTGCAAGTGTCAATAAAATATGCCCACTGAGCAGTGTCAGTTTGAAAAGGAGATCTTACACTGGAAAAAAGTAATATGGCATTACAATAATAATAATTATTATTAATGTATCAAAGTGAAACTCTGCATAAATATAAACAAAACATTACCTTCAATGTCATTAATACTAGAATGCATACAAAAAAGAAAAATCCATGAAGAAACAAGGGTGGTTTATTTTTCCATAGGGGGGGGCAATTTTCTATTATAGTATTTTGACCCCCGGGTCACTTTTCTACGCGGGTCAATATTCTGCGGGTGGTTTATTTTTCCATAGGGGGGGGGGGGGGCAATTTTCTATTATAGTATTTTGACCCCCGGGTCACTTTTCTACGCGGGTCATTATTCTATCTGACACCGGCACGACAGCGGGCCGATGTGTACTGGCGAAGGCGATCCGCGCTGGGATCGGCGCTAGGCGGGCGCCAGACGACGATCAGCGGCGCCCGTCGGAAGACGGTGAAACTGCCGGCGGTTGTTGCACAGCGTGCGTCGAACAAAGGCGAAATGCGACAAGGGGGTGCGGCTCGTTGCTGGCCGGCAACGGTGTGGCTGGCGCCACGGTTGCGGTGTGCAGCTGACAATGTCGAGGGCGGTCGAGCGGGGAACTTCGCTCTGGCGATGCTTGGTAGCGCTACGGCTGCGGACGGTCAGCACCCTCGTCCGGCATGGCGCGAAGGCACACCTCTAGCCGAGTGCAGTGGCTGGCGTCGCAGGAGAGATTGCCGGTGGCTCCGTGATAAATATAATCACCCGGCGTTCAGGCGAGTTGGCTCCGGGTAACTGCTGCCTATAAAGTACTTAATGGTATGATTAGTAATCGGACATTAATTCAAACTCTGTTTTACCCGTACTGTACCTGAGATACCAGCACGGGAAGGCGTCGAAACCTGACAACAATTAAAAATTAAACAAATTTTGTTTTACCCGTATTTACTAGAAAGATAACTAGTACGGGACGGCGTCAAAACCGAGTACGAATACATTATAAATATAATGGTTCAGAGTAGCTTAATTTGAGAGGTTGGTCTGAGGGAGCGGGGGTATATTCCCCCTAGGCTCTGACCTAACAGACTCTTCTCAAATACGAATTTATGTTACTAACTAAGCACAACTTTGCAACATATAATAAGACATATTACTCATTGCCAAGCAGTTGCCAAATAACATAAATACAAAACATTCAAATATTTAAAGAGCGGCATGTTTTTTTCAAGAGGGACGAAACTACACCTTTTTTCCTTTTTCGTTTCATCCTCCTGCCTTTAACCTCTTTAAAGTCGGGGGACGGGGACTCCTCGTCGTTGTCAGTCTGCGTCGACAGGTCAGTCGAGTTATCGTTGTAGGTCACTGGCATGTCCACGTCGAAGGAGAGGGGCACGTCGATGGTCACTGTCGGGGGGGGGGTCTGCTTAGTCGCACGCCGTGGTTTCGGCTGCGGCACTCTGGGATTTGCCGGCACCTGCGGCCGGGGTTCGGCTGATTCCGTTGGTTCGAGTTCGGCCACCGCCGGCGGCTGAGGTTCGGCCGTCACGGTCTGTTGGTTTCCATTGACAGGAAGTTTTGCCGCTCCCGACCGCTGCGGCGTCTCGGTCAAGACCGGCGCCTGCTGCGTGGGTGCGACCATCTCGCTCTGTCACACACTGTTGCTGACTGCGCCAGCGTTGTGTAACACTGGCGGCCTCACCTCGTCTGTCTCGTCTCTCTCGTCTCTCTCGTCTGTCCCGTCTATCTCCTGTGCCAGCAGTTCGGTTACCTCGGAATCAGCATATGATGTCGGGGCAACCGCACTAGCATACGATTTCCTACTGCGATGAACCTTCTCAGCGCTACACCTTATAGTTAGATTAGGTAATTATTGCATCTGTTAGATGCACAGTGTGATGTTTGTTAATTTACCTACCTATGTATTCATGGCATAACTTGTGTTACCATTATAAATCTTTAGATTACAATATACTGGATTAATTATTATGTATTGCACATAATTATAAATTATTGTGTATGCATGCTGTGTGACATGCATCTATGTACATCATATTGTGTCTATGTATATTTGAATTGTTAATATTAGACTGACACACTGTTTGTTTTGGTTAGGTTTTTTCATTCTATTGGAATGAATCTCCAAAAGTAAGACCACAATAAAGAACTTAGAAAAGATTCGTTGTTTGTGCAATTTCGGACCGTCACATTAGTATTCAATAGGCCTAACCGACGCTACACAATAACGCCCGGGACCACATCTTGTCTCAATCGTGAAGATCATTGTTCTGTAGAAGTGCATTGTTCTTTGTAATTTCGTAGACATCAGCATCTCTTTCACATCTGTTTTTCTTAGAGCCTGCTACTCAAAACCTAGGATATTCAGTTTATTATTTTGTTTAGTTATTTGATTTTTGCCAGGTTACTAATTTTCATTCCCTAACGTAAGAAGCGAATCGCAAATAGCATATTGCCAAAGGAGTCCGCTCTAATATTTAACTTCACTGACTGCTTAGTGAAGTGTCGGAAATGTTGAGTTAGTTAAAAATAATAACGAAACATTACATAGCGATGAAACGTAACGGCTTGAGACGAGGTTAGTAACGACGGTATCGAATATGCAGATGTTGATGTGGGTGTTGATGAATAATTGTTATTAATAATGATGAGAATGAATAGGCATAACAATGCTGATCAAAATGTTACGGCACTTATGCAGAATTCGGACCCACCTCGATTTTGATATTATAACCGTATATTTGCCTATATTGGATACCCTATACAAACGCTAATCCTAAACAAGATCAGCATACCCAGGAATATTTATGTTTCGCAAATATTGCATTTTGAGACCCAAATAGCGCCTCGATTTAAATTGTGCCAGTCGCAAGCGCAGCGGTGCATGTGTCACTGCGTCGTGCACAGGGAATGAGCGATAAACAGTTTGTTAATGCCGACCGCGCTATCTTTTCGACCTCAAACGTCTGCTAAGTCACGCAGTTTATAAGACGTAAATATGCACAAGATGCTGTTAAATGATTGCATTAGAGAATGTTAGCAAATGTTTTCGTCGGTCCTTTTTCGTGATGCGGGCTGCAAGGAAACTAGGTCAAGTGACGTCAGACACAACCACCACCGTCAACGCCACATGCGAGATAGCAGGCGTCATTTTCGTCGCGTCCTCGGTTTGTGAATTACGACAGCTATATGTGAGAAAGTATTGTTTTTTGTAAGTGTTAAGTTGTGCCTGCGTTTTTAATAATTTTGCAATTGAACCATAAGCTGTTGAAGTTAGTTTAATTCAGTATTTCATCGTACATTCATGAATTGATTAGTTTTTCTTGTAAAAATTCATATATGTATATATGCTCACTAATTATATAATTGCTATTCAATCAGGGATTATTGTTATGCAATTATCCATCAAAGGGACAAGATCATGCACATGTAAATTTTGTAGGTAATATTATTATGTGATTTGTGGCATATAGAGCAATGTTAAAGCATACAAATGACCTACTTGTATTACATAATACATTTGCAGATTTGATTGTATTAACAGTTGATTAGCTTCATGTGGGATGATTGCAGTTTCATTAGACTGAGAGATAATATGTCAGGTGATCTGAAAAAGGTGAAGTAATGAAATTAGTAATTAGTGGGCACACACACACACACACACACACACACACACACACACACACACACACACACACACACACACACACACATACACACACACACACACACACACACACACACATATATATATATATATATATATATATATATATATATATATCAATTATTTATATATCAGAGACTGTGCTGTAGGTTCGTATTGGGATATACAGTGCTATCCTGGTGCCGTTTTTCATCTACGGGTGTATTTAATTTAATGTATCTCTGAACATTATTATTTGCCCACTCTAATATATTCAGGGACTCTTCTGCAATAGAATAGAATATTGTGTAAAAAATATTAGCAAGATCAGAGGATACATGTTTTGGGTATCTGAAGTCAAAGATCAAATTTCAAAAATTACAACATTCTTATTTAAAATAATGTTTTGATTTTTATAACAGTTCTGTGTGCATGTTGATTGGCTTGCCAATGATATATTGATTGTTTCTCTGGCTTTATTAATAGCAGAGTTACATACATTAATGTAGCGGTCAGTATGCGAATTGAGTCAAAGTTCAGTGACCTATATCTTCAATGATACTTGACCTAGGTTTTTATTTTATTTTATATTTTTATATTCTCGCATAAGCCAACAACTGTGCTATATTTCATCAAAATTGGAGTAGGATGATGTTTTGAGTGATTGATTTGACATGGAATGACCCTGACAGGTAAACCATGTAATCACTTTGCTGGTGAGACAAGTACTGTTTTGTGACTGTGAGGCATTAGGCAGGTCTCTCTTTTACTTGGATTGTGTTCCCAGTTAACACTATTAATACTAATAATAATTGAATTTGTGTAGCGCTTTTTTTCTCCCAACTGAGATCAAAGCACACGTAAAAAGAGAACACTTATGCAGGCGATGCCAAATTATTTAATACTGTGCCCATTTGATAAACAGGCTAGAATCCAAATAATAGTTAGCACAAAATATGTTGCAGTAGTATGTTCTTCTCCACATATATAGCTGCCTCATTTCTAATTTAGTTTAGTGAAATAAATTTTAAATACAAAACTAACAGCGAGGTCCCAGCAGTCAAGCCCTTCATCCAGCGCAAAGTCAGCAAGGACTTCATCAGTCATTCCTTCCATTTTGTTTCCCGAAATCATACCCAAAATGAACATGTATGTATTTATACAATAATTGTTTTAAGTAAATAAATATATAAAAGAGAGAAAGAAAAGAAGAAGATATCTTCTACTGTCCTATTACCTAATTTAGTCATTAGCGGCATACACATTTTTTACTTATTTGTTTATTTTGGTGTGCCATTTCTGGGAAATGTGGGCTGCTTTCTCACCAAGGAAAGCATCGCTTCAACTGTGTGGCACTACCCAACTACCCAACACTTCAATCAGTGGCACCCCCGACCCCAGAACCTGATAAAATTATCACGTGAACACACATAAACTGCACACAACAAAGGATTATCCACAACCCCTGCACAAAGCATACTATAGGTCTACAGGTTTACCTACCCTTTTTTTCTTTATCTCGCAGGTGTGCATTTTATTATGCTTGTCAGGTATGCATGTATGTATACATGTATGCTGCTAGTACCACCCCCTCCCTCGCGCCCCTTTCAATTTAGTACCTATTAGAAGTTTTCTACGGATACTGTGTGTGTGTTATGTGTGAATGAAGCAAGGACTGATTCAGTGACTGCAAGTTCAAGTCTGCCTAAAATCACTTCCTTCATCCTTGTCGTAAATAAAAAGCTTAATCTAAATCTGAATTTCTTTCTCCCTCTCTCTTACACTTACATTGTGAGTGAGTGAGTTTATTTGGTAAAACATTATAATACATATAAATATAATACTTACCGAGGATAGACACATTAAAGCACACAATAGCACACTTGTTTCTAATGTGGTCCTCCAAAAAATAATACTAAGAATGAATTTAAGAAAATATAAAAATTAATATATAAATAAATAAACACAATAATACAATTATTAAAATGTAAATATTTTCAAAGACAGGTCAACAAATGGGACCAATAAGACAATGTGCTAACATAAAAGGTGCTCTATTAAAATATAATAACATGATAGTAAGTAGTAAGATTAAATTAAACAAAAAGTATTTAAGATGCCACTTTAAGGTGATAATTCGTCAGCCATCAATCTGCTGTATAATAGGTCAACTGGTCAACTTCAAATCATATAAAGTACATGTGTATGTTCTCTGTCCATCATTCCAACACCGAACACCAACCTAGCGTTGACTCTTGCTTTCAACATGACAGATCGGATTTGATCGGATTTGGGTCCCTTTTTGATCGAGTCAATGCAGGGACCATTTACCCTTCAACTCTGGCGTGTAACGCGTCTTGCTACAAGCACAGATATTAAAGGTTGACCCAAGACTGTTAAAACACAAAACACCGAAGTCACCTCAAAAACTTTCGTTGTAATGCCGATTTCACCCACGAAAATTCTGATTTTCGTCGCTCGCGCAGCGAGGCCTCGCGAGGCCGCGCACGCGCAGTCACCGCTGTGCTAAAAAATGAAGGGAAGCCCCCACGAAAATGGACCGACGAAAACATTTGCTAACACTCTCTATTAACAAAATTAATTATCAGATGTTGGCAAAGATACATATATAATGGTAAAATTGAGGTGGGTCCGAATTCTGCATAAGTGCCATTACATTATGTTACCACAACAAAGCATGCTCTGGAAAGCAGCAGACCAGCCAACACCGTTTGTTGTTGACATCGATACTGATCAAGGGACGTTTGTAAGTGGTGCAGGGTGTGCACCAACTACACGCATTGCAACAGGACCAGCAGCAACTCTCCCTCAATGACGTCACCAAACGTCAGCACAGTCGGACATCATTGAAATTGATTACATCGAATTTCTCATAGATTGAAACATTGCATGGTATTTATTTCACTTATAATTAAGGCAGGCAACTCGACTATAGGTCCAGAAGAACAGTACCGAACATGCGGAGGAACTTGTAACAACATCGACAACAATAAAGATAGCATCATACACAGCGGATGTGACAACGTGGCAATCTACTTAAACATTGTTAATTTATACCATGTTTACTTTGTCAATAGTGTGCTATTAAATATAAATACACGTCTCTCCAATATGCATAACATAATTCCCCAAATTGCTTTCTCGTCTATCTGCCATCTAGAGTTAATTCTCTTCAATTATATTGTTCAATTATGCCGCATTTACTTTATCATTAATGTGATATTAATATGCTAAGATAGACACATCTCTGTGTTACACCAAATAATATGCATAGCCGTACTTTATGAAAACATGTAATTGCAAATTAGTCTCTTACATATTATAGGTAATGGGAAAGTACGTGCTATTAGTCAAAGACCGTTTATTTGATAAATATCCGCTTCAGAAATTACATAGATAACTACAACATGAATAATGTCGTGATTCTGGGTAAAGGACAGTAATGTATGATGAACAACTGCGCCATCTAGTGTGTAAAATAGTCTTCGTTCTCCGTGAGTTAGTCTACCACGCCGATAGTAGAAAGAGTGTAAGTAGATTTTGCCGTTGCATCAATCATTTGTATTACAGATTGTCATTATTTGTTCTTGCTTCACGAATAAAGCTTAGATTGGAAGACAGGTTCCATGCAGGAAGCAACGCACGCCCATCACTGACTGTCCCTGGTCTGTCTATTATTTTATCGGTGAAATGAAAGAATAAACATTGTTTCAGGGAATTTCCCATGCCACAGCCACAAAAACATAGTTTCTCTCTGAAAGAATATACCATTTCCCGACAAGATGGCAGTCATCGCCTGTTGGTTTTGCCAGATTGCCAGACTGTGATCATTCATCATGCGAATTTATGCGATTGTCGACTTAAACTTAATGCAGCGTAGACGGTATTATCGAAATTACATGTTCGATTTTGTCACCAAAGAGAAGAGATGGTCCAACATGAAATGTGGTGAGATTCCAGATTTTATTTTCATGTACCGTGTCATTACATAATTCGACACACGTATATGTTGGTTATGTCAGTCAAAGAGTCTATGCGTGTACGTGGAGCAGTCTGAGTAAGGGATTAAAGAATACACTTTTCAACATTTACAATTTAAGTAAGTAAGAAAGTCAGTAACTAAGCATGCAAGTAAGTAAAGTAAGTGTGTACATATTTTCCTGCCAAAAGCACGAAATAATAGCTCCTCTCGTTATTCCAAATACAACATTTTAGTTAAACGTATTATTGAAATATTACTTCAATTCAGAATAAAAACACTTACAATACGACAGGTGAACGACCTTCCACTGGTGATTGATATACACTTCAAAGGGTTGCGTGACAATTTAGTACAGGTGCGTGGGTCGATAATGGCATGTGGTCTGTGATGTAAAGCCTTCTGAAGACGTGGCTGCAAACTGCGCAATAGTTGGGGGCGACAAGAGCAATATATAAGGCAACGTAGATAGGTTCAACTACGACCAACATCGTCTCAGATATACGGTGGCCAAGAAAAGGACTTCACCAGTTTTGTCAAGACTTCACCGAGCAGACACCTTTCAAGATCAAGTTCCAGATAATTGTGCGAAGTAAGTGAAGGTGTTTGTGTCGTTGTAGTATTAGTACTACGCAGAATTGGTTTGGATTGTCGGAATTGGAAAAGTCTAACTACTACTAATGGTGTATGGTTGACGGAGGAACACAGTGGGACACGTTAATTGTGGCAGTGCTATTGGAAGACATATAAAGATTAATGTGTTTTGTGTGTATGTGTGCGTTAGGATAGGTCTATGTGTTTCTGTAATGCGCCCGCGTTCGTACCGTTCGTTCGTGTGTGTACATGTACGCGTGTAACATAACAATTCATTTACAGTTCAGCATGCTATTATAAAGTAACATAGATCGTTATCTGCATTCGTCTCTTTATAGAACAAACCCATCCAAACTCAACAGGTACTGATAATTAGTAGACAGAATAACTCTAAAAACAGTGTTTCCTGTTGTAACGTAAAGGACCACCGTGCGAATATATTGCGTTATATTATAAGTGTTTAATTAGCTTCTTGTTGTAACGTAAAGGACTACCGTGCGAGCATCTAGTGTTATACACAAGTGTCTAATTAGCTCTGTTGTAACGTAAAGGACCACCGTGCGAACGTCTGGTGTTACACCCAAGTGTCTAATTAAGTTTATGTTGTAAAGTAAAATACCACCGAGCGAGCATTTGGTGTCACACTCAAGTGTCTAATCAGATTAAGCATATTAATATTGCCATTATAATATAATTATCTCTTGAAATAATGATAAATTTGAAGAAAAAAAAATGTACAATCATGCTGCGTATAAATGTTGTAGTACATTACTTTTTCAGAATGTAGATTATGAACCGAAGAGAGGAGAAAACATTAGCGTTCCCGTACACGCATGGTTCTGTCAGATGTTCCGAAATAAGTCGTTACCTTACTGTAATCTTCTGGTTTAATATGAAGTAAATACACTGAAACAAAATTAGACATCAGGACGTCACGCTAAAATTTCATTTAATATATACATACCTGGTATATATAAGAAAAGATAATGTAAGATGTTATATATATATATATATAATTAAACACATAGACATTCAAATACACAAACACACACCCACACACACTCTCACACACTCTCACACATACACACACACACACACACACACACACACACACACACACACACACACACACACACACACACAGACACACACACACACATATATATATATATATATATATATATATATATATATATATATATATATATATATATATATATATATATATATATATATATATATATATATATATATATATATATATATATATATATGTATATACATATATATATATAACATCTTGCATTCTCTTTTCTATTATAATTGCTGTTTCATAATATTGCCACTAAGAATATCATACCTTTGCAACGTGTTCAAAATTGCTTAGCAGGGGTAGCGACTAGTTCTCCATGGTTTACGCATTCTATGCAACATCTAAGTTATCTGTATTGACTACCTGTGCGATGCCGTGTCATGTTGAAGAGCTGTACCATTACTTGCCAGGCACTTTCCTGTAGGCAGCCGTTATATTCACACTAGTTTATTACTCTTTTACGAAAACCTGTTCATCTTCGATCATCTAGTTCTGTTTTGTGTCCCTAAAGTCAATACTAGTATAGGGACTATGGTTTTTCCTGTGTGTGGACCCACTCTTTTGGAATATTCTAGAGTTAAATCAGTTGAAACCATCGTTAAGTTCCTCCATCGTTTAAATACATACTTCTGCAACCATGCTTATCCATTATAGCTCCCCTGGCGTACCAATCAATCTGATGACAACTGGAATTGTTTGTTGACATCGATTAATCCTATTGTATTGATGCGCCTCTGATCTTGGTTTCTAAGAAGTAGGCGCAATATTAATTATCTAATCATTACTTATTCTTATTCTTTATTGTCACAGTCTTCTCCTACTGCTCCAGTTCTTGTTACTCAAGAATCTCCTCTGTGTGCAGGTTCAGCGAGACATCGTAGACCTACATCATGACTAACGCCACTCGACTGTTGAGTGTCGCGGCGCTGCTGCTGTTGGTGGCACTGTTCGCCGACTGCACTGAAATACGTAAGTGTCATTGGCTATATTTGTCAATATTTAAAAAGATTGTGTTCACAAGCGTTCTGCTTTAATATTTTGCATGGTTGTGTTCCTTGTTTATATATATATATATATATATATATATATATATATATATATAATTATTATATAATTATATATATATATGTATATGTATGTATATGTATGCATATATATGTATATATATATATATATATATATATATATATATATATATATATATATATATATATAATTATTATATAATTATATATATATATGTATATGTATGTATATGTATGCATATATATATATATATTATATATATATATATATATATATATATATATATATTATATATATATTATATATATATATATATATCAATTAAGGTGTTTGAAACATGTTATATTTGTTATTTGTTTGAACTATGTAATGGTATGTGTTGTATTACTACATGATACATCAGCTAGCAATGGTTTATTCTTAAATTAATAATTGTAATTTCTGATTCTTGTAGAAATCATAACCTTCGCGAACTTGAAGCAGTGCTCGATACGCAACCTCAATTTCGAAAAAGAAGGAGGAGAAAGAGTCGCAATGGTACGAGTCATTGCTATATATTCGACCTTGGAACACGCGTAAAACATGTGTCAGCATAAACATTAACAACAACATTCACTTTAATGTAAGTTATGATAATTGCATATACAAAATAAGAAGCTCATATTAGCTACGTAGACGCGACTGGGCCTCTTCAAGGTAACAAGATATTGGTAAATATTTCAGGAGATAATTGTTTAGGTAACCCTTGAATGACTCAAAGTGTGATTTCATTTCACGTCTAATAGTGAATAATTAACTACCTCATTAATGTAGGAGATATGTTCTTGTAAATGCTAATATGTTAAATGAAATCGACATTTGTTCTAAAGTTTTGATTTCTGTGCTACTTTCTCATATACTACACATTGTAAGAAAACATGCTAGTATATCATATTCCCGAATTAGATGCGCGTGAATACGGTAGTCGGTTGTTTTTATGCACTGATAATCCCGTGTAGTGTTCATTCTTCTTCAGACATGTGACTTTGACAAGAAGCGAGATGATTCGGTACTTCGGGTCGCATTCAATGGCGCCCTCCGACTTATTAACATAGGCACTGGTCCAGGGTCCTGTCAGCGCTGGTACTTCACTCTGAACGACAAAGAATGTGAACCGATGACCATCGACACCCAAATAAATGTAAACGGCAATAACCTCAACCGGCACGATCCACACCATGGTGAGCAAACACTGATGATGATGACAACTAGCTAAACGACTAATATTCCAAACCCCATCCCTCATCATCGCCATCGCCATCGCCATCGCCATCCCCATCCCCATCGTCCTCATCATTGCCATCGCCGTCGCCGTCGCCGTCGCCGTCGCCGTCGCCGTCGCCGTCGCCGTCGCCGTCGCCGTCGCCGTCGCCGTCGCCGTCGCCGTCGCCGTCGCCGTCGCCGTCGCCGTCGCCGTCGCCGTCGCCGTCGCCGTCGCCGTCGCCGTCGCCGTCGCCGTCGCCGTCGCCGTCGCCGTCGCCGTCGCCGTCGCCGTCGCCGTCGCCGTCGCCGTCGCCGTCGCCGTCGCCGTCGCCGTCGCCGTCGCCGTCGCCGTCGCCGTCGCCGTCGCCGTCGCCGTCGCCGTCGCCGTCGTCCTCATCATTGCATTGTCATTGTCATTGCCTCTACCACTATCAGTATAATGACTGACATTGTGTATGTGAGACACCGTATCTTGTTGTTCCAGTGGAAGGCTACTGTCGCGGTGTGCCGACCGGTCGTGTGGTTGTCAAGTGGAACGTTGGTGCCTGCGTAGTGTGGGGTGCTGCTGACAGTTCTGGTGACCAGTGTACCGGCTGGGGTTCAACATCCCGCATCATCATCGAGGAAGTCGATGTGGTCAACGCCGGTGCAACTATTGTCTAAATTACCGATGCCTGTATGAAAGTCAATCGAAATGTCAACACTCCAATTCAAACGGGATGGTGTTTGACATATCAACACCAATAAATACGCATGGTCAATTACAGTCGTTGTTTTCAGTATTTAGAAAACACTAAATCCATATATATGAAAACACTATCTTACAGTATGCACGCATTGCGAACAAGACGGCGGATTAAATTATGAACAAATTTGAAATTCATAATTCGGGAGCCTGCTGCAGGCAGTCCTGATACTCGGGTAATTTATACCCATAAACAAATTATCCTAATATCTCGCACGCGGTTGCACTTACACTGAACTATGTATATTGCATCCCATTATTCCATGGTACTAAATTGAAACATTTAACTAATTATATGATTCGTTGTCTCGTGTTTGATAACTTATTCTAACTTGCACAAAGATTGACTCCCGCTGTCCGCAGCAACCCATGCAGTGATTGGCAATTTGATACAGTAATGCGATACAAACACGACCGGATGTTCAATCCTTACACGTGCAACCACATATAAATTGCAATATTTAAAAATGGTGTCGTTCAATTATGTTAAAAAAGAAATAGTTTTATACATGTATATTTATGACGTTGTGTAATAGACATTTGCACCATTTATCATATTGAGTAAGACGGCCCTTAAACTGTTTAATAGCGACCCAAATTTCAGTTAAGGGACTAACTTTGCAACGTATGTCGTCGTTATTTTCTTAATACCATAACACATATTACAAATGTAATCTCAGCTTCATATCCAATTAAAACGTTGTACCAATTTGCTTGTAACTCATATTAATTAATATATCCTATCACATGTATTTTAAGGTGCAAATTGTTCTCTAAAAATGCACAATGATACAATGTTAAACATGTTAAATATCGTTAATGCTGAAGTTGCTGCGCTTACCATGCTTGACCTGTCAACTGCTTCTGATACTATTGTTTTAACTATTCTCCTGTTTTTATAGTAAGGTGAATCTGGCATATTTAAATTGGTTTACATTATTGTTTAAATAGTAGACACCAGATAATTAAGATTGGGAATATGTTTTGTCAACACTGGGATCAAGTTTGCCACCATTAAACTGTACACTGCAGACGATACACACATGTATATACATCCATGTTTCTTCCTGATGTTAATTGTTCCTTGCAACATCTTCGAATTTGCATTGAAGATGTTTTCTAATAGATAACTGAGAGTAGGTTAAAGCTATACATTGATAAGCAAGAGTTTATAATTATTGGGAAACACAGGCAGGGTGATCGAATTAGAAACGTTTTCCCTATACCACTATTTAGTGTGTATGTTACGTGTATAATTTAAGCACGGAATTTTCAAATGGTCTGTGATAACAACTTTTATTTTAGAGAACAGAGTTCTACATATTTCGAAACTGTTATTATCCTATTCGATTTGTTACGGCGTATTTGTCGGTAATGTCTTTTTCTGTTGCAACTGCGCTAGTCACTAGTAAACTGCGGCAGGTGGCTCAACGGGTGGTAACGGGGACCGTGGTTGGCGCGTGGCGATTATAAAAAGCAGTATAGAAAATGGAGCTCGACGCCGAGTTCAATGAAATCGCCTGCATTTCTCATTTCGAAATGTTGACCCATGCCAGTGAAACTTCGATATAGGCGCGAACTGCTGAAATAAATTGTCAGTATTTAATGGAACTGTCTGTTTTGCGGTACGCAGTTTAAACGTGCTGAAGTGAAGTAAAACTTCGGTAATCTTCCAGTTAACTGGCCCCAATATATGGCAATAAATAAATACGTGGAAAAACCGTATTAAAAAGCCCTTAATAACTTACGCCAGTTAACTGGAATATCTTCTTAACGACACGGATTGATACGGATTCTTACAAAAAAAATTATGTCAAAAATACGGATTCCCATCCCAAAAATGTGGCATGTCTGTCATTCGCACAGCTGAATGAACGAAACAATTTAGAACGAAACAATTTGCTCAAGATTTGACCCAGCAGCACAGGATTCAAATCCGAGTTCTCTTAGCCGAGAGTCCGAAATTCTATCTACTGCAACATTGCGCTACTAATATACTCAACACGAGCAGGGTTAACAAACAACTATATGCGTTATAGCTGCAGCTGTGCACTTAGCCGCTATACAATAAAACCCTAGTTGCCGGCCGCAACTGCCTACGCGGAACTACAATGGTGCTGCCGTCTAGCGATTACGCTCAGGGCCTGATGCTTTGTTGCCTTGATTAACCGGGCTCCGCGAGGTGGCAGCACCACCATCCATGTTTAAATCAGGCATTTTATTTTTTATAAATTATTATGTTGGTTGCCATGGCATCGGTGGCTAGTACTTGTGTTTAGTGATCTTGACAAGTAATGAAGAATACCATCTCTTGCGCAATACAACCTCTTTTGGGGCAAATGTGTACATGTGTTACAAGTGCTTATCGAACTGTTGTGAAACCACAACGTACAGTAATGCAAAATGCAAATCGCGTAAAAGACACATACGGCTTAAAATCGATCATACTATCTGTATGTCTATGACAATGTGGTAAACGCAATATTATATCGGACAGCTAAGATAAGAAAGCTATAACACAATATATTTATAGCTTGATTTTTCCTAGTATTCATCAGTCGGAAGCTATATCCTTCGTTAGAATAGTATCCTTGTGTACAATCCCAAATCAGCTGTAGTCGCGCGGAGTCTCGCCATATATCGTAACCCACTTACATGTCCTATTTATTATCTACCGATGTCACCAATAAAGCGGCCTTACCCCTGAATAGGGTAGAGACGTTGAATGATTCTCAGGCCGAATTTGAAATAACCAGTTAAATAAGGATACCTTTTAATCAGATAATACTATATTATATAATATTATTCAAAATTGAACTTATGTTCACATAAAAGTAATCAGAAATACAAGTTTTCAATAGTTTTGAATAGAGTCATACATTGTATACATAAACGCCTAGTCATGTCTATCTAGTTTGGTTTCGGGATCATGCAGTCGGATACTTTTGTGGGCCCCTGACATTTGTGGGCCCTCGGCATTTGCTCTCTCAGTCTGTCTGTTTGTCTGTCTGTCTGTCTGTCTGTCTATCTGTCTGTCAGTCTGTCAGTCAGTCAGTCAGTCAGTCAGTCAGTCAGTCAGTCAGTCAGTCAGTCAGTCAGTCAGTCAGTCAGTCAGTCAGTCAGTCAGTCAGTCAGTCAGTCAGTCAGTCAGTCAGTCAGTCAGTCAGTCAGTCAGTCAGTCAGTCAGTCAGTCAGTCAGTCAGTCAGTCAGTCAGTCAGTCAGTCAGTCAGTCAGTCAGTCAGTCAGTCAGTCAGTCAGTCAGTCAGTCAGTCAGTCAGTCAGTCAGTCAGTCAGTCAGTCAGTCAGTCAGTCAGTCAGTCAGTCAGTCAGTCAGTCAGTCAGTCAGTCAGTCAGTCAGTCAGTCAGTCAGTCAGTCAGTCAGTCAGTCAGTCAGTCAGTCAGTCAGTCAGTCAGTCAGTCAGTCAGTCAGTCAGTCAGTCAGTCAGTCACTCAGTCAGTCAGTCAGTCAGTCAGTCAGTCAGTCAGTCAGTCAGTCAGTCAGTCAGTCAGTCAGTCAGTCAGTCAGTCAGTCAGTCAGTCAGTCAGTCAGTCAGTCAGTCAGTCAGTCAGTCAGTCAGTCAGTCAGTCAGTCAGTCAGTCAGTCAGTCAGTCAGTCAGTCAGTCTGTCTGTCTGTCTGTCTGTCTGTCTGTCTGTCTGTCTGTCTGTCTGTCTGTCTGTCTGTCTGTCTGTCTGTCTGTCTGTCTGTCTGTCTGTCTGTCTGTCTGTCTGTCTGTCTGTCTGTCTGTCTGTCTGTCTGTCTGTCTGTCTGTCTGTCTGTCTGTCTGTCTGTCTGTCTGTCTGTCTGTCTGTCTGTCTGTCTGTCTGTCTGTCTGTCTGTCTGTCTGTCTGTCTGTCTGTCTGTCTGTCTGTCTGTCTGTCTGTCTGTCTGTCTGTCTGTCTGTCTGTCTGTCTGTCTGTCTGTCTGTCTGTCTGTCTGTCTGTCTGTCTGTCTGTCTGTCTGTCTGTCTGTCTGTCTGTCTGTCTGTCTGTCTGTCTGTTTCCGGTTAGTGCATGGAAAACGAGGGCTGTGCTCTTGCTAAGAACAGCTGGATTTTGTCCATCTCCTCTATCGTGTACCGCGTCAACGACATTACCTAACAGCTGAATGCGACAGCAGCCTGAGTAGTTATACGAATAATTTATTTACTCAATCAAATAAGTTTTTACTAGATAGAACATGTAATGGAGAAAGAAAACAAATTGTTTTATTTCATCAGCAGAGTACTTTGTGAGAAATGTGCCACTTCTCTAGATGTAAGACCACAGTTAGTTTCTCTTCGCCATCTCCGAAATAAAGAATCTCTTTTGAAATACCATTTACACTAGAATACCCTTTATGTCTCATGGAAACAATACATACCAAACATACAA
>OZ024864.1:39568229-39610729 GCA_964017155.1 Oasisia sp. SBJ-2009 | reverse complement strand
TGTTTTTCACAACAACTTGTTGTTCCTAAGAATTACCTTTAGTTTTGCAGACGTGTTTCTCTGTAGTAGGGGTAGTAGTAGTAGTAGTGGTAGTGGTAGTGGTAGTGGCAGTGGCAGTGGCAGTGGCAGTGGCAGTGGCAGCGGCAGCGGCAGCGGCAGCGGCAGCGGCAGCGGCAGCGGCAGCGGCAGCGGCAGCGGCATTGGCAGCGGCAGCGGCAGCGGCAGCGGCAGCGGCAGCGGCAGCGGCAGCGGCAGCGGCAGCGGCAGCGGCAGCGGCAGCGGCAGCGGCAGCGGCAGCGGCAGCGGCAGCGGCAGCGGCAGCGGCAGCGGCAGCGGCAGCGGCAGCGGCAGCGGCAGCGGCAGCGGCAGCGGCAGCGGCAGCGGCAGCGGCAGCGGCAGCGGCAGCGGCAGCGGCAGCGGCAGCGGCAGCGGTAGCGGTAGCGGTAGCGGTAGCGGTAGCGGTAGCAGTAGCAGTAGCAGTAACAGTAACAGTAGCAGTAGCAGTAGCAGTAGCAGTAGCAGTAGCAGTAGCAGTAGCAGTAGCAGTACCAGTAGCAGTACCAGTAGCAGTACCAGTAGCAGTACCAGTACCAGTACCAGTACCAGTACCAGTACCAGTACCAGTACCAGTGGCAGTGGCAGTGGCAGTGGCAGTGGCAGTGGCAGTGGCAGTGGCAGTGGCAGTGGCAGTGGCAGTGGCAGTGGCAGTGGCAGTGGCAGTGGCAGTGGCAGTGGCAGTGGCAGTGGCAGTGGCAGTGGCAGTGGCAGTGGCAGTGGCAGTGGCAGTGGCAGTGGCAGTGGCAGTGGCAGTGGCAGTGGCAGTGGCAGTGGCAGTGGCAGTGGCAGTGGCAGTGGCAGTGGCAGTGGCAGTGGCAGTGGCAGTGGCAGTGGCAGTGGCAGTGGCAGTGGCAGTGGCAGTGGCAGTGGCAGTGGCAGTGGCAGTGGCAGTGGCAGTGGCAGTGGCAGTGGCAGTGGCAGTGGCAGTGGCAGTGGCAGTGGCAGTGGCAGTGGCAGTGGCAGTGGCAGTGGCAGTGGCAGTGGCAGTGGCAGTGGCAGTGGCAGTGGCAGTGGCAGTGGCAGTGGCAGTGGCAGTGGCAGTGGCAGTGGCAGTGGCAGTGGCAGTGGCAGTGGCAGTGGCAGTGGCAGTGGCAGTGGCAGTGGCAGTGGCAGTGGCAGTGGCAGTGGCAGTGGCAGTGGCAGTGGCAGTGGCAGTGGCAGTGGCAGTGGCAGTGGCAGTAGCAGTAGCAGTAGCAGTAGCAGTAGCAGTAGCAGTAGCAGTAGCAGTAGCAGTAGCAGTAGCAGTAGCAGTAGTAGTAGTAGTAATTATTGTTGTTGTTGTTACATTTGTTGTTTTCGTTGTTGTTCTTTTTGTTGTCGTTGTTTGCTGTTGTTATTGTTTGCTGTTGTTATTGTTTTTGTTTCGTTGGTTGTTGTTGTTGTAAACACAGTAGTAATATTTTTATCATTTAAATAATGACCCGTACCACAATTATCAATGTTACCTAATTAAATATTAGTGTAAAATAAACTTTAAAATATTTTATCCGTACGTAGGCAGGACTGTCGGTCTGGAAAACAGTACTGTTTTGTGGAAGGCTTACATTAACTTTCCTTCCAAGCTGTTAACATACACCGTTGTTATTAGGCCAAATTGAGCTACACTTTGCGTGTCCAATGTACTCACGCATACTAATTACACGTTATATGACCTAAAATGAGTGGAGACGTGACTCTCTGTATCAGTGCCAGGTTTAGCATCAAATCAATGCTCATTGTACAGTTGCTATAGATAGACACTAAGAAACCTCACACCAACCCACTAAAAGCTACAGCCAAAAAAACATCCATATCCGCCGACAATTTCCATGTTCAAATGTCGGTAATTGCTCGGTTATGTTTACTCCAGTGAAGCTATTGTGTGGTCGGTTTAGGGGCTCTGTGTGATTTACTGCCATCAATGACCGATCATTAACGGATTAAGTTCTCCACAAACTGAATATCGAGTTGGCATAATCGGTTAGATTAGCCTATTGTGGCACGCGCCATCAAAGAGAGGAATCGTTTCTCCATGCGAAAGGTAACAACATTCTGTCATTTTTTGATGACAAGAACAGAATGGCTTCAAGTATACAGTTTCTAAACAATTATTTAACGAATGTATTCTAGTAACTGAAACGTCATGCTGTGCAGCAAGAATAATCATTCAACGCGACCATTGTCTATAGTATTCCAATTTTGGACGTCACTTACACGCAAACCATGTGTGTGAATGGACTACGTATACGTAAAAGTAATTTATTAAGTTAGCATAACTGGTCTTACATCCTGTTCTATGGGTCTTGCGTTAAACTCTGAAAGTGTGATGTTCGGTGTTCAAGTCTTCTAGCATTAAGATGCTTTAATACATACGGATGTTCTTTATGTATGTATGTATGTATGTATGTATGTATGTATGTATGTATGTATGTATGTATGTATGTATGTATGTGTGTATGTATGTATGTATGTATGTATGTATGTATGTATGTATGTATGTATGTATGTAAGTATGTATTTATGTATGTATATATGTATGTATATATATATATATATATATATATATATATATATATATATATATATATATATATATATATATATATCCACATCCGCTTTGAAAGAAGAGAAGAGCAAGCATCCTTGCCGGACGTCCACGACTATTCTAAAGCCACTGGGGTCAGGACTCCACTGTTGGCATCTATATACTGTATTTCATTTATTTTAATCAGTCATTCCTCTGTGGTGAATCGTCTGAGGACCTGCTATGGTAAATCATGCCAGATTACAGCGGGTATATCAAATGCTTCCCTGAATGTCTGTGAAGTTGTGACCGATATCTCGTTGATGCTTTACATGTTTTTCTCTTATAAATCCGGGGGGGATCTGTACGACTGTGCTCCTCTCTACTTTGAAACCGGCTTGTTCATCTGCTAGAAGTTCTTCCGCCATGAATTTCAACCGGACGAGAATTACGTTGCCCATCATCGTGCAGGATGAGAGATTGTGTTGTGGTTCTTGCACTCTCTGAAATTCCCTTATCTGGGTAGTGAAATGAGAACGGCTGTTTCCACTCTTGTGGTCATGCACCCTTTAATCTATCGTAATACCTCTATATTTTCAGAATACCCAACATTTTAATCTAGAGCTACTGGGGCGTTTAAGTTATGTGTTGCTAAAACTATATTACTGGTAAACGTGAAACCCAGATCGTGAACGCGCGCTGGGCATTTACGTCAAAACGCCGCCGAGTTTTGAAATATTGCCAAAGCTTTTTTTCCGCTTATAACATTCTATTGCCTTTCGATATTTGCTGCAGCTCACATTTGATGTGACGAATCAGTTATATGACTAAATTGGCTGCATTATTTATTTATATAAACTTAGTAGTAACCCTGTTCCACGTGTGTGCTCCCATCTCAAAAAATTTATGAATTTAATTAAAACAAATAAATGTTGATAACATGTATTATGGCTATCATTCATTTAAACAACTCGTGCTGATTTAGTTAGAATATACATCCCATAAGCAACATGTTTCATTTTACACTTGATAGCAATAAGACGCTTCACCAGTAAATGTTCTTAGTTTCGCCGTAAGCATCACGAAAACAGCTTAAGGAAAAACTGCGACCAACTACATTCAGGCTTACTTAATTCAAAGCAATTGTTTAAACAATTTGTTTGAACAAATTTCTCTCTCTCTCTCTCTCTCTCTCTCTCTCTCTCTCTCTATATATATATATATATATATATATATATATATATATATATATATATATATATATATATATATATATATATATATATATTCAATGAAATTTGTGCAAACAAATTGTTTGAACAATTGCTTTGAATTAAGTAAGCCTGAATGTAGTGTCATCAAAAGATGGAAATGTTTGAACAAAATATTATTAATGTATCTGAAACATACTACATAAAATGGTGTGGGTGACTGGTATTAAAACAAAACATCGCTACAGACCATCATAAGTATAGCGAAGCAATCT
Organism: Oasisia sp. SBJ-2009; assembly: GCA_964017155.1. Classification (NCBI taxonomy): domain Eukaryota; kingdom Metazoa; phylum Annelida; class Polychaeta; order Sabellida; family Siboglinidae; genus Oasisia; species Oasisia sp. SBJ-2009. The sequence continues at coordinate 39,606,683 of OZ024864.1, read as the reverse complement.
CTAGACGCGCACTGTGTCAAAATCAACAACAGATGGACGGACGCGCTGAGGAGATAAAACGAAGACATTAGCAATATAAAAACAACCAATATGTTTTGCATGTTAGCATACGTGCAGTGCACGAGCGTTGCCTTGTCGGCCAGGCGTGACGTCAGCGTGCGTGTCGCTCGCGCAGCGGTTGTTATAGAAATGACGACGAGCGCGCGACCGGATTGAAACACTCCCGGGCGACCCACGTCATCGGCAGAGACGGTGCCTTCCCCTCCTGTCGCCTTCGTCTTCCGCCTCACTGGTGCCTTCCCCGCCCCGAAATCCCCGTCTTTGTCCGTTGTCACTTCTGGTGTGCCAATTCCCCGCGTCAGCAAGCAATTTAGCGGGCAATTTTCAGATTAATTACCCCGACCCGAACGTATTTAAGACACGTTGAAATGCTAATCGGTTATCGCCGGAGAGACAGCTTTGCCCGGAAGTGATCTAATCATAACCCGAGTCTGCCTTCGGGTCGTGATTTAACCGCATGGAGTTGTAATCAATGGTCCGCTTTGTGTGTCGGTGCAATTGCCGTGTTAGTACGGCATCGTTGTTTGCACAGAGCCCGCCCTTGTTTGAGTTTACTCCATTTCGAAGTGACACGGGCTAAGTGGGTCTATCAGCGTATCCCCAGAGTTGTGATAGCGACAGGCCTTGGTTGACGACGCTTTGAGTCATGAGGTCGTCGGGTTTTGAATGTGGGTTGAGCCGATGTCAGATATAATTGTCGACGCATACGCGAGAACTGAGAAAATGAGAAATATGTGTTGTCAACTTGTCAGAATTCACGGGACCAGCTCTGTGGTGTGTCAGAAGTGATCAACATACAACCGCATGCGAGCGAATTATCGACTTAAAATATTGAATCACGAAAAAGAATTGAGTTAGTCAAATAATACGTGCATGATTGTCAAACACATACACACATGCACATGCACACGCACACGCACACGCACACGCACACGCACACGCACACGCACACGCACACGCACACGCACACGCACACGCACACGCACACGCACACGCACACGCACACGCACACGCACACGCACACGCACACGCACACGCACACGCACACGCACACGCACACGCACACGCACACGCACACGCACACGCACACGCACACGCACACGCACACGCACACGCACACGCACACGCACACGCACACGCACACGCACACGCACACGCACACGCACACGCACACGCACACGCACACGCACACGCACACGCACACGCACACGCACACGCACACGCACACGCACACGCACACGCACACGCACACGCACACGCACACGCACACGCACACGCACACGCACACGCACACGCACACGCACACGCACACGCACACGCACACGCACACGCACACGCACACGCACACGCACACGCACACGCACACGCACACGCACACGCACACGCACACGCACACGCACACGCACACGCACACGCACACGCACACGCACACGCACACGCACACGCACACGCACACGCACACGCACACGCACACGCACACGCACACGCACACGCACACGCACACGCACACGCACACGCACACGCACACGCACACGCACACGCACACGCACACGCACACGCACACGCACACGCACACGCACACGCACACGCACACGCACACGCACACGCACACGCACACGCACACGCACACGCACACGCACACGCACACGCACACGCACACGCACACGCACACGCACACGCACACGCACACGCACACGCACACGCACACGCACACGCACACGCACACGCACACGCACACGCACACGCACACGCACACGCACACGCACACGCACACGCACACGCACACGCACACGCACACGCACACGCACACGCACACGTGTATTCACACATATATATATATATATATATATATATATATATATATATATATATATATATATATATATATACATATATACATAGTGTACACACACACTCACCATATATATATATATATATATATATATATATATATATATATATATATATATATATATATATATATATATATATATATGTGTGTGTGTGTGTGTGTGTGTGTGTGTGTGTGTGTGTGTGTGTGTGTGTGTGTGTGTGTGTGTGTGTGTGTGTGTGTGTGTGTGTGTGTGTGTGTGTGTGTGTGTGTGTGTGTGTGTGTGTGTGTGTGTGTGTGTGTGTGTGTGTAGTATATATAATATAGTATATAAAATTATATCTATATCCGTTATCGGTTAATGTAATACACATAATAAGGGTTGAATTTAAAATGTAATTTCATTTAAAACCTTATATTTGATTTACATTCGTATCAAAGTCTCGAAACATTATGCACAATAAATGTAGCAAAACATCGGTGGCAAGCTTTGAGTGGTATACTGTTTAATGTGCTGGATTAATGATGATGGATGCAACTTAGTGCGTACATCCTGTAGCGCGATTAAAAAGTTCAACACGGCTATTGACATTAACGACTCTATTGCGCAAACTCTGCTTCATTTTAATATCTGTCTATACCGCGCTTGCTTTATCACGCAATATCTCGCAAAATTGTTGCTAATTAATTCAGCGTCTGTCCACGTTCGGCTCGCGCTGAACGTTGTTTAATTCATGCCACGAGTAGGATTAGCCGATAATTCGCATCTCTCGTCGGTCAGCGCTGCATATTTTACGCCGCAGTCGAGAGAGATATGGGGCGTGGCACACGCTTTCTCGCTGCGGAATACCGGCTGCCAACCCCGAACAATGGCGGTCGGGGAAACCGAGCGAAGCAGACAAGCGTTGTCAATTTCCACCTCGTGTTAGGCCACGCGGGCAAGGCGGGATTAATGCGTGGCAGATTGTGGCAGCGATGTCAAATTATGCCAGCTATTATTTGCGTAATGACTAAGTACATCCCAGTTTGCCGGCTTAACGATCTCACTATCGCGGGCCGAATTGTGCAGCTGACTAGCAACGACGCGACGCCGATATTTTGCGCAAAGAACGCCCGTAAAACCGCTTCATTTCGTCCCGGTTATGTAGTCTTTCTTCTTGCATTGTCCTCAACATGGCATCTTTACAATGACATACACAAATAGTTAAATATCAACCAGTTTTCTGCATTCAAACATCGACAATTCACAAATTCGTTTCTAAGAAAAAAGTCACGATATGGCGGACAGTGATTTGAAATAATACACTTCTGTTGCTTCGACGCAATAAGAAGAAAGATACCATTTATCGTACCCGTATAGGTTGTACATGCAACGTTCAGTGTCCGTGGTACAATGGTGTCTCTTACGATCTGACACCACAATGACCAATCATTAGCTGGTGATAATGGTCATAAGTACACACAGATTTAACGATACACAGAAAGGCATCCATAAATATACAACTCGTGCAGAGCGTAAAATCAGTCCGATAAGCACGGACTCAGTCGTTCGTTGTATGACATAGAGTAACTGAAGCCCATCCCATTTCTCATGCCATTCTTTCGAGACAGATAATACGTATACATGCATGTCCCAGTAAGCAGTTACATATAATACTGTCAAAAGGTAAGACCTAGAAATTTTATATTAAATACTTGCCATTAGCAACAAAAGTGTAATCACTAAACAAATTAACCTGCTTGGGATAGTATTGTGAAATACAGCTGTAAAACTGACAGTCCTAATTAGGTATAAACCAACTTTGTAATCGCATTTAATCACATTGTTAATTACCTATTACTTACAACTGCTGCAAGCCGCTAAACGGTTCTTGATTATTATCAATAATACAAACAAATACCAAAACATGTTCACTTCCTAATTAATTCCATGTCACTTCCAGTGACATCCGGGTACTGCACAGGCTCCCCGAAAAATACACTTCAAGCGAGACATCACAACAAACTGGCGCAGAACACGATATTCGCTGTCACGTCATGCAAACAGTATCGTCTGTCGGTGTATCGCACGACGCCGACAGTTGGAAAGCATTAAAGTAATAAAGTTGGTCGCCACGTCGACTATCTCGCATCAAACTGTCTCGCGCCTGAACGATGCCTCTGAACCGGCAAATTACTGTGGACTACGACGCCGGGTTTCGTCCGCCAAGGATCAGTGGCTGACGTGATGGGTTGGCCAGCCGCCGATTCACCCCCCTCTCGTCAACACAGCCGCCGTGTCGACACTGCCTCGCGGCGTGTAATTGCTTTTCGGCTTGTGGTGTTGGGTGTTTTGACGCAACGTGGATTTGGGGGCGCACTGGAGAGTGGCTGTCGCAGTGACAAACTGCGGAAATGAAATCGTAAATTGTGGCTGCCATCTTGTTCCGTGTACACGTTTTTAAACCTCCAAATTCGTCTTGATTCAAAATATGTATACGTGTATTTCTGTCGTGCTTGTGTCGTGTCTGATAGCGAGGACATGGTAATTTAGTTTGCGAAGGCCATTTTGTTTAGTTTCCCAAGGGAGATTACTCTACATATCCAATTCAACAGCATTCAATTTAACATACATGCTATATAATGAAGAACATTCAACAATAAAAAACAGTTTAGCTAATAAAAGGGCCAAGCATACCCGACTGACTACGGAACTTTATATTTTCTCGCTAGTCTCTGCCTTGATTGGTGTACATATATTCCATATGGACACACAAATGGTGAGAACATTATTACTTGGAACGTCTTTATGCATATATAGTGTACTTCACTTACAGAAGGATACATTATATTCCATTGATTTTGGTAACCTTTAAAATGCATTGTCATCGCAGGTTATTAATTGATAAACCATGACATGTTTGTTATAAGAAGCAGATTTTAAATATTTCAACAATTAATTTACCGTTTATTTAACTCAACGCTAACTTAGTGCGGGCGAGGATGTACTCTCAAATACAAACACAAACTTCAAAATTACAATATTCTCATTATAAATCGATGACGCATGTCTCAACCCCACGTGCCTACGTTTATCGAACCCCCGAGGGATGCTTGGAGCGAGTTTACCCCGTATCGCCCCGGACGGATTACCATAGAAATTGCAGTGCTATCTGCAACCGGATATCAACCGGCAATTGAGGTGATTGGCTTATTCGTGCGATCAAAAGCAAAGCTTAATCGGCGTTAAGTTGGGCCGCCGTCCAAAGGCCTCTCGGTGCCAAGAATTTACGAGCCTTTTTTTCGGCAGTGAGCCGAATCAATCGAGAAGCAGAGTTAGCCTCAGCTGTGTCGGCTGAAATTGGCCGACGATCTTGTGGTCTTCATGCGTACGTGCGTGCGTGCGCGTGCGTGAGTGTGTGCGTGCGTGCGTATATGCGCACATGGATAACACGCATTCGTGCAACTTGACTTAGAGGTGAGACAAATGACTCAACACTTGACTTGGTCTCGGGCGCTGGTGACTTGAGACAGAAGACATCAGTGTGATTGATTGCATTTCGTTGCTCTCGAAAGTGCATAATAAATAATACCTATAGTTGGTGCCTGGAAGTAACTGAATAGAACAGAGACTAACATTTCGAAAACACTTATCAGAAATCAGTATTTATTACACGGTACTTTATTATTTGCTGTGGTAATAATCGTTTCGTTATAAATTATGTTCTGTATTATTTTTATTGATCGTTACAACACTGACGAAATAACACTCAACCTGATCTACACACGTTAGAAACTGGAAATTCTGCTTACAATGTGGAAGTGTCACGGTAGCATTGAACCACTTTGTAGTCGGCTATTAGATCATGACATCCAACATGTATATAATTATATATATATATATAATTATATATATATATATATATATATATATATATATATATATATATATATATATATATATATATATATATATATATATATATGTGTGTGTGTGTGTGTGTGTGTGTGTGTGTGTGTGTGTGTGTGTGTGTGTGTGTGTGTGTGTGTGTTTTGTGTGTGTGTGTGCGTGCGTGCGTGCGTGCGTGCGTGCGTGCGTGCGTGCGTGTGTGTGGGTGGGTGCGAGCGAATTTTTTTTCTCGAAAACTTTTTTTGAACAGGGAATCCTGTTGTGACGTGGACTTAGTCAACTGAGACGTGCCTCGATGTGACTTGCTGGTTCGTGATTTCCCAAAGTGCTTGTCAGTTTCCCACAGTAAGGAGATTGGGAGATTGGGCGTTTCGAGTGGACACAAGGTCGCGCCTGTTCGCCCATTTGAAAGGTGGCCCACCCTTCGCAGACTCTCCCACGCCACCAAATATCCCTTATCAACGTACTAAAATTTAAAATATATGTTACGCCAAACGCGTAAAGCGATATTGTCTGGGCTAGGCGACAAAACCGCCATTATATTGCTGCCGGCGTCTATCGGCGTGCGATATTAGAGCGGACATTATATCGTGTGACTCAGCACCGGGGGAAATAAAGTATTTGTAGTTCTTTTTTAGAACTGCCAAACTGGAATCTTTTCAGCAGCAGGCGACTTGGAATAAGACAACAAAATGGGTAACGCGAGTGTAGTGAATATAGACACGGAAGACCTAAAACGTTGAATATATTATTTTATTTACGAAGAACCATGAATGTAAGAAGTATAGCTAAACCTAAAGGTTCCGTTCATACACGCTGCACGTTTGAAATTGTTAAATAAGCAATATATTAAGTGAAATTGTTTTATTTATATATATATATATATATATATATATATATATATATATATATGAGCCTATATAGATTACGCTATCAAATAAGGTTTACTGAGCTCGTTTTGTATTGCTGCAAGAACGATAAGTTACTATATTGTTATTGTTGTCAGCTAATACGTGATAAAATGAATGGAAGAAACAATTAATTGCACAGTATTGTTTGAAGAATAATGCGTATTTCTGTAAAGTTAATGGACTTATTTATTATTGATCGTATTCAGACATTATGCAAATTTGTTGATGGAAAATGGGTTACTTGTCACATGTTACTAGGTGAGATAGATTGTTTATATTATATGGCAGCTTGGGAGACATATAATTTGTGTTTTGCTGATGTAACGCTTATAACGTGGTATTGTCCATGCAAATATTCTCCAGGATAAACTGCTATTGACGTGTTATGCACCTGCACTGATGTCGATTGTTCGTGCGTTACGTTTAGAGGTTGACAAGGTCAAACAAAGTAATTTCAAGTTGACACGTCTACTTGCGCGAGTCAATTTTTGACATGTGTGAAATTGGATTTGGAAATTAATTATCTTATTATACAATTTATATAAAAAATATGCAAGAGATGTGACATTAAATGTTTTATCGATAACTTACAATAAGTGCAATGCAATTATTATAGCAATTGTGCGATTGTGGTCGCTGTACATGTCAACAACGTCGTGCACACGCATGCACGCACGCACGCACACACACGACGCGCGCGCACACACACGACGCACACACACACACACACACACACACACACACACACACACACATACACACAAACACACAACAACAACAACAACAACAACAACAACAAACAGGCGTGGGAAACTTCCTGATAAAAAAACAATAGCTAGCGAGGCATACGGCGTTTAGGAACAATACAATTAGGAACAATACAATTGATCCTAAATAGGTTTATTGTGTCTACTCATCACGTGCTGTAATTCAATAATGGTGACGTTTCACAAGTATCAAGAACGCTTATTCTTCACCAAATACGCTGTCGGGCCTAGAATTATTGCATTTGTCGATCTAGTCGGCTTCATCATAGAACCAATTAAAACAACAATTTATGTATTTGTACAATTGTTATTAATTATATTACTAATTATTGATGTTACTCAGTATGATTGTGCGCATATAGTTTAGAGATACATAATATTTATTTATAGTTCTACACAGACTGTTGTATTTATTATTCAACAGTTTGTAAACCCAGATGGAACTATTATTGAATTGATGCGGTGTTCTGACGATTTTGCGGCGTGGATTGACAGACAACCGTTATCGTTGAAATGATCTATTATCAAGATGTATTTGACCCGTTTATCGATCCGCAGGAAAGCGGTCAGAACAGATTCACACTCGTGCATAAATCGTCGTTGTAGCCACGATCTGCATTACCCTATTAATTATAAAGTAAAGCTCTGTCAAACATATTATTGTCTCGCTGCCAATGTTTTCTTTTGCCACCGTCAGACGGCGTCGTCGTTGACACGAAGTGGTCGTTTACTGAGCGAGTGTAGATTAATAGACGCTTGTTTAACGGGCGTCCATCAGTCAATCGGTCCACGCGAAATGCCCGCCGCTGTTTCCGATATCGTTTTGATTAGTCATTAACTGCTTGTGTGTCGAGGCGCTCGTGTAAATACGTGCCTTTTGTCGGTGTGTAGTGCGTGTGTCATTGAGCCGGGGGCCAGTAACGTATCTATCTCCGCCAGCCCGCATTCAACGCTGTGGTCATTACCCCAGCGTCTCGCGAGGGGCAATCTTTCGGCGCGGCCCTATAGCTGGTCTCCTTTGAAGCGTCCGACACTGGCGCCTGGCGCGAACATAACTTGTCTGTCTATTCTTCGCTCTGACAAATCGTGACAGATTGTTTAGACGCACAATTAGCGACGCCTCGTCGCTGCCTGCATTGAGAAGCGCGCGCGGGAGTCAACGGCGGCCAACAGCACAGCCGGCACTGGTGCGACTCAATGCGATTTTATTAGACCTTTCAGGCGCAGTTCTTTACAAAGTCATACAGTCCGACCGGCGTTGTGCGAACGCGGCCGGGGGATCGGACGGGAGTGGCGGCCGTGGACTCACTACGCGCCTGCCTGGCGCTGTCAATCAACCAACAGCGGCGGCCAATCACAGCACCGGCCCGCTCAATTACACATCGAGCTGTCAGTTGGCACGAAACACCTCAGCCGCTAAGTGCTTTGTGACATAAACAACACATTTATTAGGCATTAGAGGCAATTACGCGACCGGCCAATTCGCGGAGAGTACGCGCTGACGTCAGCGGCGACGGGCGAGGGTTGATATCTTCAGGCGAGGCCGACAATCTTTGAGTGGCTGCCACCGAGAGCGGGCGTGTGTAAAGTATCGAGAGACGGGTGAATGTGACAGCCCACTCACGGGTCGGTTGTGCGTAGGGGTGTTTTCGTTGTTAGCAGCTAGCTCTATGTCGGGTGTAGTTGACGCCGTTCCACGCGCCGCGATGGCTGCCGGAGTATTGCAGCAAACGGGGCGCACATCGGCGTTCAGCAAGCCGACTTGCGGTGGTGAAACAGACACGAAACGAACCAACTCGGACTCCGAAACAGGGATGAGTGACCACGACGTGTCCCGTAAGGTTAGCCCATCCGTCAGTCCGGCGTTGAACGTGAAATCGGTGTTGCCGACGAGAAAGCCGTTCTCCACGTTCAGTGTTGACTCGTTGATCGGTGGTGACAGTTCTCGTACGAGAAACACGGACACGTCAAGACCTCGGCCGTCGTCTCGGTCTTCCTCCGGTTCGCCGTCACCTGCCGACCGGTCCACGGACAGCATCGCGGTGTCGCCGTCGCCGTCACAACACAAACATTCCCCGTTCACGGTCGACGGGCTGCTGGGGAAGACGCCCGATCCCACGACGACAGCGCACCCCACAACGGGACTATTTACCCACCCGTATCTCCAGGCGAGGGCAGAGGCGAGCAAATGGCAGACGGCGGAGATTACGTTCTCCCCATGGCTGTCGAACCCCACTTTCACACCACCTCCTCGTGAGTACGAATCATTGCTTCCTCCTAAGCGGGAAACTCGTAGAACGTGTTCCGACTGTGCACTCGCGTGTGTATTCTCGTCCTTGTCGTGTATCAGGCCGACTCTGCTGCTAATATCTCGGTGACATAGTCATTCCGTGATAAATATCCTACACCGAACGTACACTCTCATGTCCATATAGGAATAACATTTTGGAAGTCGATAACACTCTTCACTTTCTTCAGAACGGTAAATTTAAAAATCAATTCAACTGATCGATACATTTTCTTCTCTCAAATTCAAAATCGCCAGTATACACGTAATCCTAATTATTATATTTATAATACAAAATATTTATTACGTGTACTAGTAAGATATAGTATTTTATTATTATTAGACAACGTCGGGCAAATAATAATAATAATAATATATATATATATATATATATATATATATATATATATATTTAATTTCACTCAACTAAAAATAAAAATAATAATAACATCGTTGGAACCATACAAAACCAAACTCATTATATATATATATATATATATATATATATATATATATATATATATATTATATTATATATATATATATATATATATATATATATATATATATATATATATATATATATGTGTGTATACATCCAGAAGGCAGTATACCATTTTATCATTGAATGTGAATAAAATATTCAGTCAGATTTAATGTCAAATGTCTACCTTTAAAACAAGATGAAATGCAATAACATAACTAAAAAAACCATAAACAATCATTCAAGCTGGCATATTTTTATAATATATATATTACATATAATAATTCATTTATATATATATATATTTATATATATATAATAATTATAAGTATATATATATATATATACAATATTATATATATAATATAAATACAACTGTGTACATATATCCAGTATGTATATATATATATATATATATATATATATATATATATATATATATATATATATATATATATATATAATATCCAATAGGTAGAAAAGTGAAACATAATGCATTTAGTATACTGTATTATATAATATAGTATTGTATCATTATATTATATTTACATGATAGTACACATAAAGTATTGTATGGTATCCAGGTGTGTATGTATACAAATATGTAATAATTGTATATTACACACAATCATATATTATTACTATTATTAACCATAATTAGAAAGAAATAATCGTCCCTGCATGATACCATTCATCTGCTAAAAGTCAGCATATGTTTATCCCGCAGTAACAGCGCTATCGCCTTCCTATTGTATTCATGAAATCCTATATTAATTAGCATTCGTCAGCAGTACAATATAGTTAGCGATTAGCAAGTCGTTTTATAACAACATAATGAGGTTAAGTGATTTGAAACTGTCACTCAACTGTGGTGATTTTCCCATGGACAAAGCGGTATACAATCCGCCAATTAAATCGATACGGCGGTGCCTTTGATCACAGTGACCTGATGCCGTATAATAGGATACACTATTAAGATTGTGGCAGAAAAACGAATCCTTTAATTACGTCAATTTCCCCTTAGTGGTAATTGCTAAACGTGTTTTGAATTCTTAACATTAAACATAGCTTTTCATAAAAAAATGTGTTTCAGAATACGAAGTACTCCAGCTATTTGAAAGGCACAAGATCAGAGCAGCCAGTGTTGTTCTATTTAGTGATTTGTGCTCCTATGTACAACACATCGGTAAACTGAATGTTATTTTCACAAAAGAAGTCTTAACTGTCATTGTCAATATATTTTATTGGACTAAAAGGCTTATGGAAGTATATGCAATTGTGCGAAGCTAGTTATCTACAGAGTAACAAATCGTAACACCGTGTCTTCTTCTTATAATAATAATAATAATAATAATAATAATAATAATAATAATAATAATAATAATAATAATAATAATAATAATAATAATAATAATAATAATAATAATAATAATAATAATAATAATAATAATACAAAAATAACAACAACAGCAGCAGCAGTAGCAACAACAACAGCAACATCAGCAATAGTAATACTCCAATAGCGCTTACATAGTCAGGAAACTGAGCTCTGTGGAGTACCATAAAACATATTAAGCGAAATCGTCATTGGAAAGCGCCTTATATCTGGGCTGGGAATGTGATTTCAAACAAATATGACTAATACGAGATTTGTTTGCGAGAAATGTCTGTTTTTCAGACTTTCTTCTCACAGTGGTAGAGAGTTGATTCCAGGTGTTATGGGAAACTACAGGGAAAGCATGTTTGCAAATCAAGTTTGAGCTTAGCTTTATAAAAACAACAAACAAGAGACAATATATAAGATGGTTATTGAACTATGGAGTAGTTCGATACAGTTGTATAACCTGCATGATTTTTTTAATGTATGTTATAATATTATATATATATATATATATATATATATATATATATATATATATATATATATATATATATATATATATATATATATATATATATATATATACCATATAGGTATGTGTGCGTTGCGTGTTTAGGTACATACGTTTTTGTATGTTTGCATGTTTTTAGCATAATGGTAACGTAAATTTTGTATGCATATTATTTGTGAAATGTCAACTATTAATATAACATTAACTAGTACAATAGGCGAAGTAATTGCATTGACTCCGATTAGTTACGGTTCACGGCGACATAATGATACGGGTCTAATTCTTGGCGCGAGTTGCTGGCAACAATGGCGGCGTCAAACACGCGTTAAATTGTCATTACCGCGTCGACAGCCAACGCCGATGTCTGTTGCATTCAACACGTCTCGTTGGTCGCGATAATCTCCCGCTGCGGCCGCGAGATAACAAAACCGCGACGACGCTAACATCGCGTGAAGTATCGTGGCTCCATAGCTTGGGAAACGCCGAGATATCGTTGGAAGTGCGAAGATGCATCAATAACGCAAAGGACGCGATCGGTTTTTCAACGAGATCGCGAGATTATCTCGCATGACTTTATTGCGGTTGATTGTTGCCGGCCTGAGAACTTGTCGGCGGCTGAAAAGAGGCGCTATCGTAATCGGGTGACGCTTATCGTTCGCTGTTGATCGATCCGGCGGTGAAAAACATATAATGTCGTGTTTATACGCGAATTATAAAGCATCATTCAATGCTGAAAACAGGTGATAAGATCGTCGATTATTGCCGGTGCGTGGTATCTCATTAGTTGGTCATAAATATAATTATAACGACGTGTATTCGGCGTAATTGCAGAGGTTCACCCATGCGTAGCGCCTACCCAATAATTGCGACTGAAAGACACTCTATGGTGGAGAAATGTTTATTACAGTCCCGTGATAGCGGCACAGATAGGAGAACCACACTACACTTAACAACACAATAACACGATTTTCATAAAGTAGGTGATTACCGGTAACGAATATGTAATTTGACTGCAGTCTTGGCAGTAATTGTGCATGAATTGTGTATAATTATCTTTACTATTGTGTGGTGTTATAGTGGAAATCAAATCAGGTTGTCGACAGAATATGCACGTGTGTCTTTGTATGTAGAAGTGTTTATATATATATATATATATATATATATATATATATATATATATATCTATATATATATATATTTATATATATATGTATATATATATATATGTATATACGTATATATATATATATATATATATATATACATACATAATACATATTCATATATATATATATATATATATATATATATATATATATATATATATATATATGAATATGTATTATGTATGTATATATATATATATATATATATATATATATATATGAATATGTATTATGTATGTATTATGTATATATATATATATATTTATATATATATATATAAACACTTCTACATACAAAGACACACGTGCATATTCTGTCGACAACCTGATTTGATTTCCACTATAACACCACACAATAGTAAAGATATATATATATATATATATATATATATATATATATATATATATATATATATATATATATATATATACATACATGTTATAACAAAATATTATTTGATAATTGAATTGATAACGCTACTCAGTTGTCAACCAAATATGGCTTACTTTTTGTAGGTTTAAGTTAGTTGTGTTCGTTTTCATAATCATAGCTCGTTGATGTTTTTACGATAAAGCATAGCAATGTTATTTATTAAATAACCATTATAACATTCCCAGTATGTTAATTACATGACATCTTATAAAGCGGTATAAACTGTTATTCGTCATTGTTATGCTAACATAAACATTTCGAAAATAAATGGTATTTTAATTAACTTACAGCATTGTACGTACCTTTATGTCAGTCTTGGACATTACATAAAACAGATGCCACCAGCATAAAACAGAACACTTAGAATGTACTTGAAAAGGCTATTGTCTAGCGACGTTATTTGCTCCAGTTAACGACTTCAAAATTAGCACCAATACACGTGTGAGCCTGAGGCTGCCACTCTCAATAGACTGGGGTAATAGCGTTTGGCGTCTGCGTGTTTGCGGTTAATGAACACTCGACGAAGCGTCGAGTAGCAGTTTATTCGCTAAGCTACTTCGACGCGACTTGAATAACCGATGCTTCGAATACGTTCGATTTCACAGCGACCCTAAACAACACCCGAATTGGCATCATTTCGATAATTCGGTAATAATTCAACAATCAGGATTCGCATTTGTTTCGTAAATTAATTGAGTGGTAAAATAATACAGACGACTATTCCGAATTAAGAGATGCATATGTCGTGGATGACTCGTGTACAAATAATATAACCCTATGAACAATTCGCAATTAATGCGCGCGTATACGAAATCTATCAATGTTGTGTATTGTGTTGTATACGATAACCTTGCAAACAATTATGTGTACTTTCTGTATTATTTTGTATACGCAAATACATTACTTGTCTAATTCGTTGTTATTAGAATTTCAGAAAATAAACACAACATCGTCATATGCGTTCTCGTTGTGTACATTGTAACTGAGAATTTATGGTGAATTAATTCTGCGTTTTTTCTTCATGCAAACGGAACAGACGTGTTTCTTGTGTCGTTGTCGAGTGACGAGAAACAGCCCTGTTGACAAGTTTGCGGTGTCAGTGTGAATTTAACAACAATTACAGTGTCGAGTAAAATACTGCCCTCCTTATATTGGCAACACATAAAAACTGCATACATTTTGTGAAGTAAAAATACATTCTTCACATTTGTTGGCTAACAAAAAATAGTTACTGCACACTGACTCCAATCATAAGTATTTCACAAATATAAATTTGAGTTGAATAGTTACTGCCGTAGTAGTAATGACATTGTATTGCGAAGGTATTACAGCAATGATTAATTATTACATCAGCAGTATCCGGAAGTCTGGTAAGGAAATTAATCAAAACCACGACCTAACGGATTGCACTGCAATTTTATTTAAATATATGTCATCGAAATGCTGCATATTCACTCAAAGAGGAATTAATTACTGTATCAGATGTGATTTTCATACGTTGTCATAAGCCAGTTCAACCATGTTTGTATTCAAGAAAAGAAACGACAAACATACAAAATAATTTGTTAAACTAAGAGTTCAAACCAAATTTGAAAAATATTTAATTGACATGAACAGGCAAACTAATTGGGCACAGAAATAACGTATGCCTTACAGCCGAAACAATATCGATTTACCAATAATTGTATTTGCAAAATTGTAATTAGTAATGATATTATTAAAACATTTATAGTGTATTTGTCCTCGGGAATCTGCGCAGATATGCAAAATGCAAAATAGTTCAGCGTAGTCGTGAACGTGGAAAGGCAAGAGCCATCTGGAGCACAGGCCGCCGACATGTTAGAGGGAACTTATAAATAATAATATATGAAGACACTTTGCACAAACAGTACATACACATATCTTAATTACTGTTTGAGTGACAACAAAACTGCTGATACATGTTAAATGGTATACTGATATATTTAGTGATATTTAATGTAGTTGGTATGCCAATTTATGTTGTTATGCTTGCGCAAATTGCAACCCGAGTAACCGCGTTCACTTGTTGAACTGGTCGAACTTGACGACGTGTGAAACAATTCCCACAAGATAAATATTTCTACTGGTGTATGATTGCTAATACGTTATCTAAAGGTGTTGCTAATGCCACTAAGGTGTTGATTATCCTCTCTTGCCGACTCTTGTGGCATTAACTTTTAATTGTGTTGAAATAGTGTCTTATGTAGTGGCGATGTGACATGAATGATGAGATCTTTGTTACTTTCAAACCATAACTTTGTCTTGTTCGGTGACGTCCGTTTACGTATGGTCTTTTTGTTTCCACTTTGCGCCATAGCGACGTCGGTTTTACTGGTTATCGTGTTACCGTAGACATGATTATGACTTTTTGGACGCGTCGGTTTCCCGGGCAGAAAGGGAAATACAAGTAGAACATAAGTAGTTGCATGACATAACATTTCACTCTTCACAGTAGCTACCATAATTAAAACATGTTGCTTAGTAGAAAGTTGTGTTTTTTTTGTACGATTGAGTGTGTTATTAGTGTAATTAAACTATAACAATAATATTATATATTTAAATCTCTTGGAGTGTCACTGTGGTGGTGATCATAACATTTAGTCGTGTATACTTATAAAAGTGTATTTCGTATCCATTATGCAATGACGTAACTTTAATAACAGTTATGCTTTGCCGAATATTTGTTGAAATATGGCGTGTATACGAGAAGAACTGAACGCCGTGTGAAAGTGTCTTTTTGAAATATAAAAGTAAAGCAGCACACAACAAGCCAGGTTTCTCACAAATCTAAAAGTAATATATTGAAACGATATATTTTTGATTATGTAACTATTGCATTCTTCAATTCAGCTCTTCCTTAGAGTAACACGAAAGTCACGCATCAGAATACGATATCCCATTTGTCATTTCTACACATAAATAATGTCTTCCACAGTTGCAAAACAGAAAGAACAACACAGTTTACTTAGCAAAATATCATAAACATACTTCCGTAAAACTATGCTGACTGTACGCGGTGTGTAACTGAGGAGGAATGCATCAGCCATGGGAACGTTGTCGCAGTGAATCAAGGCTAAGCAAGAAGAATTTCGAGCGGCCCGAGCGCTGTCTTGACGAGTCATCTCCCCTAGACACTCGGTCGACGGTCGTCGCTCAAGTAGCAGCCGAGCATTTTATTAACTGCTCCGTTGAGAAGACGAGTGTCTATTTACTGACGCCTACAGCCCGGGCAATGATTTACTTCGGCCGCAGTGCTCGCGCTAGACGCGCCGCCATTAGCATACAAATAAAAACGACGCCGATGTTCGTTACAAATAGTCGGCGCAGGGCCAGCGGTACTCTCCGTCCAGTCCACGGGCTGACAGCCGAGATTTGATGAAAGCCCGTTTCGCCGTCAGACTCAATTACTCAAATGCGTTCGGCGCGCCGCCGTCACCCTATATGCACGGCGAAATTGAGCGGGCGTCGTTTTGAAAACGCGGAGTCGTCGTCGACGTAATCTGCGGGCGTGGCCCACCGCCGTATTTGTTGCAGTTCACGTTAGAGTTGTTTGTACAGAGTGCACGTGCCGTGCCGTCGGTTGACGAGAAATGTGTCACCACTGGATGTATGTCCGCACGTTGGTTTGTCTGTTTGTGTGTGTGTGTGTGTGTGTGCGTGTGCGTGTGCGTGTGCGTGTGCGTGTGCGTGTGCGTGTGCGTGTGCGTGTGCGTGCGTGCGTGCGTGCGTGCGTGCGTGTGCGTGCGTGCGTGCGTGCGTGCGTGTGTGTGTGTGCGCATGCGTATATGTGAGTGAGAATGCGTATGGGAGATTAAGTGTGTATATTAGTATGCGTGCATGTATGAGTGCCCACGTATACTTGCGTCTACTTGATTCTTTCACGCGAGTGTATTATTTGCGTGGATGCGCAGGTATTATGTGAACCGTTATAATCATTACACACACACACGCACACGCACACGCACACGCACACGCACAAACACACACACACACACACACACACACACACACACACACACACATAATGATTATATATGTATGCATTTCCGCATGTGCGCGCACTCCTGTCCATTGTACCTGTCCGTACACATCCCAGCGTGCGTTGACCGACTTGCGGTGAGAATATGCACTTACTGGCGCGAGGCATGCACGTATGAGCAAGCAAGCGATTAACCCCACCGGGTGTACTAATCTAGACGCCTTCCAACTCCGGGCGACAGCTCGATGCAAAGGGCCATATCATGTTACAATATCCATAGAAAATGTAGAAAAAAACTTAGCCGAATACCTCAAAGAGTAACCAGAAACGATGCCCGGACATTCCTACATACACAATGGGTAAACGCTCCTTTGTTTGCGTCAATCTGCCAAACAAAGCAGTCATTACTTCTCGCAAGGTCGCCGGTTGCTCTCTTCGTGACACGATAAAGCGCCGATTCATAATACCGATTATATTTCTTTGCAGCGCTAACAGCTTTCGCGATAGCGTTCACCACATGCACGAATGGTTTATTGTATTGCCCTGGTCGACGCTGTCATAAAACATTACGTGCATACGTCGCGCGGTCGAATTAATAATCATAATTGTGATACGGCGATACTAATGATTGCCTACTTTGACGGCGCTAATAGTAACGATCGCGGTTCTGTGTCGCTTTAAATCGGTTATACATCAATCATGTCGAGATTTTTATCTGCGGCTTATACAGACGCGCTGTAATCATGTAACGCGTATTAGCTTTCCGTTGCACTTAAATGGCAATTGTATAATTGCGCAAAAAGTGCTGAGCTACTGTGTGGATAGGTCGATATAATTGTGTCCGTTATGGGAATTATAGAAATTGTTAACAAACAGTAACTTCCAGTACTGTTAATACGTCCATCAGGTTAGCGCGATCTTGTCTGCCCCGTTACTCGGAATTGTCCTATTCACCCAAAGGTGTTTGTTATTAATAGGTTGTTCGCGGGAGCATTTGTACTTCTATCCTTTTGAATTCGTGATTTTCTTACTTCAAAGGCCGATTATATGAGTTTACCATTACAAAAGACTTACTGATAAAGATGCATCAGTGTTTCGTTGGTGCTGTACTGAAATTGACAACAATGTTTTGGGCCTGATAAACACAATTTGGCACGCTGTACACCTGCAGCATAAATTAATTGTAGGATTAGTAACTGTTCAAAAATATATTGAGGTTCCTTCAGTTTGGCTAATGTTGTCTCTTGTCAGAAGTGTACATATGCTTTACAGTAGACCATGAACAGCCTTTGCATGGATACTGATGTACCACTAATATTAGAGTTATGTAATATTAACGTTTGGTGTACTGTGTGATGATGGTTTTATCTAAAATATGATGACATGTTCTTTTCTCTCCCGAATCACGAATATTTTTTCTTAAAATAAAATGATGATGCTAATAATAATAATTATTTTATTTTATTACCAATACGACTAGCGTTCGCGTTCTTTTTTGTAAATATCTGATGTACTGACAGAACTAATACAAGTTGGTAAATCTGATTACCTTATATTATCTTATATTCTTATATTATTACAAAAATTATAATAATAATAATATAGATATTGCTATAGTGGGTACAGCATGGTTGATTTCATTTACAAACACATAAAAAAAACGCTAATTCCTAGTGTCCACGAAACACGAACTATGGTAGCGATATTTTCAAGCAAAAGACACGTGCAAGTGATAGATCCACGTGTCGTTGTGTACAGACAGGAACAGTTCCAGATGTGAAGGAAGTTAGACGCACGGTCGAGCCTGACTCACGCGCCGAGGCGGCCGTAGCCCCCGGCGTCAAGCAGGCACCGGAAGGCATTACGGTGCTCATGTCACTAGCCCGTGCATGCCTTGGAGGTCTCACGGACTTTACCATCCACACTAGCTGTAGGGGCACGACCGTGCGACGACCACAATCCAAATTTGTTGTCCTAATTTTAGTATTAAAATTAGTATTGTTATTATTTGTACGACAATAAATATGGATGATTTCCGTTAAACAAACTGAAAATGCTACGTTTTGTTTGGATATGTCGACGGCAACATGTTCAAATTATAAACCAGAATTATGCAAATGGTTTGTGGTCAAAGGAGAAGCGTAAGGATTAACTCGAAAGTGGAGTAATTAACAGCGTAGAGTGGATAAAATATGCGGAAGATTGGAAGAAACGTTGTAAAAAGGACAAAAAGAGCCGACTGGTGCATCCGCCCCCCCCCCAGGGATCATGGGAAAGAAAACACGCGTTGAAATAATCAAATAAAATTTGTCGCCCGCAATATGTCATAATCATATATATGTCGGCAAAGAGTTTTGTGCTGAAACTCTCCGCGACGTTTGTTCGATGGGCTCATTTGGGGTTGACGACGCATATGGTCGGTGATTCAGTACCGGACACAGTCTAGAAACGCCGACAAAAACTTAGCATCGACGGACAATCGACGCCCGGTTGAATAACGTGTCTAAATTATGATCGTGTCGCCCGCTTTTGTGAGAAACATTTACCGTGCGCGTGGGAAGCCGTCTCACAATTGGGAACACAATGCCGTGCGATCAGTCGTTCCGTGTAGAACTGGTCTTATCGATTCACGCACGAAGACCTCCATTCATAACTATCAGTACATGAATATGGTTAATTATACATTATTGCGTTATTATGCGGCCTAATCTGATTGCGTCGACCAGCGAGGCTACCGTCTGATATAGTCACACAATGCGCAGGCTATAGCGCACTCTACCGATCTCCACTGAACAATTACTAATGATTAGTATTCCTGTATCTGACATCTAGCGCGTCTCAATGGAGCGGGATTTTGTTGCGGTAACCTAGAAGACAGTTGCCAGTGATGGAACCACCTCTGTGATGGTCGTTTTTATCGTGGCGATTTTTTATTGCTATCGTAACAGACACCCGCATAAGTTATAATTAGTCCCGGTTGAAATACGGGGGCCCGCGTATAGGGTCGCACGCATCATGCGTGGCATGCGGCAGGCACGAAACGTCGGGCGCCACGTTTCTCGTTACGGCCACGCGTAACGTCTTAATGGCGCCAAGCGTCCACCCAGACGTATCCCGTAATAAATAACAGGCCGACCTCCGCGCATCAGGTGAAAATAAAGCACTCCTCGCTGGTTAAGGGGCGCTTTCTCGCTTCAGGCAAACGGGTATCTAATTTGTCGAGAGTGTCACGCGCGGTCTTAATGCGTCGATAAATTCTGCACCGTTTCGTTTCGTTGTGTTCTGTTGCGTCTATACACGCGGCCGTTTCGAATCGCTACAATGCCGGCGTTGTGCCTGCGATGGACATTTGTATGCCAGGCAAACACGGGTGAAATGGTTTCGCCATATGAATGTCTTGCGCTAATATCAAACAAAGTGTAATTTTAGTAGAAACCAATTTTCGTGACATGAGCACAATTATTTCCATTACTCACATTGCACATATAAAAAGTTAATATATTCCTGTATATTTATTGAGTTGATGAATGCACAGAATATGTTATAGTGCAAACGACTATATAGTTGTAGTTCAAACATAGGAGCGTATGATAGTTTTTTAATAGGAAAGCGCATACATACCGGGCAACGTCTGTACTTACCACGTGTTCAGACGTTGATTACATTATAAGATTGTTTGCATTGTTCAATTTATACTAAGCTGTATACATCTGTTTTTAGATATAATATAACTATTATTCAGAATTATGGACTACAGGCAAACGGTGTTCGTGCAATACCGAATAATGTAGTTGCATAATTAATAGACTGAACTCTAAGCGTGAGAACAATTACCATCCCTGGCTTGTGAGGATGATTCCAGGTGATGGAATAAAAACGTTCGCTTTAAATGTTGTTATCGTCGTTGTTGGGGTCTAACTTTAACGTCTCTGTCGTTCTGTTTCAGGACTCGGTAGTCCGTCACGCATCAACCCACAAAAGTGTCAACTGCGCAAGCACAAGAGCAACCGGAAGCCGCGCACACCGTTCACGACGCAGCAGCTGCTGACGCTAGAGCGGAAGTTCCGTCAGAAGCAATACCTGTCGATCGCTGAGCGGGCCGAGTTCTCCGCGTCACTCAACCTCACCGAGACGCAAGTGAAGATCTGGTTCCAGAACCGTCGCGCCAAGGCGAAGCGCTTACAGGAAGCGGAAATCGAGAAGCTCAAGATGGCCGCCAAACCGATGCTGTCGCCGGCGACGTTGGGACTTCCGTTCCCGCTCGGGTTGTACGCGGGGGGCGGTTTAGAGCGTGGACAATTGCCTGGACAGAGCCCGTTGCTGCCGCAGTATGCCATGTACCCGCACTCGTTGGTGTCACACGGTATCGTCTACCCGCCACATTAAATCACGTGACGTTCTCTCAGCATCGTCTACCCGCCACAGTAAGTCACGTGACGCTCGCTCGGTGGTCGCGACACTTGCGGGCGATGCGCCGGAAGAACGGTAAATGAAAGACACCGTTCGACCGTGTGACAGTGAACCCGTTAAAACGCCGCGATCGCCTACGTGCAGTGCTGTGATAGGTGCACCGTACTATGCGGGAACCGAAACTGTCTACTTTCAGGGTTATAACCAACTTTCCGCCACCACGTGATTAGTCGGAAACGGACAAGAACGCCAAAGTGAACGTTCATTTTCAAACGTACTCGCTCACAAACCCAATCGACTCGATTGTGCCACTATGAAGCACCGAATGGTAGTGTTTGCGTGTACTTGGTGTTCTGCTCTACATCCGAGCGTGGGACACAGCGAGCGAGCCAATTACGTCGATGACAGTTTTTAATTGCGACACTACTCTGGTATCGCCGGACTAATGACGCTTGACATTTGCAGCGAGTTCATTACAGACTCACGCGTTTGCACCTGCGCGTTCGGCATAACGTTGTACAGTATTAAATATTAAAATTATTTTTTTGATTACGTATACCTGACTAATTTGTTTGATGACGTCAATCGCTGTGCTGTTGTGTGGAAGTACGGGTAACTTATCTTATATACCATTTAATGATAATAACGGGCTTGCTTTTAAATGGTTATTTTAGTTTCAACAAAACAGTTTGATTATCTGATTTGTAACATGCAATATTTGGAAAACAGCTTAATTAACAGTTGGATAAGCAGCGGTTACATCTCATTAAATATAATCGAAAGTTGTTATTTCCCGTTCGCATGAGGCACGTGGCGATATTCCACCCTTCTTGTTCGGTAAACGATTTCACGTAGATGTCACATTCCACAAAATGTTTATTTCATTGTTAAACCGAAACGTTTCACAATGCATCACTCTCAAAAGAAGCACCCACGGAACCACAAGCAACTATGCAAATACAAACATTACACGAGGAATTCCTCTGATGACCTTTCCTGATTCGTGTTATTGGTACGTCATTATTGTCACGGGCTGTCAAAAAACCGTTCTTTTCATCGTGATTGCGTTGTGCTAAAAACTCTGGTTCAAACTGTATATGTGTCCTGTGAACCCGGACTTGTAAAAAGACCCTGTGTTGTTCCGGTAACACAAAGAGAGTTCATTCAATCCGCAGCTAGTCCAACTCGCATCTCCTGAATCACGACACGGTGTCGCCGATTTGCTATGTCCTTGCACCAATTAGTCACTTCAGTGCATGCAATCAGCAACTAAACACGGCAGCAGCTAGCCATCTCCAGGCGAGTCACGCTACTGAAAGCTGTCTTCGTCATGGAAATAGATAACGGACAGGGGATCCCAATTCGTGGCCAACCATTGTGGCACGACGCGTTGCCGTAATGTATGCTGGTACGGGGGCGTCGACAAATGAGGATTGGGGCAGCAGAAACCATAACATAATATACTACACTATACAAATATAAATGTTGACATTAGGCTTTACTGACCCCCCCCCCCCACACACACACACACGGCTTAATTTTGAGACAAGAGTAATGTAATTTGTACATGTATGATTAATTACACACCCGTCGTCATGAAATGTAAATATGATATTCTGACGAAATATTCAAAATGGTAAGCACGAATCGTTCGAGTACTCTATAAAGCGTCGTAACATACATATTTGAAAATGTATTTATTGTATTTATAGTTTTGATTTTATAACACGATCATAAAAATGACTCGGAGTTGCGTGTTTACAGTATAAATAATAAATATTTATGTATTAATCATAAACCATCCAATTACCTCTAACAATTCTGTATTTAAAAAACGATACATTTTCTCAGTTATTTATATTTACAATACTTCAATTAAATAAAGGAATCTTCTTTTGAGTATATATTTATGTTATGGTTTATACAGTTTGTATATATTTTAACACTTTGTATATACTTTAAAGTAAATCATACTCCACATAGAGCACTCTCCAGTCCAGGATAATATTCCTAGGGCATACTATTTTAATCATTTTCAGATTACTCGAACATCATTTCGTTCATGGGGAAGCATCCAGCCACGACAAAATTACATCGCGAACAATTACTTGCACGTAAATATCCACCACAATCTGGAATTAATTCGTATTCATAGAGCTAATAATAATTATAATAACACAAGTTTAATTAGCAACTTAACAATTTGGATGGTTGGAATGGAGCAAGTAAAGTGTCTGAACTTGCTGAAGGTTCGACTCGGCAGTAAAATGATTCGAACCCGGGATTTCTCAAATGTGATTCCGTCAGTTTAACAAATCCGCAACCCACGTGCCGCCTCGATGTGGATCGTAGGGTCAGTATCAGCCGCGCACGTGCACACTTCGGTCCAGCTGATGCACGCGCCGTTCCGTGGCGTTGACATCAACAACAACGGCGACAACAACGCACGCTGGTGACAATTGACAAAAGTCGTGTGATCGTCGCGACCATCACGCGCTGTCACGCGCCACTTCTCTCGACTCCGGCAAACGCCCGCGTCGTGACTCAAAACAAATTGCCGCGGACACGAAAGCGTTCAGTGGCGAGGTCTGTCGCTGTTGGGCGCGAGGAACCGATCCTCTTGTTGTTGGCGGGCGTCGGGCGGGGTTCTCTCCGCGGGAGACGGGCGCCGACACCGACAGCTGGCCCGGGGTCTGTAGGCCGGCCGGCCCAGGCGCCGCCGACGGACGGAGACACGGGCAGCGCAACGGAGTTCTCACACAAGTCAAACGAACCGGCTGTCTCGTAGTCTGCTGAGAGTACGTGTGTGTGTGTGTGTGTGTGTGTGTGTGTGTGTGTGTGTGTGTGTGTGTGTGTGCGAGCGTGTGTGCGTGCGCGTGTGCGTGTGCGTGCGTGCGTGCGCGTGTATGTGCGTTCGTCGTATCCGTGTGTGCGTGAGCATGGTGTGTCTGCCGGCCCGTCCTTCCATCTATCCAGCTGTCACCGCTCTCTTAACTCTGCTCCCTCTCTACCACCTTCGGCATTCAGTTCCCCGTCTTCTTTGCTTCTTCCCAACCCCTTTCCCGCCTGCTAACCAAAACGCACCCAATCCCATTCTCAAAAACCACCAGGTCTTCTTCCATATCGTGTCTTCTTCCCATTTCATCAGTAATTGTGAACTACTTGATTACATTTAATAGACACCTACACTCTGTTGATGTCGTTTCCACTGTTTGTGCCATTTGCTTGTTCAAGTAAATATCGCTTTACTTAATTTAATACTTCACACAAACGTGTGCAACAACGGCAATGTGCCGCAATTCAAGAAACAATTCAGGATTATTGTCTTCTACGTAAGAGGACATTATGTATTAGCTGATGTGTACACACACACACACACACACACACACACACACACACACACACACACACACACACACACACACACACACACACACACACACACACACACACACACACACACACACACACACACACACATATATATATGTATATATATATATATATATATATATATATATATATGTATACAGTATATATATATATATATATACAGTATATATATATATATATATATAATCTTATTTATTTATTTATTTATTAATATTATAGTAGTACAGCGGGTATTAGTATTTTGTTTTTAATTTAACATATGTAATGATACTTTCAAATAATATAGTTTTATCTGTAAATATATACTTAATGTAGATTTTATATATATTTTATTTAATACATAATTTATATATTATATAGCACAGTTTTTTTTAGTAATGTTTTGTATCGCATCATTAATATTTATTATTATTTATATATTATTTAATGAGAGTATACACACTTATTATCATAACGTTTAGCAATGTAAAATGATCATGCATGTACACACCGTGAATAACAGGACAACCGTCCCGGATTTGATGATGTCAACATCAAGTATTATTATTTCATTATACTATTGTTGAGCAAAACAACGCGTAAATGTCAACAACACTCTCTCCCCGTGAGTTGTCCGTCGAGTAGAAGTAGATCCTGCTACAGATACACTTCACACGTCCAGTGGAGATGATTGAAGTACTTAAGTGGGGGTGATCTTCAACACAAACGTTGACTAAGATAAATCATATCGAACTCTCCCATTCACTCCGCTGGCGCCTAATTCATCTATCAACGAGACAAGGGTCACTCGAGGACAACGATAATTAATTGTCGCATTCGTTTGACGCCTGATTCTGCGTCGACAAACAAATGTAACGCACGAGTGCGTGTCGTGGCGTGGCGTGGCGTGGTGTGTGTGTGTGTGTGTGTGTGTGTGTGTGTGTGTGTGTGTGTGTGTGTGTGTATGTTTGTGTGTGTGTGTGTGTGCGTGTGTGCGTGCGTGTGTGCGTGCGTGTGTGTGTGTGTGTGCGTGTATGTGCGTGATGCGTGTGTGCGTGTGTGCGTGTGTGCGTGTGTGCGTGTGTGCGTGTGTGCGTGTGTGCGTGTGTGCGTGTGTGCGTGTGTGCGTGTGTGCGTGTGTGCGTGTGTGCGTGTGTGCGTATGTGCGTATGTGCGTGGTGCGTGTGTGCGCGTGTGTGCGTGTGTGCGTGTGTGCGTATGTGCGTATGTGCGTGGTGCGTGTGTGCGTGTATGCGTGCGTGTGTGTGCGTGGATGTGCGTGGGTGTATGTGTACGTGTGCGTTTGCGTGTGCGTGTGAGTGTTTGCGTGTGTGTGTGTGTGTGTGTGTGCGCGCGTGTGTATTGGTATAACTTATGTAAAGGTAAAGGTAAGTTCTTATATAATAGCGCAGTATCCAGTCATCATGACAGTTCGAAGCGCTACTTCCCTGACAGACCTGTTCACTCAGACACCGTCTCAACTTCTCTATTAATGCGTGATGGCTGTTCGTACACATGATACCCACCACAGTCTATAGCCAGGTATTCAATCACACAGCTGAGTGAACTGGAGCAATGTAGAGTGAAATAACTTGCCGAATGTTTTAACACCGCAGCACATGATTCGAACCCGGGTTCTCTTTGTCGAAAGTCCGAAACTCTACCCCTGAACCAATGCGCTCTACTACTGTATCGCGGGCTTTTGTCTCAACGTTTGTGCTTTTATTTCGGAGGGTAAGCATATATATATATATATATATATATATATATATATATATATATATATATATATATATATATATATATATATATATATATATATATATGTATGTATATATATATATATATAAATTGTATCACTGCAATTGTGCCTATCGTCCAAGCGCAGAGGCGTAAGAAACAAAATCATTTGACGTAATAAAAGTCGGGGACAGGCAAAGGTCGATATTGGAGTATGGAACCGCTTAAATCTCAAAACAAAATATTTATCCATATATATATATATATATATATATATATATATATATATATATATATATATATATATATATATATATACTATGTATTGTATGCTGACTTTTGTTTCTCATAACGAGCCAAAAGTCAAAACCATGACCTATCTGGCATAATTTAGCAAACGTTTCAACGACGTCGACGGGAAAGTAATTGTCGCTTTGTCTTGCGTCGAATTGGCTGCAATAAATGCCAGCGTTGCTATTAGCGTATGCCGACTGGTTCGATTGTCTGAGTGTACCGCGTCGGTAGTTACACGCCAATAAATTCAGACAAATTGGTCAATATTCCATTTGCTTCATCAACGTTTAATGCGGCGAATCAGCGACATTCATCAGCGGTCCAATATGGGCAGGAAGAGCTGACCGCTGGTCGAACGTGCGAGATGGTCATTTCTATAGCCCTTCGTCTACACGTGGCCGTAAATCATAGCGCCGTATTCGTTTCTATTGTCTTCGATGGCCCCACTCGCTTTATATCGTCAGAATGCCAACAGGAGGGCAGCGACGGGGGACGAAATCGCGACGAATTGTTATTGCGAATTGACGAATTGCCAACAGATTGTCGCCGACCCGCTGAGCCGAGTCTCGGGGGACTTAATACTGGCGAAAAGATCAATTATGGCGGTACGACTCGTCGAAGAAACGCATTCGTCATTCGGCATAGAGGACCCAGTGAATCGTGTGTAGGGTAGAAGCGGAGAGACTGTACAACGTGGGTAGATGCGACCTACCGGAAGTGACGTGTTCGGCCATATCTAAATACGCTATGAAGTAAATGTGTCATCATTGTACAGCTGCCGTTGTGTCACATGGCTCGGCAAAGGTATCAGCATCCTGTTTCCACATTTGCCTATATTGCGATGTCCTCTGTCAGATGGTACCCTTCCAGCAGTCATCTATTTCGTCTCTTCATCGTCTCGCATGTCTTCCTATATATAATTGTCGGCGTAGCATTTCCAAATGATGTTACGCGAAGTTCATGGGTATTGTATTTATAAGCTTTTATACAACACGGTTCTAGGGTTAGGAGTCAAATATGATACAGCCAATCTGTAACACCGCTGCAAACCGAATTGCGAGATTAGGGAGATTTTTTTTTATTAGGCACTTACCTACTAATTTAAAGTTTCAGTTATGTGTAATTATTAATCGACATATAGCGAATGCTGATTTGCTATACAGCAACAACGATCCACCAATTGTGTGGCGAAAGTGTATATAGAAATAGAGCCAGCTTTTCACCAGGTACAAAACAAAAACCAGCACATGCATTCCGGAATGAAACAACGCCCATTTCAATGACGTAGTACACAAAACAATCCCCATACGTTAGGTACATCTAGGCGTATGCTTGTTATCTAGCGATTTAGATACATTCCGGGCATGTTGCACTCTGAGGTTGCTCGGTACAAACAGCAGATTGCGAAACCTGTGAAATCAGACATCCTACTTTCATAAGCCACGTTATATAGCCAACAAACAGGACATTATCTTCAAATTGGTTTCCAATTCCCCTGTAGTAATTAAGGTTTCTCTTGTCTGATACGTGTGAAGATGTGTGACGGACATTTTAAGTGTTTGTAGCTCATTTTCACCGTCTTTATCCATCTACGACGTATGCTACTACGAAACGGCAGGTTGTTAGATTGTATATGCGGTTTCGCAAGAGTGTCAACGTTTAGTAGATTAAATAACAAAACTATCCAATAAAAGAACTACAATCAAAATATAGATTATAGTAATCAACCAAAGGTAAATGTAAGTTCTTATAACGCCGTAACCAATTCTCAAGAGACGCGGCACACTAAACATGTTCAGTCGAACACCGTCTCAGCATATCTGGGAAGTATCTAGCCATGATGCATTTAATGTGTGAAGACTATTTATTTATTTATTCATAGAGCTGGGTGACCTGGAGCAATGTAGATTTAAACAAAACTTGTACACGTGTTCACACGGCACCACATTGTTAAGTCTCTAAATCACCTTAATAGGCGTTGTCTAATGACGCCGCCTCTGAGGTAATCAGTTAACACCCACACACACTTCTTATATTCTAGAGATGCTACAAACACTAGACCTACTTCATGATCAGCAATGAAAGAAATGTTTCTTCTTACCACACATCAATAATAGCAGAAGTCCAAGTTTGACTTGTAAGCAAACACCTTTTATTACAACAAACATACAGTGCAGTTATCTCTCCATTTCTTCGTTCCCCTCCCTCGGGGCTTGAAACATCCGCTTATATTCGAATTCGACTATCTTAAAGCTGCACTGGCTAACTAAGAACATGCATTTCCATATTTGGGGAAGTCCACCGGTCAGCACACTGCCAGTGTCCGAAAAGTGTTCAATATTTCCTCAAACACGTAGCAGTAGCAGAATAACAAAACCAGAGGTAAACCTCAAGTTAAAACGCGTTACGCTTGCGAACATTTCTAAAGTGCGTGTCACATCGAGAACAGGTGGCGCTTGGAAGCAAGTTACACGACGATAATATTAAAATATAAATGATAACAATAATATGGTATTAATTTACAGTACTTTCCAATAAGTAGATTGCTTGCATAACATAATTTTAATTGTATATTCGTAATTTTAGCTAACTCTTACCTCAAACCCAAAAAACATAGTTATAGACTGCCATTTCTGAATTGCTTCAATGATTCTTGGTAACGAGAGGGTCGTGTTTAAACGTGGCGTCTAAAATGTCATTAAACTCGGATTTGTCACGTATGCGGACAATCAAGACTTTGCGCAAGTGAATGTCAACAACACCGATGTTTATATTGCGTCTGGATATATGAGCAGATGTACTCAAAATTGCGTAGTAGCTTAGTTTAGTTAGTTTTAGTACTATATGTGGGAACTTTGTTGTGCATAATTGTTTATCCCATTTTCTATAGACAAGCAGCAGCAGGCACACAGGGAAACACACAGGCATGCACACGCACGAACGCACGCACGCACGCACGCACACACACACAGGCACGCAGGCACCCACGCACCCACGCACACACACGCACACGCACACGCACACGCACACGCACACGCACACGCACACGCACACGCACACGCACACGCACACGCACACGCACACGCACACGCACACGCACACGCACAAGCACACGCACACGCACACGCACACGCACACGCACACGCACACGCACACGCACACGCACACGCACACGCACACGCACACGCACACGCACACGCACACGCACACGCACACGCACAAACGATATGCCTATAGGGCTTACTTAGGGTTATATGGACATTGATATTACAAGTGACACTGATCTTATAAATGACACTAATAGTACGCGTGACGCGGGTCTTATACATGACATTGATCTTACACATGACACGGACATTACACGTGCCACTGACCAATATCAGCGAGGATAATCCAGCTTAACAAATACAACTCCCTTGTGAAATAATTTCGGACGCGTTGGAAATTTCGCAAAACCACTGCTGTTATCCTGTGGATGAAACACGACGCGCTCGACCACGGAGGAGACGGAGACGGAGACGGAGCCGCCGCCGCTGCCCGTGAGACGACGGGGCTGTCCCGAGCGGGCGAAGACAGATCGTCGCCGCCAGCCTGCGTGACAACGAGCAATGATTTCGTCGAGTGAACGGCGCCACTTAAATCAGGTTTTATTTTGCGAGCTGTGAAGAGCGTGCTAATAGAAAGCGCATTAAATCGTCATACGTCGTCTTGACCCGTCGTAATCTACGCCGGCGCGGTGGCCCGAGGGGCCGGGCGGAGAGACGACTTAGGTCGGTAGGCTGTTGACAGCCGCGCCGGGCGAAGCTAGGGGAGGGTGGGGTAAGGAGTGGAAGTTGGGAATGGGGTATGGGATGGGAATGGGAATGGGGGCGGGGGAAGGGTTGAATTGGGAATGGTTGGAATAGGATGGGTAATGTGGTTTGGGAAGGTGGTTTGATGTGGAAAAGGGTGGGTTAACGGGAGAGGGAAGGGGTGTGTGGTTGGGTCAGACAACGAACGGGTGAGGGTTTTCGTTGTGGTTTGGGTCGGGGTGAAAGGTGCGGATCGTGGTACGGGTGGGTGTTGGGTCGGGGTGAAAGGTGGATTTGTTGTCGTTGGGTCGGTGAGTGGTGGGGTTTGAGTCGGAGTTAAGGGTGGGATTGGATCAGGGTAAGGGGTGGGGTTTAATCAGGTTGAAGGGTGGGGTTGGGTAGGAGATGAAGGGTGAAGTTGGATCAGGGGTAAAGGTTGGGGTTGGTTCGTGGGTGAAGCATGGGGTTGATTCAGGTTAAAGGTTGGGGTATTGTCAGGGTAAATATTGCGGGATGGGTCGAAATTAATCGTGGGGGTTTCGTTAGGAAAAGGGTGGGAATGGGAGGGTGTTGGGCGGTGGGTGAAACTGTTGAGGGATCACAGGGATAAGGGATGTAAAGGACATTTAACGTGACATTGTACGGTCCATTACCAGGATTCGTCTATGGAATTATTAACAGAAAGTTTGCTTAATCAGTCATACTTCGTCCCATTTCCGGTTCTCATTGCTGGATCCACCTACATACAAACAGGTATTCTTGGAACTTGCAATTAGGCCTGCCTGCGCTGAGACGTCATTGCTACTTTGCCGCAGCATTAAGTATTCGAGCGCTGCGTCTAACTCACTAACCGCGATTTAGCAATATCGGTATTTTAAATTCAGGAATAGCGCGTTGTCATGTTCGCTACATTAGAGGACCCGGGGCGAATCCTTTGCTGCGGTGTTAAAACCTTTGCCAAGTTGTCTTCACTTTGCATTGTTCCAGTTCACTCAGCAGTATAAACGAGTACCTGGCTATAGACAGTGGTGGATATGTGTACGAGCAGCCTTCACGCATTAGTTGTGGTTGGATGCTTCCCAGATAAATTTAGATGGTGTCTGAGTGAACAGATCTGCCAAGGAAGTAAAGTGCTTTGAACAATCCTGAGTGCTTAATTTTTTTATACTTTACTAAACCAGAAGGAATATGAAAAGCTTCTGTGTCGTGATCTCGTTAGCCTTGTCGCTAAGTAGGTTATCGTTGAATAAGCTCAATGGTCTGCTTGGTTAGCGGGATATCGCACACACTAGAATCTAGCAATTTGCCAGATAAAACCAGTAATCCTGATTAGTGATTATATATCATATACCTTATCGCAATATCAGCTTTACTAATGACTTGGCATAACGTATTGACTCGTGAGTAACGATATAATAAGCATTTGGTTACAATCCAAACAATCCTGTTCAAACGTTTTCTTTGTTTAGGAAAGATAGATTAGGAAGAAGGGGAGGCGGAGTTATTTTATATATTAAAGAATCCATCCAGGCTTACGAAATAAAATTAGAAAAAGAAGCAGTATGTGAAGCTGTCTGGTGTAACATAGTTACAGGAAACTCAACATTAACTGTTGGGTTAGTTTATCGTAGTCCAAACATAAGCATAGAAGAGAATGAAAAAATGCACAACGCTATAAAAGAAGTGAGTAAACGGGACTGTATTATTATGGGGGATTTTAACCATGGGCATATAAAGTGGACATCTCTACAGAGTCCTGGGAGAGAGGATCAAGAGTTTTTAAATTTAGTACAAGATAGTTTACTTTTTCAACATGTGTTAGAACCAACCAGGGACAAGAACGTGTTGGACATAGTTTTGAGCTCACAGAAGGAATTTGTTGATAATGTCAATATATGTGAGCCACTGGGATGTAGTGATCATAACCAGATACATTTTATCATCAAAGTAAAAGGAGAACGGAACAGAAAAATACGGTACAGGAAAAATGTTCACAAAGGAAGATATAAGGACATGAGGGAATATTTAGCGAAGATAGACTGGAATAACACACTGAAGAATAAGACAGCAACAGAATGCTGGAATATCTTAAAGAGGGAAATTGACTGCGTCGTTGACAAATTTGTCCCCTTGAAAAAACAGGGGAAAAGGTCAAAGAAGAAACACTTATCGAAGGAAGCCATTAGAAAAATCAAGTACAAGCAAATGATGTGGAAGACATATAGACATACTGGAAGTGACGAAGACTATGCCATTTATAAAGAAGCACTTAATCAAGCTACAGCTGAAATTAGAAATTCGAAGAGAAGCTATGAACAAAAAATAGCTTTCAACATAAAACATGACAGCAAGAGTTTTTATGCGTATGTTCGAAGTAAACAGAAAGTTCAAGATAAGGTCGGGCCACTAGAAGGTAGTGATGGAAACATAATAACGGAGGGATTCTTAATGGCAGAAAACCTAAATGAATACTTTAGTTCGGTGTTTACCAGGGAAGATATTAGTACATTACCAGTACTAGAGACTAAGTTCGAAGGGAGAGAGTGTGACTATTTAGGACAACTAACTGTAACCCCAAAAATGGTAGCTATGAAAATAAGAGATATGAAGGATAATAAATCACCAGGAGTGGATGGGATTCCTCCCAAATTACTACTGGAAATTGTAGAACAAATTAGCATACCACTTGCAACAGTGTTCAATTTGGCATTAGAGGAAGGAGTGGTTCCGGTAGAATGGAAAGAAGCAAACATCATACCATTATTTAAAAAAGGATCAAGAAGCAAGTCAGAGAACTATAGACCAGTGAGTTTAACATCGGTGATTTGTAAACTATTAGAAAGACTAATTAAAGATCACTTGGTTGATTTTCTTGTTAAAAATAAATTGATAAACACATCTCAACATGGGTTTTTAAAAGCGAGGTCATGCTTAACAAATATGTTATGTTTTTTGGAAGATGTCACAAAGTGGGTAGATGAGGGATCACCAGTAGATATAATCTACTTAGATTTAAAAAAAGCCTTTGACAAAGTGCCACACCAAAGATTACTACTTAAACTAAAGGCCCATGGCATAGGAAATAGTATGATTAACTGGATAGAAAAATGGCTTATTGATAGAAGACAAAGAGTAGTAGTTGATGGGGAGGTTTCAAATTGGAAATCTGTTTTGAGTGGAGTACCGCAAGGATCAGTATTGGGACCTATTTTATTCTTAATATATATCAATGATTTGGATGATGACATAACAAGCAAGGTGTTGAAGTTTGCGGACGACACAAAAGTGTTTAAGAAAATAAAAAGTGATGCAGATAGACAGCATTTACAAGATGATCTAAATAAGTTGATAGAATGGTCTGAGAAATGGCAAATGCTGTTTAACTTTGGAAAGTGTAAGTGCCTCCACACAGGACATGGGAATGAAAATGCACAATATACAATGGGTGGTACTGTACTAAATACTACTGTAAAGGAAAAGGACTTAGGTTTAACCATTAGTGCTGACATGAAGGTATCAGAGCAGTGTGGAATTGCAGCAGCGAAGGCAAACCAAATTCTTGGATTAATTAGGCGAAATATAGTATACAAAGAAAAAGAACTAATAATACCGCTTTATAAAACAATAGTTAGGCCTCATTTAGAATATTGTATACAAGCATGGAGGCCATATCGCAAGAAGGATATTGATATGCTAGAAAGAGTACAAAGGAGAGCAACAAAAATGATACCAAAACTCAGGAATATTAGTTATGAAATGCGTCTAAAAGAATGTGGTCTAACAACACTAGAGACCAGAAGATTGAGAGGAGATCAGATTGAGGTTTTTAAAATATTGAATGGGTATGAAAATATTGACAGAAATATTTTTTTCACGGTCAAGGAAGAGAGAAGGACTAGAGGACATGGAGTTGCATTAGCAAAGAAGCAGTGTAGACTAGATATTAGAAAATTTTCATTTTCCCAAAGAATAGTAAACGAATGGAACAAATTATCAGCTGATTGTGTAGGTGCTAGAAGTGTTAATATGTTTAAAAATAAAATTGACATATACCTAAGACGGGCAGGGTATACTTAGATAGATAGGTTGGACTCTCGATAAGCCAAACGGCGTCCTTGTCCACCTGCCATCTAGAGTTGATTCTCTAGGTGGCAATCTTGTTAAATCTTGTTAAATCTTGTTCATTGTGTCTGAGCTGTTGACCAATGACTCATTCACTTGACAGAAGTGACCAACAGTTTACACAGGCTTTAGTGGAGTAACACACACGCGCACGCGCACGCGCGCACACACACATACACACACACACACGCCTGCACACACACACGCACACACACTCACACACACATATAAACACACACGGACACACACACACACACACACACACACACACACACACACACACACACACACACACACACACATACGCATGCACACACTCACCCACACACTCACCAACACGCACGCACACACGCACACACACACACGCACACACGCACACACGCACGCACGTACACAGACACACATACACACACGCACGCACGCACGCACGCACGCACACACACACACACACACACACACACACATCCTCCAGCCTCCTTACAACGATACAAAGCACAACATAACCTCTTTCCTACATTATTTGAGTTATACTCCCTCCCCTCAAAAGGCCTGCCGGTTCCGACGTCTATGGTTTGTATTTTGTTCCACATCAAGATGCACGTTATGGTGGATATTCATAAAGTGTCGATATTGCAACACGGAGATCGTATGAAAGGTGACAGCAAACGTAAAATATTATAATTACGCGAAAAAAATTCGTACTGAACTGGAGCAATGTCGAGTGAACGAATTCGCCCATGGTTCGACACGACAGGACAGGATTCGAACTTTTTTTTTCCAGATATATGATCCTGTGCTTCACTCCCTGAGCAACTGCGCTCCATTCAAAAGTTTGGTTCTGTCAATCTGGCAGCTTAACTGATGGGGACATACCACCAAATGGAGTCCTACGCCATTACCATTGGATAGTAGTCCTGCTTAAAAGAACTGCATTGTGCACTTTTTGTAAATTTCTGGAAGCACTACATGTAGGACTGGTTGAATGGAAATGATATTTCTGCGTAGCGTGATATCACAGGTGCGAAATAATGATATTTGTCAGACAGTGAATAGGTGCATATGCATACAGGTGTAATTTGGCATAGAGATGTCAACATTGGCAATCGGCAGCTGATTGAAGCACAGATGAAGGGGTGTCAGGTTAGAGAGTGGATTGTAGGAGAAAGAGATACGTCATTTTCACGAATTTGATACATGAAAATAATATGTGTCGATGGAGAATAATTAATGTATGACATTTCCAATACCATGGAAGTATAATCCTAGTGGGAAATCAAAGAAACGTTATAATGGCCGCCTATGGAAAATCAGTTGGTGGTATGTACCCTGATGATCTACCGGATCAACGGAGAGACATATGACTATGATTGTCAGTTGTTTACAATTACACCACCATTAGTTGTACGTACCTGCATCACTTTACCTGTTTCCCAATGGGCAATAAAACACAGACGCATTTATTGGGACATAAAACAAATTCAACGACTGACTTACGAGGCTATATTTTACCAAGTGCCATACTAAAGTAAACTATCACTGTGTAATATTTTATTGTCAGTGTTCGTTATGTACGATAGGTGTTTGTTTTAGCGTCACACACTCGTAAAGTTAACAATACGAGGACATTCGACATATTGTGCAACGGTCATCTAACCTACCACATGCAGCCGCTACTCCTCCGTTGGCGCTGTCTTAGTCTTGGTATTGGTCTAGGTCTTGGTCTTGGTCCTGGTCTTGGACTTGGACTTGGACTTGGTCGTGGTCGTGGTCTTGGTCTTGGTCTTGGTCTTGGTCGTGGTCTTGGACTTGGTCGTGGTCGTGGTCTTGGTCTTGGTCTTGGTCGTGGTCGTGGTCTTGGTCTTGGTCTTGGTCGTGGTCTTGGTCGTGGTCTTGGTCTAGGTCTAGGTCTAGGTCTTGGTCTTGGTCTTGGTCTTGGTCTAGGTCTAGGTCTTGGTCGTGGTCTTGGTCTTGGTCTTGGTCTTGGTCTTGGTCTAGGTCTTGGTCTTGGTCTTGGTCTTGGTCTTGGTCTTGGTCTTGGTCTTGGTCTTGGTCTTGGTCTTGGTCTTGGTCTTGGTCTTGGTCTTGGTCTTGGTCTTGGTCTTAGTCTTGGTCATCTCCAAAGTCATCGTCGTTGTCTTTATCATCGTCATGCTCATCGTCAGATGATGCGCTTGCGCGCATGCGCGGATGGATTTTGGTGAATGCCGGCCAGTGCGAATCTCAGCCCACATTATCTGGTAAGATTTTCCGGCACAACTCCCTGTGATCGGGGCTTAAGACCTGTACACATGACCACTGCCGCCGGCTCCTGTCGTCGTCTCAACCGCCACGGCACTCGCGTCCAACTAAACCACGCATTAAAAACCACACAATGGCGGAAAACACGCGCAGACTTCTCTTATCGGGACGCGTCGTTCGTCCGTCTCTGCCCGCATGGTCTGCGGCTGATACCTGCCAGCACATCGCTACAATAGCGACCAGGACAATCGCAGCCAGCCAACACCTTCGTGGTCCCCAGTATCAGCTGACATCTGTGTAATTTGTCTGAGGACAATCTCTCGCTGTCGAGCGCTGAAAGCGACGCTTTTCTTCTCGCGGTCTTTACCGATCGCATCTAATCGCGCGCATCTGAAACGTTGGCAGATCGCTAGAGGTGAATCCTCGTGTTGCTGCGAGGGTTGTCTTCAAGTGGACGTTTGTGTTCTTTCTCTCTGCGAGCGGTGGCACGCGAAACCGACGCCGATGGTCGGTATCGCAAGCGCCACCCGTCTGGGTGTGTTTCACGAGGTGCATACCCGTGCTCGCAATGAGTATACCGAATACAGAAGCAGACAGTCTACTCTGGAACAACCCAATCTTGACACGTCTGGATGTGCGCAAGAAATGCAAAGATATTCACCAACTCACGCGACTCTAAGGAAAAAAGCGCTAGTCACCTTCAGGCGTTCGCTATTACGGGCTGCGGTTTGTGTTACCATTTTGCATATATACGGAATGCGGATTGAT